>OY856409.1:1055612383-1056052383 GCA_963693085.1 Alisma plantago-aquatica | reverse complement strand
CGACTTGTAAGAACAAACTCACTAGCCTCAATTTATTCTTTCACAACAATATTGTTCTCCCCCTACTTGTTCCTTTTCTCCCTAACCATTTTCCTTTTCTCTTGTATTTATGTTTACATTTCTCCCTCTTAGTGATCCTAATGTTCGACGCTTCATTATTTTTTCACTGCAATCCTAATTTATCCTCACTTCAATTTATCTAGTATCACACATCGAACGATGCAATATGCATTCGGTTAACACCCTTCTTGTCTTATAAGAATAGACTTGACAGCCTCAATTGATTTTTTACAAGTACATTTCTAACACTATCACATAATTATTTGCTCTTACAAGTGGAGTAGAGGATGTTTCCCAATGCTTACTATGTGACATCGTTCCTTGTTTCTTTTCCCGTGATGCTTATTCGTATTTCCTTTTATCCCCCTCGATGATCATGTTATCTTCCTCCTCATTCCTGTTATCTTCATCCTTGTTCTTTTTCTCATGATTTGTAATCGTTCTTCCTCTTCCACCTAGCTTTGTTCCTTTTCACATCTTCCGTACTCCTTTTCTCATGATCTTTGTTTCTTTTCTCCCCAACCTTATTCATTTTCTCATGTTGCTTATTCATCTTTCCTTTCCCCTCCTTGATGATCATGTTATCCTCCTCCACATTCCTCTTCTAATAATCCTTGTTCCTTTACTCATGCTAAGCTAATCGTTCTTCCTATTCTACCTATCCTTATTCTTTTTTTCCTCATCCTTGTTTCTTTTCCCATGCTCTTTGTTCCTTATTCTCCCCCTCGATGATCATTTTATCCTCCTCCTCATTCCTCTTCTCCTTATCTGTGTTCCTTTTCTCATGTTTCATAATTGTTCTTCCTCTTTTACCTATCCTTCTTCCTTTTCATGTCCTCCTTATTCCTTTTGTCCCCTTCCTTGTTCCTTTTCTCCCTAACGTTGTTCCTTTTCTCATGATGCCTATTTGTCTTTTGTTTTCTCCACCTCAATGATCATTACCTCCTCCTTATTCCTCTTCCCCTAATCCTTATTCCTTTTTTCATGCTTCGTAATCATTCTTCCTCTTCTAACTATCATTGTTACTTTTCACCTCCTCCTTATTCCTTTTCTCATGCTCTTTATTCCTTTTCCCCCTAACCTTGTTCTTGTTCTCATGTTGCTTATTCATCTTTCCTCTTCTCCCTCTCTATGATCATGTTATCCACCTCCTCACTCCTCTTCTCTTGATCCTTGTTCCTTTTTGCATGCTAAGCTAATCATTTTTCCTCTTCTACCTATCTGTGTTCCTTTTCACCTCCTCCTTATTTCTTTTCCCATGCTCTTTGTTCCTTTTCTCACTAACCTTGTTCCTTTTCTCATGTTTTTTATTTGTCTTTCCTTCTCTCCTCCTCGATGATCATGTTATCCTCCTCCTCATTCCTCCCCTTAATCCTTGTTCCTTTTCTCATGCTAAGCTAATCATTCTTCCTCTTCTACCTATCCTTGTTCCTTTTCACCTCCTCCTTATTCCTTTTCTCATGCTCTTTATTACTTTTCTCCCTAACCTTTCTTTGTCTCTCCTATATTCATATTTTCATTTCTCCTCTCAGTAATCATGATGTTTTATGCTTTGTTATTTGTTCTCTTAATTCATGTTTCCTTATCTCTTGTTCCATTAATCATATTGCCTTTCATTATCTCAAATGAACCTGATAAGCACAGTTACTGGAAAAACCTTAAATTTATCTCTACATATAAAGAACATCAATTTTACCACGATTATGCTCTTCAGAAAGGGTTTGCCACCAGGATTGAGTGAGAGAACAAGTGTAGAGGCAAGAACATGGGTCATCGAACAATTTAGTATATGTGATATGTTTGAAATAAACAAGGAAGGCAAGAACATGGGTCATCAAACAAATTAGTATTTGTAATATGTCTGCAACAAACAAGGATTATAAAAGGAAAGTATATTGAATTGCACTGGTTCTGAAACAATTGAATAATTAATAGATTCCCAAACATGAATCTGGAGGCTTCGTAAAGAAGAAAGGATTGGGTGCAAAGAACATGTTAATCTAAAGCTCAATTGTCAGCTTAATTTCTATATGGTAGTTGGGTTGTTGATCATAACCATGTACTTCACCTACAAGAATATGCATACCTTCTTAGATCCAACTACATTATTTCATACGTGCAAGGAACTATAGCAAAGATCAATAAAGATGCTAGAATTCATTTAAGGAATTTGTACAATGTGATGTCTTTGGTTGTTGATGGATGTGAGAGCATTGGTTTTCTTCAACTAGATTTAAAGAACCATTTGAGGCATAGGAGACAATATACAATGATAGATGGTGAGGTCAATGCTTTACAAGAGTACTTCTGCAATGAAGCATACAAAAACCCATTAGTTTATTACGAGATTAAGGTTGATAACATAGAGATAATTGCAAACATCTTATGTCCAATGGGAGGAGGAATTTTGATTATAGGTTATTTGGTGAAGCAGATTCTTTTCATATAACTATTTGGACAAACAAGAGCTACCGACCATTAGGTACTTAATATAATCATGTGTTCCGGTGTTGAATATCTTGTGTTCAAGTATTCAATATCTTGTATTCTAGTATTGAACTTCCCAATGTTCAATATCACGTGTTCTAGTTTTCAATATATTGTGTTCCAGTATTCAATATCTTGTGTTCAATTATTTGATATCTTATGTTCCAGTATTCAATATATGTGTTGCAATATAAAACTATATGTGTTCCAACATTGAACCATGTGTGTTGCATTATTATGAGCTGATATGTTAGTTTTCTATGCAACTTTACTTGTTGGTTTTCAACCACCATAGTCAGGGTGTCATATTTAGTACAACCTTCCTCTATGATTAAACTATTGAGTTTTTTGAATGGTTATTCAGGACTTTTCTTAAATGTATGTCAAAAAAGGATCCTTCAACTATTTTCACCATATCAAGATACCACAATGGCTTTGGCTATAAGAAAAGTTCTCCTTGATATGTTTCATGTGCTTTATACATGTCATCTATTACAAAATGGTCAGAAGAGCCTCACTTAGTTTTTTACTCCTATTTTGCACAACCATTTTACTCTCCTCATGTATGATGTTGAAATTGAATATAAATTCAATTTTCTTGGACAAATATGATTAAAGAATGCTTCCTTATTGGGCCACATTGTTGGATTGAGAGAATATATGTCTATTAAAAACAATGGTCCTCAGCTTGGGTAAAGGAACATTTTACTGCTGGAATGAAATCTACCTAACTCAGTGAATCATGCAATGGTGTTATGAGGCTCTTCCTCCAACCAAATCATAACTTGGTTCACTTCTTCACACACTTTAATAGAATGGTTGCAAGTAGAAGGAGTAATGCAAGAATAAGAGTTTCAAGCATCTGATATATTTACAAACAATAAGTTATCCTATAGCCCCATTGCAAAAAGGGACACTGAGGTTTATACACCTAATATCTCTGCAATCTTCAAATCAGAGTTCAAAAAAATGATGAAGTAGGTAATCAAGTGCACACCAAAAAAAACATTGGATATAAGATTTCATACATTGCTTTCAAAAGAGATAATGATAATAGAGTAGATGAGAGGATTGTGTTAGTCCAACCAGATTATATGAAGTTCAAATGTTCCTATCATATGTACGAAATCATGGCAAATGCTCTATAGACACATATCAAAGTTTTGTATGTTTTAGGTTCTTTAAGAGAACAAAATTTACCAACAATTCCCCCACACTATACATCCTATTGTTGGAAAAAGCTTGCTAAGAGTGGGATTAGTATAATTTACTAGAGTGTCGATGTTAATAAACCATCCAAAAATGGGGAATTCTATCAACGTCTATGTTGCTAAATAGTTTGGTTGGCCAAATCAATTTGCATGGATGTTGATGTTTACAAAATGGTAGACAACAAGATTAATTTGCTATGCTCTAGGGATGACTTACTAAGGGGCAACCGTAATAAAAATGATGATCCAATTCCTATTCTACATTGAACTATAGTTGAACATGTACTGACTCCTCCATGTCAGTTTAAAGGCAAGTCAATAAAGGTTCGTTTAGGGACAAACCAATCTAGGAAAAGATTGATAAGTGTTCTAGAGAATGCAAGACAGAGTATACAGGTGAAGATGTGTCGAAAAAAGATAGAGAGACCAGTGGAGCAATGCCTACTTTGGACTTAAGACTTGATGAATGTTACAATCCTCAAGCATTCATATAACTTGTATTCTAGTATTGAATCATGGTGGTCTATTATTGTATCATACTTTTCTCATTATTCAATAATATGTGTTATAGTATTGAATCATATGTGTTCTAGTATTCAATTTATGTATTCTAGTATTGTATCATATATGTTCCATTATTCAAACACGTGAAGTGGGTAGTTAGAAGGAGGTGGATAAAGGGAACAAGGATGATGACTATAGAAACAAGAATGGAGAGTAAAGGAACAAGGAGGGGAGTAAAGGAAGGAAGAGGAGAAATTGAAAATAACTTGGTAGAAGGAGAAAAGGAACAAGGACTATGACTATAGTAACAAGAATGGGGAGTAAAGGAACAAGGAGGGGGGGTAAAGGAACAAGAGGTGGGAGTAAAGGAACAAGAATGGGAAGTAAAGGGACAAGGAGCAGAGTAAAGGAACAAAGGTGGGAGAAAAGGAACAAGGATTATGACTATAGGAACAATAATGGGGAGTAAAGGAAGAGGACTACAAGAACAACAATGGGGAGAAAAGGAACAAGGAGGGGAGTAAAGGAAGGAAAAGGAGAACTTGAAAACATTTGCATAGAAGAAGAAAAGGAAAAAGGACTATGACTACAGGAACAAGAACACAGAGTAAAGGAACAAGGAGGGGGAGTAAAGGAACAAGGGGCGGGAGAAAAGGAACAAGAATGATGACTATAGGAACAAGAATGGGGAGTAAAGGAATAAGAAAGGGAGTAAAGGAACAAAGGAAAGGGAGAAAAGGAACAAGGATGATGACTATAGGAACAATAATGGGGAGTAGTTTAATAAGTTCCAGTATTGAATCTCGGGACTTGATGAATGTTACAATACCCCACCATTCTTTTAACTTGTATTCCAGTATTGAACCATGTGGGCCTATTTTTGTCTCATATTTTTCCATTATTCAATCATATGTGATATATTATTGACATATGTTTAGTATTCAATCTTATGTGTTCCAGTATTGTATCATATTTGTTTTGTTATTCAAATACGTGAAATAGATAGTTAGAAGGAGGAGGAGATAAGGAACAAGGGTGATGAGGTACATGAATAATAATAGGGAGTAAAGGAACAAGGGGTGGAGAAAAGGAACAAGGACGATGACTACGAGAACTATAATGGGGAGTATTGTAGTAAGTTCCAATATTGAATCTTGGGACATGATGAATGTTACAATACTCCAACATTCATATAACTTGTATTCTAGTATTGGATTATGGGGGCCTATTGCTGTATCATGTTTTTTCCATTATTCAATCTATGTGTTATAGTATTGAAAACAACTATGTAGTAGGAGAAAAGGAACAAATACATTGACTATAGGAATAAGGAGTTTGAGAAAAGGAACAAGGACTATGACAAAGGAGTGGAAAAAGAAGAAGTATGGGGAGTAAAGGAACGTGAGAAAAGGATCATGGATGATGAAAACGCGAATAGGAATGGGGAGTAAAGGAACAAGGAGTGGGAGTAAAGGAGTGAAGAGGAGAAAATGAAAAAGTTACGTAGCAAGTAAAAAGGAACAAGAATGATGAATACTTGAACAAGAATGGGGAGTAAAGGAACAAGGAGGGGGAGTAAAGGAACAATAGGTGGAATGATACTACTCATTTGTTCCAATATTACTCAAACATGTGAAATCTAGCAATGATAATACATATTTGTTCCACTATTCAATAATGGCATCTCTTAATTGTTCTAATTCAATGGATAGATACAAATATAGAGTAACATGCACTATTCAATAATGGTGTTCCCTATTAATTCCCATTCATTGGACATATACAAATATAGAGTAATACACACAAACTAATAGACTAACCATATAACACTAGCAATACGGATACACACCATTATCTTTCAACTAACTGTTCTATTGTATAATGCAAAACTACTTGGAGGTACAACTAAAATCACTAGTGAAGTCTATTTCTACGGTGATTGAGTGCATCTTAGTACCACCAAGGGATCAACTTGAATGTATGGAGATTCCATGCAAGTACCAAAGTTGAACTTTAGGAAGGATGAGACAAGGCTTGGAGTCCAAGCCTAGAAGGAAGAAGTGTCTTATAGTTCCCTATTAGGTAAAGGATTGGACAATTCCAAGCCCATAAGATTCCCAATTAGGTTAGGAAGGATTGGAAAGGGTGTAGATTCTAAATCCGTATGGTTCCCCATTTTATTAGGAAGGAATGGAAAAGGTTTGGACTCCAAACCCATACGTTCATGAACATATGAAATCTTCCATGTCGATGAATTCTGATTGATCACTCGTGTAGCTATCAGAAAGAGCACCAGATACCTCACCACTTTGTTTCATAATCGATGGAGTAGCTTGGAGATTTAGTTGTGGTGGTGGTTGTGGGGAAAGGGTGTGGTTGTTGCGGTGGAGTAGGTGGTATTGTCATGCTTGAGATGGTATTGGTACCACTGTTGCCCTAAATTTATAGCAAGTAGACGATTCCCTTTTGAAACTAGGGCTTTGCAAGCTTGCCTTTCCTTGAGAAGTAGTAGTGATCAAAAGGTATTGGTTCACCTTTCGGCGCCTACCTATGAGCAGTAGTAAATGCTCCTATGACAATGGAAACTTGTGGCTTGCCACAATGACAACTTATGACTTGCCACTGCATTGGAGGTGATCATACCAAGGAATTGTAAGTTTATTTGTCATTCCAGAGAATTGTAAGTTTATTTACAAATTTATACATTAGTACAATTTGTCATCTTTCTCTTATTGGTGTGCCAATATATGTAGTATTTCCTACTGGAATGGCAAGGAAGAGGAGAATTGAAAATAGTTGTGTAGCAGGAGAAAATGAACAAGGGCGATGACTATAGGAACAAGATTTGGGAGTAGGGGATTAGGGAGTGGGAGAAAAGAGACAAAGAAGGGGAGTAAAGGAAGGAAGATAAGAAATTGAAAAAACTTGTGTAAGAGGGGAAAATGAACAATGATGATGAGTACATGAACAAGGAGTTTGAGAAAAGGAACAAGGGTGATGACTACATGAATAAAAATGGAGAGTAGAGGAACCTGAACTGGGAGAAAAATAACAAGGAGGGGGGTAAAGGAAGGAAGAGAAGAAATTGAACACAATGGAGTAGTAGGAGAAAAAGAACAATAACGCTGAGTACAAGAACAAGGAGTTCGAGAAAAGGAACAAGGGCGATGACAACAGGAGCAAGGAGGGGGAGAAAAGGAACATGAACATCTGTAAATATTGTTTAATTTAATAAGATTCACTACTAAATCTTATGTGTTCTAATTTTACTCAAACACATGAAATCTAGTAATGATAAACATATTTGGTTCATTATTTAGTAATGGATATTACATCAGCTCTAGGAGGGGGCAAGTATATTTGCCTTGGCGGTATGCTTGTAAGACCTATGAAAGTGTACTTTATGATGTCATCTCTAACTTTGTTATCATGGCTAGAATAAGTCTGGAAGTCAAAATCCTTCTAAGCAATGACAAGTAATTCAAGGTCCAAAGCTTGTAATTCATCTTTGAGATTTGTCCTTCCCAATTTTGCAGGAATGGAATATAAAATATTCTATAATTGAAATGATATGGTTTCTCTGGAAGTGTTTCTAGTTGCAAATCTCATTTCTTCCAATCTAATATCCCTCTTGTAACTTTTGGGTAGGGAGTTAATACTTTCATCAATTGCTTTGATAGCGGTTTTCTATCCACTTTGAAAGAAGATTCACTTGGCATGTTATCTAGTACCAAAAGATTCTTCTATCAAAAATTGATAGCGATCATGTAAATCATTTTCCCCACTTCCAACCTGCAAGAAATATTGCACAACAACAAGTTAAATTAACAATTATGACATAAAATAACATTAGGAAATAGAACTAGGTTGTGCATGAGGAGAAAAGGAACAAGTTGGATGAGTAAAGGAACATGGATGGGGAGTAAAGGAACAAGGAGTGGGAAAAAAAGAAAGTAGAAGAAAAGGAACAATGAGGACAGGAACATTAACAAGATGAAGGGAGTAAAGGAACAAACACTACAAAATAAGATATATAATATATTAGAGAGATCAATTGCTCACTTAATCGCATTTAGAGCGGTCGACATTTTCCTCATTAAAATAGTCATATAGGAAGACATCTTCCGTTTGCTCGAATTCTTCCTCTAGCTTGAGGTTCTTTTTATAATCAGGATACTTCAAGTCTGCTTGATGACTTTTCTATGAAAGGAAAATATAGAACTTGTTTTTAGGAAAAGTGATGCCTAGTTGGTTATAAAGTAGCACATGAAATAACTTACGTTTATGTTGAATGGGAGGCAAACACGTTTTACTATATCTAACCTTATCTTCACTTTTCATTTGTTGATTGTGTATATGTATGCTTCAATTATATTGTCTACCAACCATTCTCTTGATTTGGGAGTATATAAATCCTTCTCTTGTTGTTTGATCGTTCCCTTGTCATATGGGGCTAGAGTCAAGTTTACTTGGTGTTCAAGGCAAAATTTCATACCACCTTCACACCCTCTTTGGTATTGGGGGATGTATCTTTTATAGCAGGGATCAGTTATTTGCATGTTGAGGATGATGTCTTTGGCTTCTTTGGTGCTTAGATAATAATTCCATCAATATCAATAGGTAGCTTTCTCTTAAAGGGTGCATCGGCATATTTCATAATCTAGTGTTGATTTTTGACCCTCACGCTTCATTGAATGTCCAACTTTCCTACTCTCTGCATTTTCATTTTCTTCTGCATGAACATAAAAAATGACACAAGATTTTAGAGAAAAAAAACAAACTGCTGGTAAAATAGGCACAACATGACATATTGATTAGTCAACCTTGACCGTCAAAGTTATTTGTCGGATGATAATTGGTTTATCATCATCTTCTTTTCTATGCTCTTTTACAACAACATTTTTCCTTCTTTCCTTCTTCTTCTTCTTATTCTCCATAGAAACCTTATTCCTATTCTCCTCTTCCTGATTCTTCTTCTTCTTCTATGCATGCTATGATACTATCCTCCACCTCCTTCTTCCTCTTCTGCTCCTTCTCGATCCCTTTCTCCTCCTCCTCCCTCTTCTCCTCCTCCATAGTAGCAATGTTACTATCCTCCTCCTTCCTCTTTTCCTCCTTCTTGATTCCTTTACCCCCCCTTGCTCATCTTCTCCTGCTTTACAATAGCAATGTTATTTTCCTCCTACTCCTTCCTCTTCTAAACCTCCTGGATCCCTGTCTCCCCCTTCTTGCTCATCTTCACCTCCTCTATAAATGCCATGCTATTTTCCTCTTCCTCCTCCTTCTTCTCCTCCTCCATAGATGCTTTGCACTATCCTCCTCCTTCTTCCTCTTCTTATCCTCTACAGATGTCATGCTACTATCCTTCTCCTCATTCTTTCTCTTCTCCTCCTCCTTCTCAATCCCTTTCTCCCCCTCCTTGATCCTTTTCTCATCCTTTGCAGATGCCATGATATTTCCTTCTGTTGGGAAATACGGACACATAGTATAGCAGCAAAAATAAAAAATTTATCTATTTGTATTTCCCAATACAGTAAGATCACGTCAACTATTATGACATGGGAAGGATGGTTTTAGCGAATTATAATTGGTCCTGGAGCAAGTCCAGTGGCAAAACTCACTTCTTTGCAACAGATGATAAGTTTCTCTTAGACGGTGGTTGTGCAGCTCCTAGTATTCACCATGAACAATGTCTACAAAACCTCTATAGTGACTCATGTGGTCTCACCACAGACTGTAGGTTGACTTTGCTCTCTAAGCAGCAGCGAAAGGACTCCTGCCTCTAGCGTAGTCCACACAGACCAACTAAAACTCATGTCGTTCACCAAGAATGGATAGGAATGAGTTGTCCTCCTCATTGGTGTACTACTCACCAACGTGCTCTCCCACAATGACAACTTCTCAGTTGTTTTCTCTCGTTGGCTATCCCTCCTTTTTAGGTAGGACTTGCCCGGGCTCTCTTGGTTACCTCAACTAGAGAGGACAACAGTTTTCAGAGGAACTGATTCTCAGTTTTCTATCTTGTGTTGTTTTTTTGTATTCTAGGAAACCCCCATTACCCCTCTTTTTTATAGTAGATGCCACAATCAAGGTTCCCAGTTACTATCTGATATGGGATAAATGTGTGGGAGTAGAAAGAACCCGAAGATCTTAAATTTTCACAATCTGCAACAGCCAAAATGGCTATTTTGTACACCCATACAGTCATCTGGTGTGCGAGACAATCATCTCGTACTGCCAAATAGCCATTTGGTAGTTCCTAATCTGAAACAAATTTGGCTATTTTGAATTCAATTAATATCTCATATTAATTTCCTTTGTTCCTCAAGTAAAGAACAATCAAAACTATTTTGGAAACATCTAAAACCTTCATTGGACCCAACCAGGCTGTCTCACCCAAGCGAGACACCTGTCTCACTCACCTAAATGGTTGTCTGGTGAGTTGAGTTGAGCCGATCGATTCAATCATATTGAACTAGTCGGTTCAAGGGAAAAACTAAGCCAAATCATTCTTCGATCAGCCTAACCCCAAACGGTCGTCTCAACTACTTGAGACATTTGTCTGGCTGCCCAAAGGGTCATCTCACTTTGTGAGATGGTCGTTTGGCAGACCTAGTCAGACAATCGAGTAATCAGTTATGTGAATTGAATACCTAAACACTTTAGTAATAACTCTGTTTGTCATTTAAGATCAAAACTCCTTTTCTAGATGAGTTCCTATGTGTGTGGCCCTAAAGGTCCCATGTCACGTTGGTAGTGAATGTCCATAACTAGCTTATGACATCACAAGTAGAGAGTGGTGCCTAGTCACACATCAGTACTACCCAAGTGAAATGAAAAGTTAGAGAACAACTTCGACCTACAATCTATGTAAGGTGTTGCAGTGATTGTATAATTCATTTGTCACTGATATCCAAGATGAACTCAAGGCATGGTCAGTCATCCTCTTAACGTTCAATCCATGTTTCTTGAACCAAGAGCAGATTGTATGAGATAATGTGACCTCAATATCATATATTGATTCACATGTGCATGTGCATGTGTTTCTCAATCTCACTAATCAAGTGGCTAGGATATCATAATCCAGTACGAGGCACAAATCCCATATCTATATCACTCATTGTTTATCCCCATGTGTCAAAGTCACCCAATCATCACCATTATAACATTCCTTGTTTTAGGATTGTGTTTGATGATGTCAAAGCGTACCCAACAATATGTGATGAGTGCAGTGATTTTAGGTCTAAGTATCACAACCACTACCTTCACTATGAGAGATGACTGTGACCACCATAACCATGTGTCACTCTCAAGGTGGGTTGAAAACCTCTAGAGGGGGGGTGAATAGAGTTTTATAGATAATTTAACAATTATTGCACTTCAACAACCACAAAGAAAATATTGGACAAGGAGACACAAGGTTTAGAGTGGTTCCAACTATAGCAAATACTATAGCTGTCAGTCCACTACCCGGTTGCTTACCCAACCGGGATTTGAAAAGAAATTTATTTTATTACCTCTTCAAGGAATTTACATAAAATACAATCTCTTTTCCTAAACCCTTCAAGCAGCCTTCACCTGGAAGTAATCGCCAACCTTGAAGTAGCCTTCCCTTGAAGTAGATGCACCAACTCCCGTTGCACCAGCCTTCTGAAGTAGCTTCCCCTGCGATAGCCTTCTTGAAGTAGCTTGAAGTCCCCTTCTCCACCTGAGAAGTCAACCCTCTCCAATCCGCAGCCTCCAACCCTAGGAGTAGCAAGGAGAGTACACAAGATAAACAGGAACAAGAAAGGAAAACAGAAATTACAACTTATCCTTTAAGCCCAAGGCTTGATATGCCTAGATCAAGCGTAAGATCTCCTAGCCAAGTATGTGAACTTGTGATTGCTGTAGGTAGGAGAATCTAGCCTATAGGACACGAGATTGAGCTAAGGAGAATGTAGACCAATGATCACAGTGCTCAAATTTTGCTTGCAAAAGATTGCTCAAGTATGCTCAAGTGTATTCTCAAGTGTAACAAGTGTGTTGTAGTGTCCTATGGCTTGTCCTATTTATAGGAATGGCCTAAGTATGCTTAAGGACGTTCTAGACAACTTCTAGGGGGTTCCTAGTGCTTAACTAGCCGTTAGGAATAAGTTAGGCGCATTAGCAACGGCTAGTTAATTAATTCTGCAGTTGCTGTCAGAGACCATCTCGGTCGAGGACTTGTCGACCGAGATGCCCAGTCGGTCGAGGATTTGTCAACCGACAGGCTCTCTGGATTAACGTTGATTTGCAACTGTCAACTGCTGTGTCTAACGGCTACTTTTGGTCAATCTCGGTCGAGAAGTTTGTCGACCGAGAGTGTCTCGGTCGAGGAGTGTGGTCGACCGAGATTGACTCTGTTTTCAATCTTTTAATTAAGATACTAAGTATGTGCATGAGTGTGCATTATGTGATCTATTAGAAGGAGATGACCTAACTAAGTGTGGTGTTTAGCTAGGGAGATCTAACGCTTGATTTACATGAAGTCTAAGTACTTGTACATTATATATTTGTACAAGTTTACAAATGATTACATTGTATGACATTTATAAACATTCAAGCGTAAGGATTCCCTAGAACTTTGTCATCACCTTGTTCCTGCACACTTAAGTAGCTCGTTAGATTAATAAGAATGAAATGTTTGTCATCATCGAAACAAAGGGATTTATCATAATATCCAATTTATCCAACAATCTCCCCCTTTTTGAAGATGACAAACATTTCCTAAATATGAAATAAGGAAATATAAAGCATGTGAGTTTTATACCTGAAAATTTACCTTTTGTAGCTATTTATGTTTTTCAAGTGAGTGCTGGCCAAGATGTGATGAAACTCTTTTATATTCTTTCTCCCCCTTTGTCATTTCAAAAAGATATCCAAGTTGAATGTTTTATTTTTCTTTTCCCCCTTAATATAATGCTCCCCCTTAATTAGATATCCTATTAGGAACATGGATTTTTAACTAATTTATCCACAATTTGTTTCTTAATCATTCGCAAAGGATGTTAAGCCTTGAAATGATATGAGATTCCTTTAAGCATATGATGAATGTATATTGATTTCTCATGAATCAAAGGATGTTAAGCCCTAGATTAAATGAGAATCCTCTAAGCTTAGATTACATAAAAATGTCTCCATCTAAAAGCCCTATTTTGGGTAGAGAATTCCTATAAATACAAGATACCATTTTCAATAAATTCATAAATTTCTTGAAAATTTTCAACTACACATAATATTTTTGTAAGCTTCTTTAATCAAATGGTCAAAGTTTTGATAATCTCCCCTTTTTTTTCTTATGCTTTGCTCCCCCTTAGATAGATGAAAGTTTGAATACTAAGCAAATATATAAGATGTCCAAGATTTAACAAAGATGGATGCAATTTATGTTAATCTGGAAAAACAGAAACCCAGTCGGTCGACAGTTGCTCGACCGACAATGTTCTCGGTCGACTAGTTGCTCGACCGAGAATGTTTCTGGAGAACTGTTTTGTTATTTGAAAATTTAATTTTGATTGTAATAGTTGCATGTTTGAATTATTATTCCCTTATTTGTTATGCTCTACAATAATGAATTTATAATCCATGTTTTGAAGATGTCTCATATGCCAAACAAATAACCATGTGAATAAAAAAATGGCAAATTTCATTCAAGATCATGAAGAAGATTACAATCATATAGAATTTGACTAATCATTTTCATTACAACTATTACAACTCCAAAACTTCACAGGAAAGATTTAAGAATTACATCGATGTCCGGATCTTTCCCAAGGAATGGCTCGGCTCCATAGTATTGGACCAGAGTTTGCCAATCCAAAGCACCAGTTGTAGTCAACGCATATGCTTCCAGGAAAGTGGGAACTCGGTCAAATCGGAAGTGAGCAGCTATGTCTTGCAATTGTATGGAAGAAAATTGAGTATGTGCAAGATCCATTGATGGTGAAGATGGAGGTTGGTAGTAGTTGTATGAGGGGTTAAATGGGTTGAGCATGCCAGGGTTTAAAGAATGCGGATATTCATCGGTTTGGCCAGGAGAAAGGTTTTGCATTCTTTGATTTAAGTATGTCATGGCATGGTGATTG
Source organism: Alisma plantago-aquatica (assembly GCA_963693085.1). Taxonomy (NCBI): domain Eukaryota; kingdom Viridiplantae; phylum Streptophyta; class Magnoliopsida; order Alismatales; family Alismataceae; genus Alisma; species Alisma plantago-aquatica. Next base: position 1,056,038,015 of record OY856409.1, on the reverse strand, counting down.
TAGTTTAATTGTCTACTAAGATGATATTGGGAGCCAGCAATATAAGTAAGGGTATTTTGGATGGGATCAATGGAAAGGTTAGTAGGAGGAGGGGGTGGTATATCCTGATGTGATGACTCTCCTTCTACTCTTGCCCTTTTATGGCCAAAGTCAATTCCCATCTTCTCTACGGTGTTCTTACTTATCTTTGGTGGTCTACGCTCCCATATGTATCCCATATCTTCAATGTTTGACTTAAGAAAATGTTGAGTAATCTGGCATACAAAATCGGCATATGGTGGATTGCCAGAAAACTCAAGCATATTTTTAAGTATTATGCGAATGAAGTTGATGGGAATTTCTTTTATGATAGCATAAATTAGACACATACGGAAGATAGGAACCTCGGATTTATTGGCTCGTGGATGTATGTTGGTGGAAACAATGAGGTTTACTATTCTACATGCCGGTTTTAGGTTTATTGCATAATAAGTACCCCTATCTTCATGACAAGTGGTATTGGCTTGAAATATGGCTCTTTTTATATCACTAAGACTAGTGGTGTGGTCATCATGGGAAAATAAATTTATTGGATTGCCGGTGGTAAGGTCAAGGAAATCTTGATATTCATCTATATCAATTTCAAGCATGTCAAGAATATCCCCTTCGGAAAATTTAAAACTATGCCCATTGACCATGGTGTAGAAGAATGTGGTGTCATTTTCGGTGTGGGATAGAAGATTGGCATAGAATTCGTTGACTACCTTAATAGAATAGGAAGGAAAGGATGGATTGATGAAGTCCTTCAGCTTTTGTACTCCAAAGAGATGCTCCAGGTCGACTATGTTGATGAAGTCCATCACTTCGACCGGACGTCGGGGAAGAGGAGCTTTAGAGGAAAGCCGAAAGTATCTATCTCCAACATCTCCGTCGACGAAGGCGATGTCATTGATGATCGTCAATGGCGGAGTGGCTTCCCGATCTTCTCTTCTTTTTCTTCCAGCAACTTTCTTATTCCCACGGACAGTTGATGATGAGGCCATTGTGTTTCTTGAGAGTGGAGAAGAAGCAAGGAAGATTTGAGGGTAAGAGTGCTGAAGGATTGCACGAAATTGCACTAGAGATGGACTATGGAAGCAAGGAAATGCAAGTGTGAGTAAGTGGCTCGTTTTTGCACTTATTTATAGAATTCCAGCGACCCGGTCGGTCGACGACTCGTCGACCGAGCGTCCGCAACGGTCGAGTTGTAGACGCGCCACTTGGTCCTCCAACGGTAAAGAAAATGGTCATAACGGTCGGGTCGCAACGGTCATATCCAACGGCTATTTCTCGGTCGAGCGCTTGTCGACCGATATTGTCTCGGTCGAGCACTCGTCGACCGACCGTTTGTCCGATACTGAATCTGTTTAGAATTTGTCGGTCGAGTGAGATGGGCTGACCGAGTGGTTCTCGGTCGACGAAGTTGTCGACCGACAGACTTACTGAGTTCAATTTTTTTTTGACTGAATTTTAGAACATTTTTGTAGAGCATATGTATATGTATATTCCAAGGGAGTAATAATATTTAAGGCTTCTAATTTCCACAAATGATTTGATGTTTTGATTTAAAAATATGCTAAGATTAAGTTCAATAAAATAATGTTCAAATAAGTAATTTTTTTTTATCAAAGTTTATTTTAGGCCGCCCTTGATTACGACCATGGCGCCCCTTGGTCAAATTTTATTTTAACCAAGAGGCATATTCTGCAGGTTTCCAGTATGAATCATTCATATGCGAAATATGAGTTCTGCAGATAGCTTGCAAATATCAATTTGAGACTCATTAAAGTGTACTAATTATGAGAGCTTAATAAGGACATCAAATATGATGAAGCATATTCAAGAATAATATCCATTCATGAATTTAAGATTACTTTGGATAGACTAAAATAAGTGATGCTTAATATAAAAGTACACAAAAATTTATTTGAAACATTTTATTCATTGCAAGTATTTCTGAAAAAGAAATGTGCAATAAAAGAATGATTAAATAGAAATGTAAGCATGATCAGTTAATATTTATTCCATATAATCTTTCAAGAATAATTTTCACATACAATGTAAAGATTTACAGCAGTCTGAGAACAGTGATATGCTCGGTCGACAGTTGCTCGACCGAGGATTATTCGGTCGACAACTTCTCGACCGATCAAGTTTCTGGAAACTGTTTCAGAAATATATTTCAAGTGCAATATAGGCTGTATCTTATTCAATTATTTCAAAGATCAGTTTGAGATAAACATATGTGTATCAAGGTGCTATTAAATCTTTTAATTTTTGATTTTGTTATCCCTAAATGTTAAGTTGAGATAGACATAAGGATATACAAATTAAGGTCTTTGGTCATATCTCAACTTAGTCGAACCTATTTAATTTGGGGTTTTTGGAACCCATACCATCTCGACATGCTTTTTCTTGTATGGGCATGAAAAAGAATAATGTCCAAGGCGTGAGCAATAATGACAACAAATTGAATCAACCTCAAGCCTTTTTCTATGGTTTTGATCTAGGTTATTCTTGGGTATATACATTTTTGTGCCTCTAGGTATATAAGCAGATTGACTCGCTTGTGTTCTTCTAGGTTGTTGATGGGATTTCTCATTAGGCTTATAACCTAGTCCTCTTCTCCCTATTTGATGATAGGAATTTTCTAATATTCTATCAAGGATTCCATTGTTGCTTAACTTACTAACTTCTTGTTGCAACTTAACGATCTCATCCATTCTTTTCTTGATATCTAATTTTGCTTGGTCTAGATTGGATGTTAACATATTTCTTTCTTTCACTATATTGTCATAATCTACATGGGTGCACAATATAGGTTGTTTTTGAAAATCATTTAATTTTGTAAGCAATTCAGCTTTTTCTTGACATAGAAGATCATAGTTTGTTTCTAGAGTAAAGATCTTTACTTCACTGTTACTTAGAGATGATTTCAAGGTACGATTATCAGACATAATGTTGTCTTTTTCAAAACCAAGAGTATTCAATTTAGCATATAAATCGTCATTTTCGGATGTAAGAGCAAGAAGTCTAGCATTTAGATCATCATTTTCTTTACTGGATTTCTTTAACTTCTTTTTGCATTCAACATATTTATTATGTGTTTCTTCAATAATAGCAACTAACTCCTCCTTGGGTAAATCAAACAAGCTTACCTCTTCTTCTTCTTCCTCACTTATTGTAGCAACGAAACACTCTTTATGTGCATCTCCTTTCTTTGACCTCCATGGACATTTAGACGTAGAGTGCTTTGTTCCTAAGCACCAATTGCAACTTGTCGAACTTTGGTCCATGCTCCTTTTCTTGTGGTTGTAGTCACCTCCTCCCTTTATCTCTTCAAGACCTTGTTAGGGCTCCTTGAAGCCTGCTCTGATACCAATTGAAAACCTCTAGAGGGGGGGTGAATAGAGTTTTATAGATAATTTAACAATTATTGCACTTCAACAACCACAAAGAAAATATTGGACAAGGAGACACAAGGTTTAGAGTGGTTCCAACTATAGCAAATACTATAGCCGTCAGTCCACTACCCGGTTGCTTACCCAACCGGGATTTGAAAAGAAATTTATTTTATTACCTCTTCAAGGAATTTACATAAAATACAATCTCTTTTCCTAAACCCTTCAAGCAGCCTTCACCTGGAAGTAATCGCCAACCTTGAAGCAGCCTTCCCTTGAAGTAGATGTACCAACTCCCGTTGCACCAGCCTTCTGAAGTAGCTTCCCCTGCGATAGCCTTCTTGAAGTAGCTTGAAGTCCCCTTCTCCACCTGAGAAGTCAACCCTCTCCAATCCGCAGCCTCCAACCCTAGGAGTAGCAAGGAGAGTACACAAGATAAACAGGAACAAGAAAGGAAAACAGAAATTACAACTTATCCTTTAAGCCCAAGGCTTGATATGCCTAGATCAAGCGTAAGATCTCCTAGCCAAGTATGTGAACTTGTGATTGCTGTAGGTAGGAGAATCTAGCCTATAGGACACGAGATTGAGCTAAGGAGAATGTAGACCAATGATCACAGTGCTCAAATTTTGCTTGCAAAAGATTGCTCAAGTATGCTCAAGTGTATTCTCAAGTGTAACAAGTGTGTTGTAGTGTCCTATGGCTTGTCCTATTTATAGGAATGGCCTAAGTATGCTTAAGGACGTTCTAGACAACTTCTAGGGGGTTCCTAGTGCTTAACTAGCCGTTAGGAATAAGTTAGGCGCATTAGCAACGGCTAGTTAATTAATTCTGCAGTTGCTGTCAGAGACCATCTCGGTCGAGGACTTGTCGACCGAGATGCCCAGTCGGTCGAGGATTTGTCAACCGACAGGCTCTCTGGATTAACGTTGATTTGCAACTGTCAACTGCTGTGTCTAACGGCTACTTTTGGTCAATCTCGGTCGAGAAGTTTGTCGACCGAGAGTGTCTCGGTCGAGGAGTGTGGTCGACCGAGATTGACTCTGTTTTCAATCTTTTAATTAAGATACTAAGTATGTGCATGAGTGTGCATTATGTGATCTATTAGAAGGAGATGACCTAACTAAGTGTGGTGTTTAGCTAGGGAGATCTAACGCTTGATTTACATGAAGTCTAAGTACTTGTACATTATATATTTGTACAAGTTTATAAATGATTACATTGTATGACATTTATAAACATTCAAGCGTAAGGATTCCCTAGAACTTTGTCATCACCTTGTTCCTGCACACTTAAGTAGCTCGTTAGATTAATAAGAATGAAATGTTTGTCATCATCGAAACAAAGGGATTTATCATAATATCCAATTTATCCAACAGGGTCTGTCTGATACATTGTTCTCTTTCATGTATCTGTGTGCTTGGTTTGATATTGCCATATCATGACTAATGAGATTTAGTCATCAACCAACTCACACTCTGATCTTATGTGTTATTGTTGTCTATCAATCTTCCGCAATAAAAACCGATCATGGACATAATGAGAATATGTTGATATGTGTCGCTTAACACACCAATCACTAAGATTGTTAATCCTAGAGTTTAAACCTTTTAACTTTCCGATTAAGGCTAGTATAGAAAGGGTCGATCCCACATGACAACTTTTTGAGATTGTTTCTTTTATCCCAATTGTTTTGAAGAACTTGTTATTTGTTTTTGGTATTTTTTTTATTTGGAACAGAAAGTAAAAGTAAAGTTTTGAGGGTTGGTGATTAACACTAGAGAAAGAAATCCAAAAATGAAAATGCACTTAACAAGAATATAAATTTTCCCTATCACAAGGAAAATTAAGATTGTTGTTAGCACAATAAAAACTATTATGAATGAAAAGACAAGGAATTAAAGAAAGCAAAAGCAAGTAGTGATTAAATCAAGAGATGGAAATCAAAGCTTTATGGGTTTTCACCACCTTAGCCTAGGCAAAACAAACTAATCTTTTAAAATGACGGATTCGATGAAGGAAAGTGAATCAATAAAAATCCACTAAAGATGGACTCCATATGAGACCATTGGTCCTGGTGCTCATGCTTCTTAGTTCATCATCCTAAAAGAAGAAGATCCACAGTCGTTTCAAAACTCCCATGCAATTAGGTTTGTTGTTCTAAATCTAAACTTTCAAAGTCATATCCATCCAGATTAACTTTTGATCAAATCAATTAATTACTTTGATAGATCAATTAGTTATCAAATCCAAAATCTATCTAGAATCGTTTTTAAGGAAAAATCGATAAATCCATGGCTAAGGGGCTATTCCCCTTGCCTCGATAAAGAACTACTCACTCATAGAGAAGGAGCAAAGAGAGACAGAGGAAGGAAATGATCTAGCCATCTTCAAGTCTTACGACTACTGATCCTCAATTAGAGACAATGAAGATGGCTGTCTCTTCCTACCTTGCTCGATTTCTCAAGAGAGGGGAGGTAGAGAAAAGCAAGTACTAGATTTAACACAACGGAACAACGGAATAACATGTAACAAGATGCAAAACCACTTTATTCAGATCTAGAAGGAGAATACAAGGAAGATTGCTTCAGAGCACTAACATAAGAAAACCCCAGATGCCCAAGGAGGAGGAAGTGCCCCTCCTTTTATAGGAGAAGGAGGGGGTATACATTAGGTTTAGGGTAAAATAAATGGCTGCCGGGGGTTGCTAACTTTCTAGATCTAGTCAATAGAGGAAACAATTGATTGCTTTGCATTCCTTTTGCATTAATTTCCTGCAACAGAGATTTCGAGTGTATTTTTGGGCTAGTAAAAAATTCAGAAGCAGCCCGAAAATATATATTTCCTGTAGATAATTGAATTATCTTTCCAACGCATACTTGCACAATAAATTCTGCCTTGGGATGTGGGAGTCATACCAATTTTGGTGAAAGGTATATACTAAAATCAGACTCTGCGGGAAAACGTAACGCTACTTTCACTGGTTAATTGCGCAGCCAAATAAACACCAAAATTGCAAAAAAAATATATCTTTTTTATATCCAATAAAATTATCTTTTCATTCCATACTTTATCTTGAAATTCCGCCTTTAGACACAAAAGATGTGGCTATTTTGGTGACGAGTATCTCAAGCACTGCGGAAATATTTGAAAAGCCTCAAATCTTCATCTTTTATTTTCTCGATTTAATTACTTAGATAATTCCTGAAAATTAAGAAAACTATCATAAGAATTCAGGAAAAGTATATCAAGAAGATGAAAGTGCTATTTATTTTTGAATTAGCTAAAATGAACAAGAAAGTCCTAATTAATTATTCTAAATGAAGCAAAAATAAGAGATGAATATGCATTCATCAAAATATCCCAAACTTAAACTTTGCTCGTCCCGAGCAACATTAAAATCAAGAAATACTTTCAAGGCATACTCTCAATCTATCATCCTCACTCTCTTAACAACCACTTGATTCCTTCCAGCAAAATATGGCCAAGCGAACCTGACTTTCTGAAGTCACGAAAAGTGACTTTTATATTTCCTACTTCACAAACTTGTATTTATTCAAGACCTGCAATAAAATAGATTTTTATTTCACCTTTGCATTTGGTACTCCAATTGTTTTTTAAGTTTTACACAAGAACATGGCTGATTTTGTATGGTTGGGGTTTTTGTAGTTTTCCCCTGGGTAGAAAATTGGAGTGAAGGAGGTATGGAAGAAGGACAGTCTCTCCTCTATTCGACTCGAGACCTTTTTATTTAGTGGACATGCAGTTACATTGACCGCATTTTTTTCTTTGATTTTTAGTGATACACCCAATTGCGTGGGTATGGAAGAAGCGGAAGAGGGGGAAGAAGTGCCACCCCAAACTTAGCATTTTGGGCACTATTGGCTTTTTTCTTTTTGAAAAATGGAAAGATTTGGAAGTGGTAGAAGAAGAGTAGAAGAGGTTATTCTTGTGTAACTTTTTTTTCCATCTCTTTTTTTTTAGAGTGCCATGCATTGGTTCCACTATTACCAAATCATGCGAAAAATCAAGAAAATTTATACAAGTTGTACATGATAAGAAAGCATCACTCTTGAATCCTATTAGTCCTCTATGGCTTGCCATCTTTTCCAAGAAGTGATTATTATTTGAGGTCCTAAGTGACAGGAGGATTTTTAGTCATGAAAGTTTCAAAATTTTAGTTGCAAGGTAGTTACATCATTAAGGGGAGTATTTTGACAAATGATCATATCAAGGCCGACTAATTAAAGACTATTTTGCAATAAAAGAAATAAAAATATGGCCGACTAGATAATGACCATGAACAAAGCAACTATATGCAAAACCTAAAAAAACAAAAAACAAAAGGTAGAAATAATGCAAGAATAAAAAGATAAGGGGGTGGAAGAGAAACATACCACCCACCTCCACCCCGGACTCAAATTTTTGCTCGTCCCGAGCAAAATCAAAACCCGAGATGGAGGGAAGAGAAGAGCAAGGATTTCCAGGTGGCCCTGGTAACTCAAAAAACATCCAGCTGAAGGGGATGTGTATGAGGGTTGAGACCTTTATCTGAGGAGCTTCATAGTGTACCCTATGAGAGGGTAATTGTAGAAGCTCAACGGGGTGCTCATATTTGCTTTCACCTCGCATTCCCTCCAATAGGATCCACAGATCTTCCATCAATAGTGAAGGAAGTGTTGAATATGGATGTGGATTGGGGGAGGTTGGTGGGTACCCGACTGGTAACACATGTAGTGCCAGATGTGCAAAGTTAGGTGGAGGATCTGGCTCTGGTTTCCCCTGATCATATTGACCTGCATATAGGAGAATTGGTGGTGATATGAAAGGGACAACTAAATTTAAATCAGCATGATAAGTATTTTTACTCTGCTCAAAATTCATGCAATCAACCTTGGGATAGATGGGATTCATGCTTGATATAGCATGTAACTCTATTTCCTCTATGCAAGGAGTTCCCAAGGGTTCATGAGGGATAAAAATGGGGACATATTCCTTGTAGTCAGTGGAAGGGGGTATGTAGAGTTCTCCTAAGGGTTGTGTCTCTTCTTCTAAATCAGTTGTGCATGGAATGGGAATTGGTTGCGACAAAATGTGTGGAACCATTTTGTCAAAGGGGGTTGGATGCTTATTATCCAAAATAGACTCAAAATAAGGGTATTGGTCTTTGATGTCAATTAGATTGTTGTAAGTGGTGGAGGGAGTAGTTGGATTTTTAGATTGACTCTCCTGCTTTGACTTTTCATATTCAAGTAGTAAAGTCTGTAAAGGAAAGATAGGGATACCCACATCCTCACCGCATGCAAAATATGGCTCCATTTTTTCTGCTATTTCTTCAGGATCTGACATATATGACACAAAAATAGGATCATCGTCGTCGTCATCGCTAGGAAGAACCATCTTGGGTTTCTCAATATCTATAGGGGGAGTTTGTGATTGATCCTCTAGCAAGGTAGCTAACATGGCTTGACTGGATTCAAGCTTTTCTTGTCCTTCTGCTGCCATCTTTTCTAGGGCCTTAAGTCTCTCTTCCAGTTCAAGATTAAATTGTGTTTCACCATAGGATTTATACACCCCAAAATTTTGGCCATCCTCGCCACACTCCCCATAGTGTCCTTGGCCATTGTACCCCTCATATTGTTTTGGGTGGCATTGCTCCTCATAATAATCTCCAGAAGATGGTGGATTGTAATTTCCATTGCGTCCATCTTGGTAGGAAGATTCAATATTATAATGTGTCACCAATTCATGAGGAAACATATATGAACAATCTATATTTTGGATTTAGGGTTCTAGCAAGGCGGTTAAGAAGGCTTGGCTGGTTCTTAGCTTTGTTTCTCCTTCTACTGCTATTTTCTCTAGGGCTCTAAGCCTCTCTTCTTGTTGAGGATTACATTGGGTTTCATAAACATGTTCATAACCCCCAATGTTTTGTTGGTTACACCCACAAAATTTTGTTGATCATATCCCCCATTAGAATATGGATAGCAAGTTTCCCCATAATGGTTCTCAAAAAAATGTGGATTCACATTGTACCCACCAGGATGAAAGGGCTCATAATTCAAAGGAGTGTTATCATAAGAATGGGGTAGAGTTGGGTAGGCAAGAGATGCATGGTGGTAAAGATCACAATAATAACATTGTGGGGGATATTGGGATGCCCACTCCATTTGAAAAGTTTTTTTTTACAGTTCAAAAAAGAACTAAAGATTTGTATAAGACCATAAATAGAAAAGGAAAATTAAAGGGATTATGACACAAGGTTAAAAATTACAAAACAAACTAAAATTCCAATTTTTTACAAACTAGCGCATTTGCATAAAAAAGAGACTGCCAGAATGGAAACTCGGCAGAAGGAGGAGTAGCACTTCCGGAATGTTACTCGGAAGGCATAAAAAAATAAAATAAAAATTCAAAAAATTTTGGTGGTTTGAGAAAATAGTCTGTTGTCCCCGACAACGGCACCAAATTGATATGCGTCGCTTAACACATCAATCACTAAGATTGTTAATCCTAGAGTTTAAACCTTTTAACTTTCCTATTAAGGCTAGTATAGAAAGGGTCGATCCCACAGGACAACTTTTTGAGATTGTTTCTTTTTATCCCAATTGTTTTGAAGAACTTGTTATTTGTTTTTGGTATTTTTTTTATTTGGAACAGAAAGTAAAAGTCAAGTTTTTAGGGTTGGTGATTAACACTAGGGAAAGAAATGCAAGAATAAAAATGCACTTAACAAGAATATAAATTTTCACTGTCACAAGGAAAATTAAGATTATTGTTAGCACATGAAAAACTATTATGAATGAAAAGACAAGGAATTAAAGAAAGCAAAAGCAAGTAGTGATTAAATCAAGATATGGGAATCGAGGCTTTAGGGGTTTTTACCACCTTAGCCTAGGCAAAAAAAACTAATCCTTTAAAACGACGGATTCGATGAAGGCAAGTGAATCAATAAAAATCCACTAAAGATGGACTCCACATGAGCCCATTGGTCCTGGTGCTCATGCTTGTTAGTTCATCATCCTAAAAGAAGAAGATCCACGGTCGTTTAAAAACTCCCATGTGATTAGATTTGTTGTTCTAAATCTGAACTTCCACAGTCATATCTATCCAGATTAACTTTTGATCAAATCAATTAATTATTTTGATAGATCAATTAGTTATCAAACCTAAAATCTATCTAGAATCATTTTTAAGGAAAAGTCAATAAAGCCATGGCTAAGGGACTATTCCCCTTGCCTCGATAAAGAACTACTCACTCATAGAGAAGGAGCAAAGAGAGACAGAGGAAGGAAGTGATCTAGCCATCTTTGAGTCTTACGACTACTGATCCTCAATTAGAGACAATGAAGATGGTTGTCTCTTCCTACCTTGCTCGATTGCTCAAGAGAGGGGAGGAAGAGAAAAGCAAGTATTAGATTTAACACAACGGAACAATGGAATAACATGTAACAAGATGCAAAACCACTTTATTCAAATCTAGAAGGAGAATACAAGGAAGATTGCTTCAGAGCACTCATCATCATCATCATCTAAGCCTCAATCCCAACTATGTTGGGGTCGGCTACATGGATCCTTCGTTTCCATTCAGCTCTATCATGGGCCATATTCTGATTGAGATGTAGAGATTCAAAATCTCTCTTTATAAGCTCATCCCATGTTAATTTAGGCCTTCCTATTCTTCTATTTATAGTGTTTGGCTCAATAGCATTACTTCGTATAGGTGCACTAGGAGGTCTGCGTTGCACATGTCCGTACCATCTGAGTCGGCCCTCACGCAACTTGTCCTCAATGCTCGCCACCCCCACTTTATTCCTGATATAGTCATTTCTCAAACGATCTTTTCTTGTCTTCCCACACATCCATCTCAGCATACGCATTTCAGCCACGTTCATCTTGTTGAGACCTTATTTCTTCACCGCCCAACATTCACTCCCATAGAGTATGGCCGGTCGTATAGCTATTCTATAAAACTTACTTTTTAACCTGAGAGGGATCTTCTGATCGCATAAAACTCCAGTTGTACTCCTCCATTTCAACCATCCTGCAGTGATCCTAGAGGAAGTGCCCCTCCCTTTATAGGAGGAAGTGCCCCTCTCTTTGTAGGAGAAAGAGGGGGTATACATTAGGTTTAGGGCAAAAGAAATGGCCGCCGACGGCTGCTAACTTTCTAGATCTAGTCAATAGAGGAAACAATTGATTGCTTTGCATTCCTTTTGCATTAATTTCCCGCAACAGCGATTTTGAGCGTATTTTTGGGCTAGTCAAAAATTCGGAAGCGGCCCAAAAATATATATTTTCCTGTATATAATTGAATTATCATTCCAACGCATACTTGCACAATAAATTCTATCTTGGGATGTAGGAGTTATACCAATTTTGGTGAAAGGTATATACTGAAATCAGACTCTGCGAGAAAACGTAATACTACTTTCACTAGTTAATTGCGCAGCCAAATAAATACCAAAATTGCCGCAAAATATGTCTTTTTTGTAGCCAATAAAAGTATCTTTTTATTCCATACTAAATTATGCCTTTACACGCAAAAGATATGGCTATTTTTATGATGAGTATCTCAAGCACTGTGGGAATATTTGAAAAGCCTCATATCTTCATCTTTTATTTTCTCGATTTAATTACTTAGATAATTCCTGAAAATTAAGAAAAATATCATAAGAATTCAGGAAAAGTATATCAAGAAGATGAAAGTGCTATTTACTTTTGAATTATATAAAATTAATAAGTAAATGTCCTAATTAATTATTCTAAATGAAGCAAAAATAAGAGATGAATATGCATTCATCATATGTATATATACTCTTAACATATGTATGATCTCATCACAAGGATATGAACTTGACAACATATGCAATTGAGTAATATAATTCTCTAGGCATTCACTTTGTATCCTCATTATCTCATAACTGAGTCAAACAGATGAATTGGAAGCTTGCCTTTATATATGTGTTATTATTAATCAAATCCTTTTAGGTAATTATGATGCCAATCATCATATGATTTGCTCTATGGGCTTACCTTACCAACACCTTCTTCCTCCTTCCTCTTCTCCTCCTTTTTGATCACTTTCTCCCCCTCCTTGATCCTCTTTTTCTCCTTTGTGGCATCAATGTTATTGTCCTCCTTCTTCCTCTTATCCTCCTCCTAGATCCTTGTATCCCCCTCCTTTATCCTCTTCTCCTCCTCCATATATGTCACGCTACTATCCTCCTCCATCGATGTCATGCTACTGTCCTCCTTCTTATTCCTCTTCTCCTCCTCTATAGATGTCATGCTACTATACTCCACCTCATTCTTTCTCTTCTCCTCCTTCTCAATCCCTTTCTCCATCTCCTTAATCCTCTTCTCCTCTTGTGCAGTAGCAATATTACTATCCTCCCCCTCATTCTTTTTATTCTCCTCTTGGATCCCTATCTCCCCCCTTGATCCTCTTCTCCTCCTCCACAAATGCCATGCTATTGTCCTCCTCATCCTCCTTCCTCTTCTCCTCATTCTCAATCCCTTTCACCCCATCCTTAATCCTCTTCTCCTCCTCTATACATTCCATCCTACTATCCTCCTCCACCATCTTCCTCTTCTCCTTCTCTTGGGTCCCTATCTACCCCTACTTGATTCTATTCTCCTCCTCTATAGTAGAAATGCTTTTGTCCTCCTCCTCCTCATTCTTCCTCTTAACCTCCTTCTTGATCCATTTACCCCCCTCTATGATCATCTCCTTTTCTACAAAAGCCATCTCCTTCTCCTTCCTCTTCTCCTACTTCTTGATCTGATTCTCATCATCCACGTTCCTCCTCTCTGATGCCGCTTCTAAAGCCTTTTTTTTCTTCAATGTAGCCTTCTTCATCTTTGCAGTCACTTCTGTTGTTTTTTTTTCTAAAATGAAGGAACACATTCACATTCATTTTATATAGATCAACAAATGCAAGGACCGCTAAAACATATTTTAACCATAAATGTGTTTAACTTATAGAAATAGATGTTGTCCTCTATTCCTTCTTCCTCTTCTTAGCCTTATTTGAGAACTCATCCTCTATTTCTAGAGTCATCCTTGTTCCTTTTCTCCTATCTTGTATTAGTAGAGCTTTCTTGATATCTTCTCTTTTACTTCCTTCAGAAATTTAAGGACACTATCCATGCTTACGTCGAAGGGAGCATATTGATGTTGGTGTGCTTCAAATTCTTCTTGACTGTGGATGAGTCTTCTCTACATTTTCATCTTCCTCCTTCTTGTTTGCATGGTCCAAATTGCCTCAACAATTGGAATTCCTAATGATGTCGGAGAATTTCTTCCAATTAAAGTTTAACCCCGTTCTTCTTATTCAAGAAATGAAGAGCAGTGTTGTCGAATAAGTTTATTTCTGCATGCAACTCTTGTATACAACTATTAGAAGGTAACACATAATTGATTTTAAAATTGGGTTTTAGGTAATTATTACCTCACAGATTGTGTCCTCTATGATTTACAACCAACACCATCTTCACCTCATTTTACATCATCTATTTTGATGAGGGTAAAGAGGTGTTCATCAGGGTCCTTATGATGTTCTAGAGTCGCTTGCATTCCTTTAATGATTTCTTCAAGATGTGGTATGAAAGTCCACTTCGAGCATGTAGGTGATAGATCTAATTGTCCCCTGCCTAAAGCCAAATCTAAGTAATACACCTTAAGTTTAAAACATTTGAGTCTTACATAGTAGAAGAAATACTATTAAAGTTACTGAAGTATATTCAAATAATTGTTACATACCATTAGAAGGTGTATATCTCCCGTTGGCCTTCCAATAAAATTGTTCTATTTGAAAGTCAGCAAATGAGTCTTTAAATACATCAAGACATAACCTTCCCAGTTCAAGTTCCACATTCTAGTTAGCAAAACAATATATTTGAGGTGGTAAACCCAAATGGGTTCTGTACTTGGAGAACACATCCAATTACATATAGAATATATAGTTGAATTATGTCTTCATGGTCACTTGACTCAAATATCTTCTCATCCACATCTTTGATATGAATGTGGAATGGCATATTAGGAACTAGATCCATTCTTGTAGCAATTGGAAAATTTGTTCTATTGGAATTCGCATCCCTTGTTTTCATATCGACGGTAATGGAACTTGTACAAATGTCATAAAATTAGTGGATGTCATGTTTTGTCATCATCAATTGCTTGCCATCAAGGGTTGGCTTCATATTCTCCATATCAAAAATTGGTACTCAAGAATTAGAGAATAGGCAGAGTGTGAGTCTTCATCTTCAAATGTTGAAGTCCACACAAACTTGTTGGATAGATATTCTTCCTAGCTTCTTTGATTCTAGCCAACGTTTGCATTCTATTCTTCAAGTCAAGGATGAAAGTTGTCCTTGTCATGTTCTAGAAATAGCTTTCCATCTGAAATAGAAGAGAAAAGAGAGATGAATGAGGATATTTTTAGAAGAATTGCATCCGATAAATTTACTTCTACCAAAACACCTATTTTGAGAATTATTGTGTAGCATGTTTGTGCTTAAAGAGGGTCAGTACTTGAAGAAATTGAGAAAAGATCTAGAAGGCAAGTTCATGCTTGAAGAATGTGAAAAAAAGATCAAGAAGACAAGTTTCTACTTGGAGACGGAGATTTAAGATAAATTAGAAAGGAAGAAGAACACATATGGTGCAAATGAGTTTATAGCAGTTGTTTGGTCGGTCTCTAATACGTTGTTTCAAATAGGGGTCCATTCACAAGTAACTATTGGATTGCAGGAATCGAAATAAAAAATAAAAGAACACATCCTTCTTTTTAGTTTTTAAAAAATGACAGAGTATACATAATCAACACCGACACATATAATCCTCAAAATAGGTTTTCGGTAGCAGTACTTTCTTACACGTGCCCCTATTTAAAATTGCATGATTGTATTTCAAAATTGACATAAATAGTAGTATTTTCCTTTTCTCTGCCTTATTGATCTTGTTCTCCTCCTTGTTGTACCTTTTGTCCATATTCTCATCCTTTTTCTCATGTCCTTATTCATTTCTCCTCTTCTCCCCCTTTGTGATCATGTTATCCTCCTTCTTCTTCTTTTTCTTTCCCTCCTTGTTCCTTTTCTTGTGAAATTGATTAGCTTTCCCTTTCTCTTGATCATGGATCATTGGTCCTTTTCTACTACCCTTATTCATTTTTTCCTCTCTCCCTCTCTTTGATCTTGTTCTACCTTTATTTGTTCCCATTCTCCTCTTTCATGCTATTGTCATCTTCTTCGTTGTTCCTTTTCTCTTGCCCTTATTTTTCTTCCCCTATCTCCCTCTCCATGATCCTATTCTCCCCCTACTTCTTTCCATTCTCCTCCTCCATGATACTATTTTCCTCATGATCATCATTCTTTTTTGTTTGATCCTCATTCTTTTTCTCATTCTATTCTCCCTTTCTCCTCCTCCTTGTTCTCCGACTCTGTAGTTCCTTTTCTCCTTCCCTCATTGTTACTTTTCTCCTACCTTTATTCTATTTTCCCCCTACTTCTTTCCATTCTCCTCCTCCATGATATTGTTCTCCTCATTATCATCATTCTTTTTTATTTGATCCTCGTTCTTTTTCTCATTTTGTTCTCCCTTTCTCCTCCTCCTTGTTCTTTGACTCTGTAGTTCCTTTTCTCCTTCCCTCATTGTTACTTTTCTCCTACGTTTATTCTTTCTTCCCTCTCTCCCCATCATGGATCATGTTCTCCCAATCCTCATTCTTTTTCTCCTGATCCTCATTCTTTTTTTCATGATATCATCCCTTTCTCCTCCTAGATCCTATTCTCCTTTTCCACAATTTCTATTATCCTTCCCTCGTCATTCCTTTTCTTTTGCCCTTATTCATTTTTTCCTCTCTCCCATCATTGATCCTGTTCTCCCTCTATTTGTTCTTATTCTCCTCTTCCATGCTATCCTCATTCTTTTTTCACACGATCCTCATTCTTTTTCTCATCTCGTTCTCCCCTTCTCCTCCTTGATCTTTTTCTCCTCCTCCTTTTTTCCCTACCTCATTGTTCCTTTTCTCCTGTAATTATTCAATTTCCCATCCTCCTTGATCATGTTCTCCTCCTACTTGAACGTACTCATTGATCCTTATGCATGCAAAATCTTCCACACATACACATCACAAATTACTCTTAAACATACAAAAACTGGCACAAAGTATACGTTGAGCATGGCTAGTAACATAATTCATTATACACTGACACACAAGACACATAATTTCATGCCAAAAAAGTACCATATTTCCATTAGAAAAGGTGGACGGTAAATGACATTATCATCCTCTTTCGTGGGCTTTGATCGTATACTTTTGAATCAAATTAAAAAGTACATTTGTATGACTACAAACTATATTTATAAATATCTTCACATGTATTTCAGAAATATATTGTGGATTATTCCATTAGATGAATTTATCCCACTGATGTACTAGATAATTGTCACTTTCACAAGCTATTTATTATTTAGTCTTGTGTACTATTTGTTTATTTTCATATTGATTTGTGGATGATTTATTATCATTAGCATGTAATACATAATTGCATCAAATAAATGTAATTTTAATGTTTCCGGATGATTCACTATATTTCAAGAGCTTATGTTCAGTTTTTGTGTGTTTCAGGTGAATCTACACAAATCTACACAACAATACTGTCGACTTTACTTTTGGCGGTACCAATACTTGCTCAGAGAGAAGGACCTATTGAACTGAGAAGACTCGATAGTACTGACCCAGAAGTAGAGTCTACTGAAGACATCATAGGGAAAAATCAAAATTTTGTGAGGAAACTCAGTCCTATCGATCTCAAATATGTGGTACCAACAGCTTCCCAGGCGACCACAACTATCAAAGGCGTCGGTAGTATCAACATGTCGGGATTAGGCAGATTTGAAAATTGAGTCTAATCCAATAGTTGGAAATTAATGATACCCTAAATCACTTCTATGACTTAGGGGATTTTGGCTGACCCTATCTATCTTGTTCTATTCCATTGGATGGTAGTTGAGAGAAAGGAGAGGAGAAAGTGGAGAAGAAGGTCATGTTCCAGACAATTTGGGCACCTCCATGAACGGATTTGTAGCCAGAAGGTAGAAAATCATCACGTTCATCAAAGGAGATCATCTGGAACATCTTCTTTAGGGATTCTATTAGTTTTCTAAATGTTTCCCACATTTTTTTCTTCTCTCCTATGTACTTGAAAATGGAAATCATGCATGGCTAAATCTATTGTTCCTTAGGACCTGGGAGTAGCTCGGTTATGCATTGTAATCGGTTTTGTACATTAATATATCAATTTCTCTTAATTTTTGGACTTATTTCTATGAAATCACCACGATTTGTCCATGCTTGATCACCATAAGAGTTAATTAGACCTTTAATTGCTTTCAAAAGGAAATTAATGGTCAAAAAAATCATAGAAGTCCATGTTTTATATCGCCCTTTGAGAAAGGTGGCTTACGAATTGAAGAGATTACCTAGAGTTTTTGATAAAGTACCTAACTAATAACACAACTGATAGAAGAGTGGGATTGGTGTTAGATTAGGTAGTGAATTATGTCGTGAGAGCAGGTGATTCTTGGTACAAGTCTCTTAATCTAGGGTTAGGAGAGATATCTATTAATGTTATGGTGTTAATTGCAATGTAAACTGAGGTGAAAGTGTAATCCTAAGGAATTCACTCTAATTGAGATCAACAACCAGTAAGTTTATATTTATTTTCTATTTTAGATAATTAAACCTTCAATCAAAGTTTTCATTGGCATAGTTGATCGCATTGTAGTTAGTAGTAGTTTTTGGATTCATGTTTCCTTGAGTTTTACATACGATCCTCTTAAGGCCTATATTATATTGATGCGTACACTTGCGTGTAATGTGTAGTTTTCATGTATTAAGTTTTTGGTGTCGTTGTCGGGGAAATGGAAAATCCAGCTCTGCGAGTGTTGTAATCGACCACTCTAGGCCACACCTTTCATTTTCTTTCAAATATCATTTATTCAATCATTAGTACATGTTTTCATATTGTTTTCAACAATTTCAGGTTCTAGTGCATGGTGCACACTAGAGCTCACGACTATGGAGAGTCATCTCCACATGTCTTTAGGTAGGTAGAGCTCTTATGCCAAGGAGGAGAGTACGGTAACTCAATGGGAAGGTTGATTCCAACTCCACCACCGACTACTACAACACCTCCATCGGAGGAACCAGAAGAACCACCTGAGACGGGTGACGCAGAAGAAGAATAGACTAGTTGGGAGAAGATCAAGGTATCTTCCTCAATAGCACAACTAGGGCCAATAAAAGGACAAACAATAAATGGGGGCAGCTACGAGATTGATTCAGGGTTGGTGGCATTAGTCAAGTCACAAGCTCTTCATGGACATAGCACAGAAGACCAAATGACACACATAAGCAATTTTGTGGAAATCTATGATATGGTAAATATAGACAGAATACTAGCTACTGTGATGTACTTAAAACTTTTCCCATCGTCATTGGCAAACAACGCTAAGTCTTAGTTCTACAACCTTCCTCCTGAGTTGATTGAAACATGGGACCATATGATAGATTCTTTCTTTGAATGTTACTTCCCACCTCAGAACATGAATGAGCTAGTCAGAAAAATATACAACTTCAAGTAGAAGGTAGAAGAATCTTACTCTGAAGCATGGGAAAGATACCAGAATATGTTGATGAAGGTCCCTCATCATGGGATTGACTTGTATGGCCAGACAAAGATTTTTTATTATGGGATGCATCAAGGGGAAAGGATCACATTGGACAGCATAGGAACATACTTCTTCCTCAACAACAAGCCATTTAGGTATCATGAGATCTTGAAGAATATGGCTAAAAACTAGTCTTAGGAAGAAGAAAGAGAATTCCCAGCAACCATTAAAAGTGTTGGGGAGTCCAAGGTGATATCAGCATTGAATGAGAAGTAGGACTTGATTGCTAAGAAACTATGTGCTAAGGATGGAAGATCTTCTGGGGGATAAGAAGAAGATTACATGTTTACACATCAACAAAATTATAGGGGCAATGACTATTCATGGAGGAAAGACCCCAAGTTCTCTTGGAAGGACCCCAATAATTTTCAATAGGATCCATCACAAGCACAACATCAAGCTAATCCACAGCAGGATGAGAGGGTTCCTAGCAAGATAGACCGCATAGAGGACATGCTTGGTAAGTTGTTTATCTAGAATGAAGTGCTCATTGTCCAAACATTGAGGGAACTACATAATCAAGGAGCACACATTTTTAGTATAGAGACTCAGATCTCTCAGATTGCAGCAGAGGTAGCTTCTTTGAAGAAGCCTGGTTAGTAGGGGTTCCCAGGAAATATCGATGTACCATCTAGAAATCAACAGGTCAAGGTGGAGTTGCTTCACAGCAGCAAGAAAGTACTTAATGACAAAAAGACTATCCCAGAAACAAAGGATGTCACAAGTTACATAGGGTCGGCAGTGACTGCTGACACATTTGAGCCATATACTACAGTAGAGGACATGATAGTTGATGATGAAACCAATGAATATAAGGACACAAAGAAGGAGGCATATGTCCCACCTCACCAGAAGAAGTTGGTGACTCTAGTGCCCTTCCCAAATATTTTGAAGTCAAACAAAGTGGATCGGAAATTTCAAAAATATTTAAAGAGTTTTAGGAAGTTGCATGTCAACATTCCTCTAATTGATGAAATTGAGCATATTCCTCTGTATGAAATTTTTTTTAAGGATGTAATCAATAAAAAGCGGAGAATAGTTGACTCTGATGTAGTGGTATTGAAGGAGCAGGTTACTGCTTTTATCTTGGGAACTTTGCCACCAAAAAGGCAAGAGTCGGGCTACTTCAACATATCATGTTACATCAGGAAGACAAGATTTGTGGAGGCCTTATGTGATTCAGGGGTAAGCATCAATTGGATGCCTTTGATACCTTTAAGAAGTTGGGTCTTCAAGAATCCAAAAGGAGAAATATGACCATATAGCTTGCAGACAACTCAGTGGTTAGGCCATATGGTATTTGTGAGGATGTTCTTGTCAAGGTGGACAGGTTTGTATTTCCAGCAAATTTTGTGGTAATTGAGATGCAAGATGACCGTGACAATGAACTACTATTGGGAAGACCATTCCAAGCCACAAAAGACATGATATTGGAGATGGGAAGAGGATAACTAACACTAGGGATCAAAGAAGATCGTTTTAAAATCATTATTCCCGAGTCTGCACAGACGACTGAGGAAAAGGCACAGTGTCATATGTTGTAGTAAGTCCAAGGAAATATGTATTTATTTCTTGGGAGGCCATTTTTAGATATGGTTGATGTGATGACATAGGTCCACAAAGGCACGTTGGTTGTTTACATCCTAGAAAACACAAAGGAGGTTTCATTTACAAAGGTAGTTCACTATCACGATGATGAAGATGAGGAGTATTTCCCAGTAACAACTGATGAGGCAGCTTCTTCCACTTTAATGCTAGCATATCCACAATTGTATTTGGAGCCGCGTCTTATGAATCTAATGGATGACTACATTCGATCTTGTTCTTTGGAGGAGTGTGTTTTGTTTCTCAAGGCATTACCATGCTACTACACCAGGCACTTTGAGGATCTAGGGCTACCTCCTCCACCATTGATCCCATCTCTCCAGAGCCCCCTAGATCTAGAGTTGAAGCCACTATCACCGCACTTGAAGTACATTTTCTTGGCAGCAGAAGAGAATCTTCTAGTCATTATCTCAGCTTCATTGAGAATTTGAGAAGAGGATTAGTTCCTTCTAGTTTTGAAAAACCACCGTTCAACATTTGGATGGTCTGTGGCAGACATAAAGAGGATCTCCCCTAGCTTCTATCAGCACAAGATCAGACTGGAAGAAGGAGCCAGCTGATAGTGCAACCTCAACGGGTCTCAACCCCATCATGACTGAGGTAGTAAAGAAGGGGGTAGTAAAACTTCTATCTGTAGGTATAATATATGTTATCTCTGACTCTAATTGGGCTAGTCCAACCCAGGTGATTCCTAAGAAAGGGGAAATAATGGTCACAACTAATTCAAATGATGAATTGATTTCTAACTAGGTTAGTGACCGGGTATCAAGTATGTATTAATTACTAACATTTGAAGCTTCCACTTTGACGGACTATTTCTTGCTCCCTTTTATCGATCAGATTCTTGAGCGGCTCTCCGGCGGCTCTCACTTTTGTTTTCTAGACGAATATTCCTGGTACAACTAGATTTCTATAGAGCCACAAGATCAAGAGAAGTCAACCTTCAATTATCCTTATGGCACTTTTGCATATCGTCAGATGTCGTTCAGTCTTTGCAACACATTGACTACCTTTCAGCGTTGCATGCTTGCCATTTTTTTATATAGTGTAGCTATGTCTAGAGGTATTCATGGATGATTTTTCACTATATGATGAATCATTTGATGATTGACTTAACAATCTTGATAAGATTTTGCAAAGATGCGAGGACACTCACCTAGTTTTGAATTGGGAAAAATGTCACATGATGGAGAATGAGGGGATTGTTTTGGGACACAAGGTATCTAGTAAGGGAATGGAGGTCGACCCGATAAAAATAGAAGTCATCTCCAAGCTACCTCCACCATCATCAGTGAAGGGACTGAGGAGCTTTTTAGGACATGTGGGATTTATCGATGATTTACAAAAGATTTTTCAAAAATCGCCAAACTGTTCTCTGAATTTTTGGAAAAAGATGTTGAATTTAATTTTGAAGAGCGATGTTTGAAGGTGTTTGAGGTTTTGAAGGAGAAAATAGTCTCCACACATGTTTTCCAGGCTCCAAATTGGATCCAACCCTTTGAGTTGATGTGTGATACATCAGATTACGTAGTAGGTGCGGTTCTAGGACAATGTCGAGACAAGATTCCCTTTGCCATTTATTATACGTCTAAAACTCTTAATGATGCCTAGTTGAATTACAAAACAATAGAAAAATAATTATTGGTTGTTGTTTTCGATTTTGAGAAATTTTGTCAATATTTGATAGGGGCCAAGATTATTGTTTGGACGGATCATGCGACAATCAAATATTTGTTGTAAAGAAGGATGTAAAGCCTAGGTTAATTAGATGGATCTTGTTGCTATAGGAATTTGATATTAAAATCAAAGACAAAGTAGGTACTGAGAATGTAGTATGATCACTTGTCTAGGCTTGAAAGGGTGGATGAAAAGGATATAGATATACCTATAATGGAAAAATTCCCAGATGAACAGCTATTTGCTATGAAAAGCAAAGATCCATGGTTTGCAAAAATTGTAAACTACTTGGCATGTGGAGAGATTCCAGAGGATTGGGGATATCAAGAGAAGAATAAATTCTTCCATTCATTGAGGTATTACATTTGGGATGATTCCATCTTGCTTAAATAGTGTAGGGATAGTATTTTGAGGAAATGTGTGTCGGATTGTGAGTTTGAGAGCATACTAGCACATTGCCACTCCTTACCTACTGGACGTCATCATGCTAGTTCTAGGACTGCAACAAAGGTTTTAGAATGTGGTTTCTATTGTCTAACGCTATTTAAGGATGCATATAATTATGTACTTCATTGTGATTCATGTCAATGCATAGGTAATATTTCAAAAGGACATGAAATGTCTTTAAATGTTTTTTAAGAGATTAAGGTGTTTGATTTATGGGGAATTGATTTCATGGGCCCTTTTGTTTCTTCAAATTCTAATTTATACATATTACTTATTGTTGACTATGTGTCTAAGTGGGTGGAAGAAATTCTAACCCGCATCAATGATGCCCAAGTGGTATGTAGGTTTGTAAAAGAATGCATCTTTTGTAGGTTTGGGGTGCCCAGGTTGATAATTGGTGATGGTGAATCTCATTTCACCAAGAGTACATTTGGTTCTCTTTCAATAAAATATGGTGTGAGATACAGGGTAAGTACTCCATATCACCCCCAAACCCAAGGACAAGTTGAGGTGTCTAATAGAGAGCTCAAGAAAATATTAGAAAAGACAGTCTCAACCAATAGGACTAATTGGAGCATGTTGCTCAATGATGATCTTTGGACATATAGGATAGCCTATAAGGCACCTATAGGAACCACTCCTTTTATGTTGGTTCATGGGATAGCTTGTCACTTACCCATGGAGTTAGAGCATAAGGCTAAATGGGCCCTGTGAAAATTGAACTGCAAATTGAACAATGTAAGGAAAAAGAGAATGTTGGGACTGAATGATTTAGATGAGTTGAGATTTGATGCTTATGAAATCTCACAGAATTACAAAGAGAGAACCAAACAAATCCATGATATTCATATCCTACATAGATTTTTCACTCTAGGACATAAGGTTCTTCTGTTCAATTCTAGGCTGAAATTACATCCCGATAAGTTGAGGTCTAGAGGGAGTGGGCCTTTTAAGGTGGTCAACTATTTCGCCCATGGGGCGGTATAGATAAGCAATGGGGCTGAGCCATTCCTTGTCAATGGCTAGTGGCTTAAATACTACTTTGGGGGAGATGTGATTAGGAAAGAAGAGCAGTTAAAGCTCATTGAGCTTCAATGATCTTTGTGCTTTGATTGTCGAACCTAGGACATAAAACAAGGGTGCTTGTTGGGAGGCAACCCAGCCATCATTTTTGTTCTTTCAATTCTAATTTTTAGTTTTCATTACTTTAACTTCCATTTCATTTGTTTTTATGTAAAAAAAGGTACCTTGATCAAGTTTGTGTGGCGTGCAGGCTAAGTAAAAGTTGGTACTACCGACACCCAAGTCAGTATTACTGATGAGGTCACAAGGAAAAGGATCAAGATTCACAAAATAACTTGGTACTACCAACCACAAAGTCGGTAATACCAACAAAATTACAGGGAGATCAAGTAAAAATTTAAAGAAACTATGCACTACTGACCAAGAATTCAGTAGCACTGATATTTTGCATCAAAAGGGATCTAGTTCACTAATAAGGACTAGGTACTACCGACACCATGTCGGTAGTACCGACGGACATGCAAGTTCTAGTTTCAAAACACTAAGATCCCACTGGGAAGCACTAAGAAATTTGAACGGCTCGGTACTACTGACACAAAGTCGGTAGTATCGACACCAGAAGAGACATAATCCGCATGATCGCCATCAAAGATTGAGATTTTTCACATCCGATGGTCGGTACCACCAATCCATTGCACAAGTCAGTACTACCGACACCCCATTGGTACTACCGACACATGGTGATCTACATCAACCAACTTTGACGAATGAGGATCGTCAGTACCAACGGATGGTACACGTCGCAAGGATTATGAAGGAAAAGTCAGTACTATCGACTTTCTGTCAGTTCTAGTGATGCAGAGATAGTAGGTTGGTCGTGTGCTATATAAGGAGGGGTTGTAATTAGTTTTATTCACACCTTCTTCACATCTCCTTCAAGCAAGTTTGAGCAAGCATCCAAAGGTGTTCACAATCTACTACGAGAAACTTTTCTCTCCATCCCTTTCTTGTACCACTGTGATGGCATCATGGAGAAGTGTTTCTTTGTCAACGGGGAGTATTGAGTTGATTCCAAAACCAACATGCATCACCCATCATGAGGAATATATATGAGGACCTAATGAAGAGGGAGATTACTGCGACATAGTATGGCGACTGTGCATTCATCTTAGATGTGGGATCCACTGGGAATCTTCACCAAGTCTGCAAGCATTAGTGGATAAGGAGTGATCACCCATTCTTTGGTAATTGGACCACTTCCCCAGATCTCACCTGTGAGTTCGTGACGTCACTTGGTATATGTGTCATCCTCGAACATGGAGATGGATGGATGGAGGGCCGCATCAAATTTTATGTTTTCAACACTGACTTTCATCTAACATTGTAACAATTCAATGCCATCTATGGGTGGCCAACGAGGGAGGAACTCTTCGTCCCCAAAAATTTCAACTTCAAAAGTGCATGGGAGTTGTTGGCAGAGGTGCCAGAAGGCTATCATATTAGTTGGCATACAAAATCCATCACCGACATCAAACATCCATTTGCTCACATTCTTCATCGCTTCCTTACCAACACCCTCTTCACCAAGTCAAGCCAGGGGTAGGGGAAGACTCAAAGGGTCGACCTCTATTTCTTATACAAATTGCTAGAATTCAGGGGAAAGAATGTGGGATTTGATTCTTTCTTCCTTTAACATATGATTTTAGTGAGGAGAATGATGTAAAGGACTCCTCGTATCCATTTTGGAGGATTGATCACTCCATTATCACTCCATATGAACCTCGACCTCTCCAATTCCAAATCCTTGAAGGTTTCTCCCAAGTCAGACCTCAAGCATTTCAAGAGATCCAACTTTCTCAACATGCATCAAGGGAAACCGTACACATGTTGTATGGTGGGTGGTCGGTACAAGGAGAGGGAGCTCCCTGATCCAATGTTCGGCTTGCAAAGGATCCAACTAATGAAGTGGTCTATAGATATCTCCTTGAAGGATGGGGAGGAAGAAGACAATGTTGAGGAAGATCAGCATGAGTAAGAAGACAAAGAGGAGGTGGAACCCACCATTTCCATCATAAGGAGGTAGGTCCCACACAAGCGCCCTCGTACATATAGAGACTCCAGTTCTTCTGCTCTACAACCTTCATAGGAAGATGATCTATATTTCATGGCAGGCATGTATGGAATGGTGCAGAAGATATAGTAGGGGCAACATCACCATACTGCTACACTAGCAGACATCCATGATGTCCGAATACGTCTCAACAACAACCAATAGATGATCTTTGAAAATGAGCGACTTCTCTTGGCCAACTAAGAGAACATGCATACACGCCTACAGTGGATGGAGAATTATCAACAGCTAACTTCAACAATTATTGGAGCCAGGGTTACTTTGGTGGCTATCTACAACCTCTAGAGATAGTACAGCATCCGCCAACATTCCAAGGGATGTTCTACCCCTATGATCCTACCATGCCGCAACCACCACCACCACCCTTCTGATCGGTACCATTGTTCCACCTTTTAAATTTGAATATTGACTATGTGGACATAGTCAAGTTCAAGCTTAGGGGGCGCTGGAATGGCTCTATCCATTAGTTTTTATTTTCTTTTAGTTTTTTATTTCTTTTTAGCTTTTATTTTCCAAGTTGTAGGATCCACGATCTATCTAATGTAAAATGGAGCTTGATTTATGATTCATGTCATTGTCATGGGCTCTCATGTGTTTGCCATGGAAAACTAAAAAGTGAAAAAAAGTAAAATGAAAATAAAATTGTCTTAGTTGCAAATTTCTTGAGTTTCACCACCTAGAGGAAGTGTATGGACTAGTCAGCTTAAGGACAATTGATATGAATGAACATCTTAATTATTCATGTATTGTGGATGAAGATGGGGTTTGAGCCTAAATTGTTCAAACAATTAATGGTGTCTCAAATTGAAGTTTAAGATAGAAATCCTAAGTTTACCATGTTTACGGGTCATTGGAGAGGGACATATCATAGTTCATGAAAGGCATTGTCTCTTAAGTATGTGATTTCATCCATTTTCCATCCATTTTGACTCACCACCTTAAGATGATCAAGTAATCTGAAATATATCCTATTGTTTGCATTGCATGGCATAATAGGTGACATGATAATTAGTTTCTATTTGATTGAATTAGCTACAAAATGAAAAATATGCATAAACAATTTATGTTCATACCATTCTAGTTGCATAACAATTACATGTAGATTGCATGCATTTCTTATCATTTATTTCTATATCATGAGGATATATTGTTTTCTTTTGAAATAAGAGTGTAGGGATATACATACATACCCTCAAAAGAAAAAAAAATGATTGATATGTTAGTCAAGCCCAAGCATTATTTTCCATCATGCTAAAATAATGGGCCAATGAAAAAAAAGAAGAAACATTTTGTGTTTTGAAGTAAAAAGGGATAAAGGATGCCCTAAACTCTCCACAAAAGTGATGGAACCATTCACATAATTTAGTTTTTCTTTACTTCATTCTCATTCATTTGATGAGATTTTTTTGAAACATGGATCATTCCACCCAATAATAGTAGGCATTAGGATTCATGCATATTTCATTATCTTCACAATACAAGTTTGTCATGTTTTATTTTTGCATAAATAAATCAGATGTTACTTGTGATTCTTGTTCCATCCATTGCTCTTATCAGTAGGCCACTTAAATGATTATTCTCCTCATTCATTCTTATGAGGAAAACTGCTTCCAAGTAGTTGGTAGTTAGTAAAAGAGCAATGTAGAATTGAGAATCACATGATGCACTAAGAGAATGCCTGATTTCTTATGATATTAACTACTCTCTTGACAGTGTTCACTGATGTAAGGGTGGACATATTTTATGGATGTTTTTGGTTGCTTAAGAGTAGTTGATTGTTTAGTGATCAGTGAAGGTCAGTCTGGGACCGTCGGGTGGGGATAGTTGAGAAATGAAATTCATATTCTATGTCCTTTTGCTGACTTGTCTCAAATAGATCTGAGGGTTTGTTGCTTGATGACGAGCAACACTTAAGCTTAGGGGAACTTGATGCACCAGATAATTGTCTCTTTTACATGCTATTTATTATCGAGTTTATGCACTGTTTGTTTTTTTCATACAAGACTGTGCATGATTTATTATCATTAGCATATGATACTTAATTGCATTAAATAAATGTGATTTTAATGTTTCTGAATGTTTCACTATGTTTCAAGATCTTATGTTTGGTTTTTGTGTGTTTCAGGTGAATCTACACAAATCTACACAGCTTGGTACTACTAGCTTTATTGTCGGTGGTACTGACACTTGCTTAGAGATAAGGACATGTTGAACTGAGAAGACTTGGTAGTCCCGACCCAGAAGTCGATACTACTGACAACATCACAGAAACTCGATATTATCGATCTTAACTCAGTAGTACCGACAGTTTCCC
Source organism: Alisma plantago-aquatica (assembly GCA_963693085.1). NCBI lineage: Eukaryota > Viridiplantae > Streptophyta > Magnoliopsida > Alismatales > Alismataceae > Alisma > Alisma plantago-aquatica. The sequence goes on along the minus strand of OY856409.1, from coordinate 1,056,009,657 downwards.
AGGCGACCATAACTATCAAAGGCGCCGGTAGTACCAACACCCATTCTATAGTACTGAGATAGCGGGATCAGGCAGATCTAAAAATTGAGTCTAATCCAACAGTTGGCAATTAGTGATGCCCTACGTCACTTCTATGACTTAGGGGGATTTCGGCCAACCCTATCTATCTCGTTCTATTCCATTGGACAGTAGCCAAGAGCAAGGAGAGGAGAAAGAAGAGAAGAAGGTCACATTCTAGAAAATTTGGGCACCTTCAGTGGGCGGATCCATAGACGGAAGGTAGAAAATCATCACGTTCTTTAGTGGAGATTATCTGGACCATATTATTCAGTGGTTCTTTTAGTTTTCTAAATGTTTCCCACATTTTTCTTCTTCTCTCCTATGTACTTGACAATAGAAATCATGTGGGGCTAAATCCCTTATTCCTTAGGACTCGGGAGTAGCTCGATTATGCATTATAATTGATTTTTATACAGTAATATATCAATTTATCTTAATTTTTGGACTTGTTTCTATGAAATCACCATGAACTACCCATGCTTGATCACCATAGGTAGTTAATTAGACCTTTAATTGCTTTGAAAAAGGAAATTAATGGTTGGAAAATTCATTGAAGTACATGTTTTATATCGCCCTTTGAGAAAGGTGGCTTACGAATGTGAAGAGATTACCCAGAGTTTTTGATAAAGCACCTAAATAAGAACACAATCGATACAAAAGTGGGATTAGTGTTAGATTAGGTAGTGAATTATACCATGAGAGTGGGTAATTCTTGCTACATGTCTCTTAGTCTGGGTTAAGACAGATATCTATTAATGCCATAATGTTAATAGCAATGTTAACTAAGATGAAACTGTAATCCTAAGGAATTCATTCTAATTGAGATCAACAACCAGTAATTTTAGAATTATTTTCTACTTTAGAGAATTAAATCTTCAATCAAAGTTAGTAGTAGTTTCTGGATTAACGATTCCCTGAGTTCAACATCTGAGCCTCTTAAGGCCTATATTACATTGATACATACACTTGTTTTAACGTGTAGTTTTCGTGTGTCACCCACTCAATTTCATTGTTCTAATGCATCATGAATAGCTTGATAAATACCTTATATCTATATAAGTTCCTCTATTCATGGGCAATTGAAATATCCCATTTCTATATGCTTCAATCTACAACCCGTTCAGTGATAGTGAGAAAGGACTTCAAGTACTTCACCACCTCCTCACAAATTGGGTCATAAATAGTCCCTTTTTTCATTCCTAACTATCCAGGTTGTTCAGCAAGATGAACTACTTCACAAGGAAGTCAAAACAAATAATGGAGAAATGTTCATGGTGGAAGGTCGGAATAATGTACTATATGTTTATATTCAATAATTAAAGTAAACATGAGAACAGCCACCAAAGAGCAAAGAATATATTACATATGGAGAAATGACTTACATAATCACAAAATCTATGATTGAAGGGGTGTTGATTTCTAAAGTAGTCAGATTGGAACATGTCATGAATAAAGTTAACATCATGGTCCTCATCAATTGTATCAGATGAGCCCAGGTTGAAAATAGCATTAGTCTGCAAAATAAGACAACATATACCTCAAACAACATGCACTTATAAAATCACAACACTACTTCAAGACCAAACCCTTGGATTTGTAATGAAGGGGTTCAGTATAGCACTAGCATAGACAGTGTGTCAATTTTTTTTGGTTGTGCATCTTTCTAAGCTCCTCCTTCTCCTCTTCGCTAGAGATAAGGGAAAAGAGTTTTTGCCTAGGGTGAATGACACTGCCCTCAATCTTAGGCCTACATATCGCTTCACCATTCTCCCCTCTCCTCATCACTAGGGACCACTACGGAATGCTTTTGCTCTCGCATATCACTAACCTCAAGCATCATCATTTAAAGATGCTTCTTGGTGTCACGAATGGATCCATAACTAGAAAAACCTCACTTTCCTTAAAACTCAGGGGGCACTGGAGAAATCCATCTGCATCTCACTAGACTCCTCATGTCACTTGAAAGAAATATCAAATGTCAAGATTTTTCCACCGACCATGGTCATGGTGGATGTTATTGTTGTGGTTGGTGGATCTTGTTAGGCCGTTGTTTCTCAAGAGGAAATGAGAGAACAGTATGGCATCTACAACCATAGTCATCTTTTAAAAACTATAGGTGGATACTCATTTTCCAGTATAGTCGAGCATCATCAATTGATTCCAATGCACCTTCCTTGGCAGCCGGAGCGACACCACAACGTGGCAGTGGTAGTTGATGGGGTAACCAATGACTAACTGTCATGGAGATCAGACATCTATGCTAGTGAGTAGATGAGTCAGATCCTCAAATTCTAATCAAGCAGCCAAAGTCAAGTTCAAGACATCCTAACAAAAAGGGGTATCAGCATCGAGTCTGAGTTGATTCATATCCTAAAGCTATACAGAGTCACTATTTAATCGTATATGCAACCATTTAGGACAGTAATATTAGTCTAGCTAGTGATGTATTTTCAATTATGAGTACAAAATGTAGTAGGCTCATTGATTACACATATTATTTATTCACCATTGATGAGAAGTGAGAAGTCATACCACAAGTGGTACATAAAACAAGCCTCACACCCTCACAGACACAGATGCCTAGCATACAATCATGTATATATATATATATATATATATATATATAGAGAGAGAGAGAGAGAGAGAGAGAGAGAGTTAGGTACCGTACACCTCAGTCGTTTTTAAAGATGTAGTAACTTTTTGAAAATTCTAAACCATTGATCTTCTAAAATATCTTAAGAACATATTATATAATAAATTTTAGCCCATTTGGATACATATAGGTCATGCATCTAAAGTAGGCAAGAATTATGCATTTCAAATTAGTTTTGTGTTTTGATTTTGTTGTCCTTTGATGAGTGACTTACACTCATCCAAATGAGATCAAATTTTGTATTTGACCTATTATTATTATAACCATGAAGATCAATAGATTGGATTTTGGAAAGACAAGGTATAGATAGGCAAACACCATTGAGGTGTACGGCTTAATCTGTACACTCGAGTGTATTTTAGCCTGACTATATATATATATATATATATATATATATATATATGTGTGTGTGTGTGTGTGTGTGTGTGTGTGTTACAACCCCAATTTTTGGGCTTATATGGTTTAAAATGTAATTTCTCCAATAAAAGACATGATTATGAAAATTGTATGATTTATGTGTATTGAATGGATTTCCTTTGCAATATTTCCTTTTTTCATGTAATTTCGTGGATCGTAATATGTTAATGAGTCCAATATGATTAAAAGAAAAAGAAAAAGAAATCAAATAATGCATTATTAAGAAGGAAGTTTGAGATAATGATGAAAATATAAGAAATATGTGGAAAGATATATGATTGATCATCATGGATGAGAATTGGAGACCACATGGTTTCCAATGGTAAAAGGAATTCAAATAAAGGAAAATAAAAGAATAAGAGAGATCAAATATGCATAAAATATGCCTTAATAAGTGATAACTTGCTTATGAAGAAAAGTCACTTTCACTTTCGTATAATGACTCCAAACCTGGAATGCAAGAAGATAAAGCCATTTATGAGTTTCCTTCAAGATTAAAAGGAGTTTTAGTTTGGGAGATATGAATTTTTAAAGAAATCATGAAGTGATATATATATAAATATATATATATATGTCACATTATTTTTTCGATTTAAATTGACATTTAAATCAAGGGTGTGCGTGGCACACTAGCCGTTGGATCAGATCCAAGGGTTGTGGTGTCGTCCCCTACCCCGATTCGGATTGAAGGAACTAGGAGATCTTCCTCTCCAGATTCCTCGAGACTCTGGGATGGTAGTACTTGGAAAGGAGTTCTTTGACTCCAAGAAGTCATGGTGATCCCGATTATACTGGGATTGGGGGACTTTCATGGTCTGTGCAAGATTCCCCCATATTGGAGGGAAGAACATGTGACCATTCCCTATAAATAGGGGGCCACACGCCATGTCCATAACCCCAGAGCACATCCTTGAGTTTGCATGAGTGAGATGAGTATTTGTGCACAATCAATTGCAAGAAAGTACTCGACCTACACCCCTGACCAGTCATGCTTCTCCCCAGAGAAGAACTTCTTCGTCCCGACAACTCAAGCGAGCACCGGAGCAATTGAGACGTTCTTCGAGTTTGGGGAAGTGAGGTGAAGGTGAAGGCAATCTTGCTTTGCACCCAGGAGCAGCCAATCACGAGGTCAACACACGAGTTGATCGTCGGGGAGGAGGAGATGTGAGGAAGATGACTACTTGTCAAAGGATAGGATTTCCCTCGAGCACGCGTGTATCAGGTAAGGTCTTTTCAATCTTTTCATGTGTTCGAGCACACGGGTGAGTGCCTCATTGACTCGGGCGCTGACGTGGTGCAAGCTGATGGGCTCACACCTGGCCCCGTTGGCGTGACTCGGATGAGTCAAATAATACGTGTGTCAATCCCTGATTGGCCAAGAAGGGTTTTATTGCTAAAAATCTTAAGTAATTATGGGGATATCATATGAGGACAAATTATATATGAAAGTTGATCAGAAAAATACATAGATTGCACTAAAATATATATTTGAAGCCTGAATCTATTTGTAATTTAGAAAGTATATAAAGTTGTCACCTTTAATGTATTTATGAATACGAAACCCTAATTTTGATATTAATGAGATTGAGTAAAGTGATAGGGATGATTTAAGTTTATATTAACATGTTGATAATAAAAAGGATGTTTAAGGTCTAAAAAGATGATCTTTGTGCTTAATTGGCCTAATTTAGGGTTTCATGTGTAAAAAGTGCATTAATGGGCCTAGAAACCCTAATTTTGGTAATTATGACTTTTAATGGTTTTAATTGTGAAAATACATGAAAAGGATAGAGATATGATATTCTAAAGTCAATTTAAGAATAAAGAATCCTTAGTGGGAATAAGTGGAATAATAAGGGTTTTTGTGAATAAGAAACCTATTTTTAGGGTTTGTTAACCTGAAAAGGGTAAACATGGATAAAGTCATCTAAGAAACCCTAATGAATCCTAATGAGACTTAGAAGCCTTAAAAAGTGTCCCAATGTCAATTGGAAGTGATAGTAGGTATTCCATACGTTTTAGGAGTTGAGGGTTGCTTGCATTAGGTGCTTTCTTGGATATCTTATTGATTTTGGATTATTTTTGTCAAGATCAGGTATTTGGTTATTTTATGAGTACTTGCTTTGGTTTCACGATGATTTCTGAGTATTTATCGATTGCATTAAAATAACTGCTTGGATGATTTATTTATTTTATAATTTATAAAGTGACAATGATTATCATAAAGTAAGTAAGTAAGTATATATATATATGACTTGCCCAAACCTACATACCAACTCTGCATGTAAGATTTGAGAGGACCAAGCCATGGATGGAAGGTCTTAGGTGGTCAAGCCCCGAAGGGAAGACCATAGGGAACCTAGAGAGGTGACCCATAAGGTACCAAGCTCAATATGGAGAAGGTAGCCTAAAGTCCCTTGCAAGGACTAAACCCTAAGAGAGGGTATCCTAGAGGATGAGTAAAAATGGTTGGGAATTTATAATGAAAAACATAATATAGGATTGTTAAACAACTATTTGATATGATTAGGTTGTTACAATGTATGTGCAAAAGTTTGGTTGCCACCACATACCAGTATATTCTTTATACTGACCGACGTTTTGTTTGTCAGCATTTTAGAAAATCTTTGAAAGTTGGATATACATTAAAGTGACATTTGAAGAATAAATCTATAAAGATTGGAGGATTTAGTTAGATAGAACTCTACATTGGGTAAGATTCCAACTCCTATTTTTGAAAGGTATGTGACAAGTAAATTTTATCCTTCTTTAAGCTTAGTCTTTGGTTGAATTTATTAATTATTTTTTATTATTTGCAAAACCATTGATCCTATTTTGGGATAGCGGCTCTAGCTTCTTGGTTTTCCTTAATTGGTGGTTACCAAGGAGTGGGGTCGTTACTGTGTGTGTGTGTGTCTAGAGTGAGAAATTCAAGTTAGAATATACTTGATAGTACAGATCACACCATACACTCAAGTGGTGTTCTTGTAAGTCACTCTTCTATAAATCTCAAATATTGATATATATTGTTATAACAAATATAGGATACTTGCAAAACTTGAGCTTATTTGGATTCTTCTAAGTCACACTTCTATAACTAACAAATTCGACAAACAAAACTTTTCTTAAATTGTGTTTGTTTGTTGCATTTAGATACATAATCTATCAGTTTCCAAGTGGGCTTGAATTTTATATGTAATGTGTTGATAAGATACCTAATAAGATCAATGGTTTAGGTTTTCAAGATGAACGTTACTTGTTTGAAAATGACTTGAGTGTATTCTGACTCTTGTACCATCGAGTGTATTCTATCCTAACTATATATATGCATACACACACACACACACACACACATATATATATATATATAGAGAGAGAGAGAGAGACAGAGAGAGTCGGGCTAGAATACACTTGAGTGTACAGATCGCATGCTACAATCAAGTGGTGTTTGCATATCAAGACTACTTTTGCAAAATGTAAACCATTGATCTTGATTGTCATACTATAATTAGGCTACATGCAAATTTTGAGCTCATTTTGATGAGTATAAGCCACTCATCTGAGGGCAACAAAATCGACGCACGAAACTAATTTGAAATGTATACTTTTTGTGGTGTTCATAACCTGACCTATAAATGTCCAAATGGGGTCAACTTTTATATATGAGCTATTTACATGATGTTTAAGAAGATGAATGTATTAGATTCTTAAAAAAATATTGAATCATGGAAAACTACTTGAGTGTATTCTCCTCCGAATACATTCGAGTGTATTCTATGTGTGTGTGTGTGTTTGTGTGTGTTTATAGAGTGAGAAAGTCATGCTAGGATACACTTGAGAGTATAGATCACACCATACACTCAAGAGGTGTTCTTCTAAGTCACTCTTCTATAAATCTCAAATATTGATATTTATTTCTATAACAAATGTATGATACTTGCAAAATTTGAGCATTTGGATTCTTCTAAGTCACACTTCTATAACTAACAAATTCGACGAACAAAACTTATTTCAATTGTTTTTGTTTTTTGCCTTTAGATACATAACCTATAAGTGTCAAATGGTCTTGAATTTTATATGTAATATGTTGATAAGATACCTAATAAGTTAAATGGTTTAGATTTTTGAGATGAACATTACTTGATTGAAAATGACTTGAGTGTATTCTGACTCCTTGTACCCTCAAGTGTATTCTAGACTAACTTTATATATATACATACACACACACACACAGATATATATATATATATCGGAATGGGATATATATATATATATATATATATATGTGTGTGTGTGTGTGTGTACTGTTGGTATGTATGCCCATAGAGCCAATCACATGATGATTGTAATGGGGCATTATATACCTGATTTGATGATGATAAAGGTAATTATGTCTATTGTATTTGTCTCAAACATGAGATGATGACAAATACATAGTATATGTCTAAGGAATGATGTTACTGGATAACATATGTCTTCAGGTTGAGGACCTAAACGGTGAGATCATAAGTATGATAAGAGTACATACATTCTTGTTATGTCCCTAGTTGAATATTACTTGTGGAAGCAAAATATAGAAAAGTAATACATAAGATAGGAGTGTGTGTTGTTTTATGACAGAATCGCATCAGCCATGATATGTGATATCAAACAAAGCACATAGGTACTTGTTATAGAACAATGTACCAGACAGACGCACCTTGAGAGTGATACATGGAGATCATGGAATGGTAGTCAGAACCAGCTCTCATAGTGATAGTGGTGATTGTGGTTCTTAGACTTGAAATCACTATACTCATCACATGTTGTTCAATGTACTTAGACACCATCCAACTTGACCTTAAATAAGGGTTACCATAAAGGTGATGCTCAGGTACATTGTAACACATGGGGACTTAGTTTGAGTGATGTAGATGGGATTTGTCCCCCCCAGGAGATTCATATCCAAGCCACTTGATAAGCGAGATTGAGAAATGAATTGCCATACTCATGTGATTCATTATGTGATATGTGAACTCATATGCATCTCATATAGTCTTCTCTAGTTCAAGGAACATGGATTGAATTTTGAAGAGGATGATGATTTCATGCCTCGAGTTCAATCAAGATATCAAAGACAAAGGAACTTTATGATTATTGTAACACTAATCACATATTGTAGGTTGAAGTTGTTCTCCAACTTTCCAAATTACTTAGATAGAAATGATGTGTTTTTAGATACCGCTCAATGCGTGTGATGTCATAAATTGGTTATGGACATTCACTGCCAATGTAAATTGGGACTTATAGGGTAACACGCATAGGATGCACCTGGAATAGGAGCTCCTCCATGAATGATGCTTGAATTGATTACTAAAGTGTTTAGGTATTCAATTTAAACAACTAAGGTTGAAAATTGACTTACGGGACTTTGAACATAATAGTTCAAGTGTTGAGCCAATTGATTCAAGTGGGGTCAATTGGAAATAACATTTGGCTGAATATTGTCTGAGTTGGACAAGTAGAACGATCGTTTCACATATGAAACGATCATTTCATGATATGAAACAACTGTTTCAAGATGTGAAATGACCATTTCAAAAGTAAAATGGTCGGTTCATCATCCAAGTTGTCCAATTCAATGATCAATTTGATTGGATCAAGGATTGATGTTGATTTCATGATTGTGCATTAATTGAATATTGAATGTCAATATGTTTGAAAATAGGAAACATGTTAAACCGATCCATTCACCCATGAATCAACCAGTTAGACAGTGTGCCGACTGGTTCACCATTCGTAGTTTCTAGAAAATTCATGAACTCTGCCTCTTCGACTCCTAGAATGACTGGAAACCCTGACCCTGGACCTTCCTATAAATAGAAAGGTATTGGGGGCTTCCCAGAGACAACAACAAGGTCTGACAATTGTTCTCCTCACTATTTGTGGTAACCAAGAGAGTCTGAGCAAGTCCTACTTGTAAAAGGGAGGGATATCAAGGGAGAGACAACTGGGAGACCAAGTTGATGCTAGCACGCTGACATTCTAAGGGACAACTTCTTCCTATTGGCATTGGTAGCAAAATGTGGAGTTTTCTGTGGTCTATGTGGTCTACTCTAGAGGTGAGAGACATTTTCCCCACTAGGAGGACGTGACAACCACTGACCATGGTGATCAACCAAGGAGTTGATATTGTTGTCATCTAGGTGCAACTTGAAGAAAGTCGCACACTACTATAAGAGTTGTCACTGAACTTTCTCTAGGACCAGGTATATTTATTGCTACCCTCTTTTCTAGATACATCATTACTGACGACATCTTCTGATTAGGGAATCGAAAATTTAAAAAAAAATCTGCTACCTTATCTATCGCTCCGATTTCTCAACAATGGTATAAGAGCCAGGTCAATTTACGATGTATCTAGATTTAAATCGATGTGATCAGATTTACTTTATTGCATACTATGTGAATATTAAAATGATTAATGTGCATAATTGATTAAATACCACATATGATCCCATAAATATATATATATATATATATATATATATATATATATATATATATATATATATATATATATATATATATATATGATGTGTATGCAATCAATACATGTCTCCCTAAAAGTGTTTTGATGGTGATTGGAAGCATGTTGTGGCCAAAATCCATGTCGATTTTTTGCTTGGTTGTTTGGTTTATTTCCTATTGTTATTTGGTTTGCATGTTGAGCCTATCTCCTACCTTCTAAATGTAAATTAATTATCCTCTTCCTATTTCCCCTCACATGTAACTCAAGGTTTTCCCTTCTACAATGCAATAAAGAATAGGATGGTTTTAATTTATACTTCGTCATGAGAAGGCATTCTGCACTAGACAAACCAACTGGCTCAATGGACAAACCAACTGGTTGGAGGACTGAGGAGGCAAGATGACATGAGGAACCGATTAACTGGTGGCCCAACTGATTGGCTGGAGGAGTCTAGACATCGCTTGAACCTGAGATCCATAAAACCTTTTCATGACACCAACGGACATACTAGGAAGCCAACCAGTCATCTCAAGAGTTGAACCAATCAACCTGGACTGGTTGTAGGACTGATTTATGTAAGAATGTGTTGTACATATTATGTGGACCTTAGGTGGTAGTAATTCCTTGTGGCTCCAAGGAATCACAATAGAATGTCCATAACCATCGCTTGTGTGTTCTAATTGCATGTTTTTTTGTGGTTATAGAATGTATATGATATGTACTATAAGTATGTGGTGGTTGGATATGCATATCTATTTATATAAAATTATTAAATGTAATATTAAGTCTTATATGCTTTCCATAAGAAACACACATGAAAAACTTGATCGACTAAGCATAAGTTATGCCAAAGCCTGGTGCATGGTCCATCTTATGGAAGTGTGATGGCAGATATGTAGATCTGCCAAAGTAGGATGCATATTCTATCATGTTAGCTTTTGGGTCAGGCTTAACTATGTGATCTTAATGAGATTAAGTATCTAAAAGTATACATATGTATTATGACAAAGAGTTGTGCACACCATCTATCCAAGAGTTACATGAGATGCAATTGACAAACATTATCTACCTAAATAGTCAAGTTGTGGGAGATCAGCCAAAGATGACTCATGATTTGGTGAAATATGGATCTTGTCTCACTACTAGGTAGTACACTACAATCTTCCAAATTGGTAGTGAGTGCGATCAATTTGAGAAAACTAGTGGGAGCAATGATTAATTAAAGGCCTATTTAATATTGTCAAACTTATCAAATCAAATTAATCAAAAGTGTTTTGACTAAAGCTGTAAACTTTCTAGCTTTTGTATATGTCAAACGAATCATCATTGTGATCAGTTCTTAATAAGAGAAAATTAAATGGGAAAAACTTCCATGATTGGTTCTAGACTTTGAGAAGGTTTCTCAATGATGAGCATAAGATCAATGTCCTGGAGACACCAATTCCAGAGAAACTAGCTCCTGAAGTGCCTAGGGCTAAGGTGGATGCTTATTGGAACCATGCCAATGATGCCTTAGACATTAATCACCTTATGTTATGATGTATAAACTATGAGTTATTGCATGAAAACATGGGGATTCTTGAGATGGTCACACATATTACGAATACGAACCAGAATCATGCAAACTGTGAGAGGTATAATGTCTGGAAGGCCCTCTTTGAGTGCAAGATGACAGAAGGAGATCTAGAAGAGCCCCATGTGCTCAATATGATTGGGTATATGTAACATATAGACAGATTGAGATTCCCTTTGAGCTAAGAGTTGGCCACAGATATGATCTACAATCGTTGCTTGAATCATATAGTCAGTTTATCGAGTGTTACTACTTGAGTAACTTGGCTAAACTCTTGTATGAATTGCTTTGCATGTTGATGAATGTTGAAGCACAAATGAAGAGGGAAAAACTTTTAATGTTGATCAGTTGAGTGGAATCCAATGATAAAGGCAAGGCCAAGAAGTGTTTTGAGGTTAAGCTCAAGTCCAAGTCTCCTGCACTCAAGATAAGGAAAAAGGTAAGTGAAAAAAGGAATACATTATTAGCACTTGAAGGAACTCAGGAAGGATAAGGAGATATAGATCTCCACTTTAGGACCCAAGAAGAAGTAAGCTAGAACTATGTAGAGCAAGGGTTGCTGCAATTCAACCTGATGGGCATGTAATAGAATTAGTGAATTTCTATTATTGATGAAAACATCATGTATCTTGTATGGACAAGAATATTATGAATAAATTGATGTTTCATTTTAAAAGATAAGATCTTGTATGGGAATACCCTACGTCTCATAATCTATAGTTGTAGAGACAAATATGTGTATGACACATATATTGAATGACTTGATGACTCAAATAATGAATATCTATAGCATTGTCATCTAGAGCAAATAAATGAGAAATGCATTTCTAGAATCCATAATGATGGTTATCTATACTCTTTTAGTTATTGAACCAATAGAGACATAAAGTCTTATTTATTGGGCAATATAACAAAATAATCTTCACTAGATGTATTGGGAGAGCAACTATTCCATTAGGCCGCATACATAATGATGTATATATACCTTTTAGAATAAATGCTAGAGATGGTTATTAGGACCTCATTGTATTTACAGATGATCTCAGTAGATATGGTAGATTGTATTTAATTAAATACAAATCTAAATTTGTTGAAGTGTTCAAGGATATCAAGAATGAAGTACACAACCAGCTTGGTAAAAGTATTAAAACACTTTGATATGATCAATGTGGAAACATTTTAACCAAGAGTTTGAGAACCTTCTAGGAGATCATAATAATGTATCATGATGAACTCCATCTAAAACACAATGATAGTGTATCAAGATAGTGCATCAAAAAAGAAGGAATGACACCTTTTTAGTCATGGTGTGATTATAAATAAAATCTAGTTGACCTTCTAATTTTCTTATTTGGCACACACTTTACACTAAATAACGTGTCATTTAAAATGGTTCAAAAGACACCATATGAAATATGACATGGGAGGTGTCCCAATATGTCTTCTATAATGATTAGGAATGTAAGTTTATATAAGAAAATAGTTTCTTGAAAAGCTTTGTCCAAAAATCACATAAATGTTATTTTGTTAGATACTAATTTAATATTCCAATCCGTCAAAAAAATGTTTATTTCCAGTATGGCTGAATTCCTAAAGAGGAATTTAATTCCAAAGGAATTAGTGGGAGAGAAGTAGAACTCAAAAAGTTTGAGACCAACAAGAAAACATTGAACATAAAGAGGTAAAATAGGAATATGGAGAATCACAAGATATTGTGGAATCTCTAAGTTCCTTATGTAGCACACAAAACTTGTAGTTCTAGTAGAGCACACCTTGAGCTTGAAATATTATGATATCTTATGACTCAGGAAGACAGTGAGTTGGTCATATATGATGAGTCAAAAAATCTATCTAGATGCTATTGAGGGACCAGAGTCTGAGAAAATGGTTTGATCCATGAGATCTAAGAAGGATTCCATATACATCGACAAGGTATGACTGTGGTGGATCCACATGAAGGGGTAAGGCCCATAGGGTGCATTTGCATATTTGAGAAAAGACTGACATGGATGGTAGTGTACAAACCTATAAGAGAATATTGGTTTCAGAGATTTCAAACAAGTTCAAGATGTTGAACATAACAAAATATTCACCACTCATCATGGTTAAATCCATTAGGATCATGCTTTCTGTTGTATCTTATACGACTATGAGATTTGGCATATGGATGTTAAAACTGCATTCCTTAATAGGGATAATTATGAGTATGTGTGTGTGATACAATCTGAAGGTTTTATAAATATATCAATGCAAATAAAGTATATAATCTACAAAGGTCAATTGATGGATTGAAGCAAGAATCTCTGAACTGGAATCTTCTATTTTGACAAGACAATCAAAGAGTTTGACTTTAGTCAATATGAAGAAGAAATATGTGATTACAAGAATTTAGTGGGAGCATATTTATATTCCACATAATGATGGGAATGACGTCGTTATCCTGTAAATGTTAAAACTTGGTTGGGAAGTACCTTCTCTATGAAGGGTTTAGGCAAATCATCATATATGATAGGAATCAAGATATATAGAGATATATCTAGAAAGCTTCTTGACCTGAAACATAGCACATACATTAGCAAGATGATGAAGGGATTCAACATGCATGACTCAATCAGAGAAAACTTATCCATGTTCCATGGAGTTAGTCTCTCAAGAGCATAGTGTCCCAGTTCTTGTGAAGAATGGGAACACATGGATAGATTCCATATGCATTCTCAATTGGATCTATCATGTATGCAATGTTATGTGTTCATTCCCTTATCTTGTATGTGTTGGACTTGATGAGAGGATATGTACCCATCCCATTATTTCGTATGTATTAGACATGACAAGAGGACATCTGTCAAATCCCAATGAAAGTCATTGGACTTCCATAAAAACCATCCTTAAGTACATCAGAAGCACTAAAAGGATATGTTCCTAGGTTATGGCAATAAGGAAGAGTTGGGTGTAAGGGGTTACACGGATGCAAGCTTCCAAAGTGACAAAGAAAATTAATGATCACAATCTAAATTTGTGTTTTACCTTAAAATAGAAATGTAAGCCAGAAAAGTTCTGATCAAGAGATAGTTTATAAACCAACAATAGACATGGACTATCTTGGTGTTATGAACACAACAGTAGATATTGTATGGATCTAGAAGTTCATTTACATGAACTTCTAGGAGGGGCTACTGGATAGGCAAAGGAATCTCAGATAGCATACTAAGACACTTCCATCTCATAAAAAAAACATCCTATAGCAAGGAGATGTAAAAACTTGTAAAATACCAACTTGAATCAAACATTGCTAATCCACTATAAAAGCACTTGCGTAGCAAAAATATGATGGACATGTTAAGATCACTTGGAATAATACTCGTGGGTGATTGGCTTTAAGTGTAAGTGGGAGTCTATTGGTATGTATGCCCATAGATCCAATCATATGATGATTGTAATGGGGTATTAAATACCCAATTTGATAATGACAAAGGTAATTTTGTCTATTATATTTGTATCAATCATGAGATGATGAAACATACATAGTAGATGTCTAAAGAATGATGTCACTCAATGACATATATCTTCATGTTGATAAGTTGAACAACGAGATCGTATGTATGATAAGAGTACATACATTCTTGTTATGTCCCTAGCTCAATATTACTATGGAAGCAAAATAGACAATGGTAAGCATAAGACAAAAGTGTGTGTTGGTTGATGAAGAATCTCATTAATGATTATGTGATATCAAACCAACCACATAGGTACTTGTGATATAATAATGTATCGGACAGGCCCACCTTGAGAGTGATACATGAAGACCATGGAATGATAGTCAGAATCATCTCTCATAGTGATAGTGGTGATTGTAGTTTTTAGACCTGAAGTCACTACATTCATTACATTTTGTTCGATGTACTTAGACACCATCCAACATGACCTTGAATAAGGGTTACCATAAGGTAATGCTCGAGTACACAGTAATACATGGGGACTGGGTGTGAATGATATAGATAGGATTTTCCCTCCTACAGGAAATTGATTTCCAAGCCACTTGATAAGTGAGACTGAGAAATGTATGGCAATACTCATGTGATTCGATATGTGATATGTGAACTCACATTCTTCTCAGACAGTCTAATCTAGTTCAAGGAACATGGACTGAATGTTGAAGAGGATGACAATTCAATACCCCGAGTTCAATCTGAATATCTAGGACAAAGGAACTATATGATCATTGTAACATTGATTGTGGATTGTCGGTTGAAGTTGTTCTCCAACTTTCCAAATTAGTTGGGTAGCAATGATGTGTTTCTAGATATTGATCATTGATTATGGTGTCATAAATTGGTTATGGCCATTCATTGCCAATGTAAATTGGAACCTATAAGGTCACATGCATAAGATGCACCTGGAATAGAAGTTTATTCATGAATGATGTTCAAATTGATTACTAAAGTGTTTAGGAATTCAATCTAAAAACTAAGGTTGAAAATTGATTAACTGGAAATTGAACCAAACAATTCAAGTGTTGAACCAATCATTCAAGTGTCAGGTCAATTTGAAACAACATTTGGCTGAATATTGTCTAGGTTGGGCAAGTCAAACGACCATTTCACATATGAAACGACTATTTCATGATATGAAATGACAGTTTCAAAAGTGAAATGACTGGTTCATCATCTAGGTTGTTTGGTTCATTGATCAACTCGATTGGATCAAGGATTAATATTGATGTCATGATTGTGAATTAATCAAATATTGAATGCCAATATGTTTGCAAACAAGAAACATGTTGAACCCATGGTTCAAGGGTTGAACCAATCGTTTCACCCATGAACCGACCAGTTGGACAGTGAATCGAACCGTTCGTAGTTTCTAGTAAATTCATGAACTCCATCTCTGTGACTCCAAGAATGACTGGAAACCCTGACCCTATCCCTTCCTATAAATTGAGGGGTATTGGGGGATTCCTAGAGACAACAATAAGCTCTAACAATTGTTCTCCTCTCTAGTTGTAGTAACCAAGAGAGTATCAGCAAGTCCTACCCGTAAAAGGGAGGCATAGCAAGGGAGAGACAATTGGGAGAGCAAGTTGGCACTAGCACACTGACGTTCAAAGGGACAACTCCTTCTCGTTGGCTCTGGTAGCATAATGTGGAGTTCTCAATGGTCCGTGTGGACTACTCTAGAGGCGAGAGGCACTTGCCCCACTAGGAGAACACAGACAGTTGTTGTCTATGGTGATCAACCAAGGAGTCATTTTTTTTCTAGGTGCAACTTGAAGAAATTCACACACTGTTGTAAGAGTTGTCATTAGACTTGCTCCAGGATCAAATATATTTCTTGCTACTATCTTTCCTAGATACATCATTGTTCATCAGATCTTATTGATTGAGGAATCAAGCATTTAAACTTTTGTTTCCATTACCTTATTTGTCATCCCAATTTCCCAATAAGAACATACATACATACACACACACACACACACACACATATATATATATATATGTGTGTGTGTGTGTGTGTGTGTGTGTGTGTATGCCGGCAAGGGAATAGCATGGTTGGCAAATTCCGTTGGTCCCCAATGAAGGGACCCGGGTTTGAAACCACACAGAGAAGCATCTCTTGATTTATCACCCTCCCGGGCATCTGGCCTCCGCAACGGGTTATGGGAGAGGGGGGAGAAATATTTCTCTCTTAATCCCATATATATATATATATATATATATATATATATGTGTATATATATATTGTAGAGAGAGATTCATGCTAGAATACACTCGAGTGTACATATCACACTGTACACCCCAATGGTGTTTTCCTATCTAAACCATATTTTTGCAAAATCTAATCCATTGATCTTCATGTTTACAATAATAATAGGCCACACACAAAATTAGAACCCATTTGGATGAGTGTAAGTCACTTATCCAAGGACAACTAATTTGAAATACATGATTTTTGCCTCCTTTATATGCATGGCCTATAAGTGTCAAAATGAGATGAAATTTATTATATAATATGTTCTTAAGATATTCAAGAAGATCAATGGTTTATATTTCCAAAATAATTCATGATAAAAAATGACTGAGGTGTATAGCGTCTCTAGTACACTCGAGTGTATTCCAACTTAACTCTCTCTATCTATCTATCTATCTATATATATACATATATATGGGTATATATTTTCTACCCATGCAGGTAGATTCAATTTGGTTGCCCATGCCTTCCACAACTTATAAATTTGTAGATTATTACTTTTTATGACACTGGCATCTTTCTCTTTCTCTCTCATTGCACCGCACCACCACGTGAATCTCCCTCACATGAACCTCACTTATGGTTCTCCTCCTTCGATGCTACTTCTCTTTTGGTGCTCCTTCTCTCCTATGGTGCTCCCTCTTTCTCACTACCGTATGTGGGGTAGGTTTGTGGCATATCCACAATTGAGACCTGGTGACAGCATCCCAGGATGATATTGTGTTTGGTGTCTAATATATTCAATACAGGAGGGTAGAGTAGTGGCAGTACTAGGTGAAGAAGGTAATAAATCCCTTCCTACCTTCACTTCATGCTTTTCTTTATATCAATGACCTTTAATTCATGATAATTTGGCAGTGCGTTTGCCATGACCATTTTGAATTAGTTTCTTAGAAAAATTAAAACTTGTATTCGATGGCTACTGATGTAATCTTCAAATCTTCTCATGTGGTGTTCTTGTGATACGTCCAGTAACAAGTTTGAGTTTGTTGATACGAGAATTGGGCCAAAGAGATTTCTTTTCAAAGGAATAGTAGAAAGAGTTGCCAATAAGTTGAGTCCTCTTATTTGAAACTTGACATTGAACTTCAACAATCTCTCTACAACGCGCCCCCATTCAAAAATGTAAGTCGGATAGGTGAGTTGATCAGTTTCCTACCATCTTTAACATAGGAGGGTAGAGTAGCGGCAACACTAGGTAAAGAAGGTAAGCAATCCCTTCCTACCTTTAATTCTTGCTTTTTTATGTATCCATTCCCTTTTGACCCCATCATTACATATATCCATGTTATTGACCCATAAAAGTTGGTCATATATACATTCATGTTTCCTAAATCTACTTCATCCGAATTACAGTGTACTTCTTTGGTTTACTTAGCTTTGTCTCCATTACAATTTCTATCTTTGCTTTAATATCTATTGTGGTTCCATTGCAGTACATTGTCTTTTTGTGTTTCTACCACAATTCACTAATTTTGATTATGTCTATGTGGCCTATTGCAATGCACTGCTTTCATTTACTTAATGTGTGTCTCCATTATAGTTTTCTGCCTTTGTTTTACTATATGTGTGTTCTCATTGTAGTACATTGTCATTGTTTAATCTTTGTGTGGTTCTACCACAATACACCAATTTTGATTATTGTCTATGCGGCCTATTACAATGCACTACTTTCATTTACTTAATGTGTGTTTCCATTATAGTTTGTTGCCTTTGTTTTACTGTCTGTGTTCTCATTACAATACTTTGTCTTTGTTTACTCTTTGTTTGGTTCTACCACAATGCACTACTTTCAATTATTTTCTATGTGTCCTATTACAATGCACTACTTTCAGTTACTTAATGTGTGTCTCCAATACAATTTGCTAACTTTGTTTTACTCAAGGCTTGTTTGCATTACATTTTTAGATTTATTTATTGAAAGTGTGTCACCCTCACTTTTTATGAAAGTTTTTGTTTGTGAGGTTGTTATTGTTATGGATCCCAGCCTTGATACTGATGCTATCAATGCTATGACTGATTGTGATGATAATCTACATTCCTATTCATCTGTTGACTATGAGATCCTTTCTATAGCTGATATCCCTAGGATTCAACTTGGTTTTAGAATTTTAGATAATGGTGTAGTTTTTTATTGTAGATATGTTGGTTTGATTTGTTTTAATTTTAGGAGAGATGGTAATTCTTATCAAGGTCATACTAATGTTTTGTTAAAAAAAAGATTTGGTTTGTGAAAAATAAGGTTAAAATAGGCATTCTAAGAGATCTAATGGTCTTTTGAGTCCTATTTCTGATGTTGGTGATCAACATGAGAAATTTTCCAAGAAACATAGATGTTCAGTGAAAAGGTGTGGGTGAAAAGCCATGATACGATTGACATTGGACACATCCTCCTCTAGATGGGTTGTTAGTGCATTTATTGAGGATCACAATCATGATCTTGTTGATACTGCTCACCTACACTATTTGAAGTGTAATTCATCACTTGACCAGAGTCAAAAAGACATGATTTCTTCTATGAGTCAAGCTAGTATGCATGTGTCTAAGAAGCTTGCATTTATAGCATCTGAGTCTGGTAGTTATGACAAGTTGAAATTTACAAGAAGACAAGCTCACGGACACCTCACTAGGAAGAGAAAAGAGTATGTTGATCACGATGTGGATATGGTGTTGAATCATTTTGCAAACTTCAAAGTCTTGGATTCTAAATTCTTTTATGTGTATCAAAAAGATTATGATGGTTGTTTGTCAACTTGTTTTTCTCAGATCTGATCTATGTTGATGATTGTGCATTGTTTGGTGTTGTGATCGTATTTGATACCACTTATCATACCAATGGATATTCCATGGTTTTTGGAATGTTTGGTGATGTTGATCACCATCGTAAGACTGTACTATTTTCTTCAGATTTGTTGTCATATGAAAATTATGATTCATTTTTATGGGTTTCCAATCAATATTTATTTTGTTTCAGTAAAGACCATGTTTCCATCATAACTGATCAAGACTTCACAGTGAATGTTGTGATTATTACTATTTTTTTCATCATGTAAGCATCGTTTCTATAGCTAGCGCATTCTATAGAAACCCCCTCTAAACTTGGTGGGATTCCTAACAAGGATCAAATCATTAGTGCTTTGAATGGTTATGTCTGGAATATAGATGATACAAACAATTTTGAAGAGAGATGGATTTATTTAATTGAAGAGAATGTCTTATTGTTCATTAGTTGGTTTTGTGATGTGTATGTTATGCGGTGACATTGGGTGCCATGTTTTATGCATGATTCCTTCTTTGCTAGCATGAGGACAACGTAAAGAAGTGATAGCCGTAATGCATTCATTAGAAGCCACATCAACGACAGGAAAACTCTCTTTGAACTTGTTTGTAGATTGGATACTACTTATTCTCATATGGGGGAGATAGAAAATTTCAAGGATTTTTATGATGAGTACATCAATCTATTTTTGTCTGCATTATGGCCTTTGGAGGAGCAAATGAGAGGTATATATACTAAGTCTATTTTTAAGATCTTTCAATTTGAAGTTCATCAAAGTATGGTGTATAATGTGAAGAAAACTTCTGATGAAGGTGTGTTTAACTTATATCGTGTTGGTGGTTCTAGTTTTCCTCATGTTTTGAAAAAGATTCATCTATTGATGTGCTATCAGCAATTGTTTCATGTTAGTATTCAAAGGAATTTCATGTAGGCTCATTCTTTCTTATCTAAAGAGTCGTGATTTTTGTACTCTTCCTGAGCCATATATATTAATGAGGTGGAGTAAGGGATATAGAGATCACCCTTTGGTTTTTGGTAAAGTATCTACTATGCATTCATCCACTAGGAGGACACTTCAGTTGGTTTCTTCTTGTAGTTCAATTGTGAACATAGTGTGTAGGAACAACGCTATAGATCTTTGTCATGAAAAGCTCATTGCTTTACAAAATGAGTTGTTGGAATTAGATATTGTTGATGTTGGTGTAATTGGTTCTAATACAACTTCTTCTGTTGTTGTCAAGGTTCATATTCCTAGTATTTGCAAAACTAAAGGCATACCTATAGAGAATGATGAGTGGTATAAATCTGGAGTTGAAATTTCCCAATCTAAAGGGATACAATGTAAAAACTTGTTATAATATGATGTCAATCATGATAATAGAAATTGTCCTTCAAAGAAATAGGTGTGTGTTACCTATTTTGCAAATATATATTGTAAATCTACAACGTCATCATCTTATCTTTCTTTTTGGTTTATATATGTGCAAGAACTGAGTAGGGTTTCTATTTTTCAAGTTGACAAGGTCGTTATGCTGAAGAAGTTGTTGCTATGGTGGATTTGTAATTCTTCTTCTGCTTTTGGACTTGACTTCTATACTTCATTACTGGTGCTACTGGATTTATAATGATGCTTCTAGACTTGTAATGGTGACTCTGGATTTGTAATGGTTGTGTTGGATTTGTAATGGTTGTGTTGGATTTGTTATGGTGCTTTTGGATTTGTAATGGTTGTGTTGGATTTTTAATGGTTCTTATGGATTTGTAATGGTGCTTCTATATTTGTAATGGTTGTGTTGGATTTGTAATGGCGCTTATAAATTTGAATTATAATGTAAATGTATTGAGTGAGACATTCATTGTGGTAGTTGTAATTGACAATCGATTTCAGATCAATCTTATAAAAATTCTTCCTTTTGATTTGTGTTTGTATCAAATTCAACTATTTGTTGGATGGCTATTGATTATGTAACAAGGTTCATTCTCTTGGAAGAGTAGAATGTGACTCATCCAGTCTATATTATAGAAAGTCACCCTTCATTACAATCCTCTCCTTCTCATTAGAGAGCAGCTAGCTTTCCTTACATTCTTCTCCTTCCTGTTACATGTCATCCTTTCAAGTTACAATATATAAATTCTCCATATAGAACGCAGTCCTTGGTTACCTTTTCTCCTTTCCTTTCCTATTTCTCCATTCTCATTGTAGGATGTTCATTATTTTTGTGATTTAGCGTGCTATCTAGGTTCATTTTCTCTTGGAAGAGTGGAGTGTGACACATCCAGTCTATATTACAGAAAATCACCCTTCATTGTTGTCCTCTCCCTCTCATTACAGAGTGGGTAGCTCTCCTTACATTCTTATCCTTCCTATTACATGTCATCCTTTCTAGTTTCAACATATATATTCTCCTTGCAGAATGCAATCCTTGGTTACTTTTTCTCCTTCCCTTTCCTATTTCTCCACACTCGTTATAGGATGTTCATTCTTGTTATGATTCAGCATGCTACCAAGGTTCATTTTCTCTTGGAAGAGCAGTATGTGACACGTCCAGTCTGTACTATAGAAAATAACCCTCCATTATAGTCCTCTTCCTCTCATTGCAGAACGGCTAGGTCTCCTTACATTCTTCTCCTTCTTGTTACATGTCATACTTTCTAGTTACAACATATATATTCTCCTTGTAGAACGTAATACAAATACATCAAACACAGTGATACACGGAAGGCATCAAAACAAAACACAAAAAGTTACTATAATAGTAGCACAAAATAATCATCTTCACAAGCATCCATTTCAAATTTCCACAAAAAATATGTTGCCTTAGAAGCATAATAGATTTATACATTCAAAAATTTGATCATTGCATCAAAGTAACGACTTTAAACATTACAAAAAATTGAGGTTCTTCTAGAACACAACTAAATTCCTATTTTCTTATAGCTGAAACTTAGATGATTACATTAAATACAACTAAACTTTGGTCAAATCACACTTAGTTTCATATCTACATCAAAGTCGCGTCTTCAAACATTACAAAAAACTGAGGTTCTACTAGAACACAACTACATTCCTATCTTCTTGAAGTTGAAAATTAGATGATTACATCAGCAACAAGTGAACTTTGGTCAAATCACATTTAGTTTCATATCTACATCAAAGTCACATCTTCAAACATTACAAAAAAATCATTTCTACTCTTCCCCCTTTGACTCTTACATGTCTTCACCGCTTCCCTTTGAAATTTTTATTTTTTCAATGCTCCCCTTTGACTCTTGCATTATTCAATGTTCTTTAATTTCCCAAATGTCATCATCTTGTGAAATATATCACCTCAAATCACCAGAATGTCTTCATTTGTAAAGATCATCCTATGTCCATTAACCAACCATTCTAATGATTTCGTAACAAACATGTTGCAGTCCACCTCATTTTTTGCATGTTGTGGGCAGTCAATATATGCAGCTTCCCTTTGAGAATCTGGCTCCCTCTATCAGATAGTCCTCTTAAGTATTCCAATAGCCATCCAACCTAAAAAAATAAAAAAATTATGTCATAAAATGTATTTACATCATAGTTGTGTGGATAATTTTCTTCAAAAAATGCTTGATACTTTCCCATCTTTGCACCTCTCTCTTGCAAGCTGAGCTTCTAGAAAGAGAGTTAAATTCCCTAAATTTCTATTGTATGAAATTATCTTCCAGCATATGTCAATGTATGTCATTGTTCAGAATATGAACAATGAATCCATCTTATCTAAATTTATAATGTTGAACAACAGACTTGGTAGTTCACTTATTATTTCCATTCTAATGCTTTGTACACCCATGTGTATTTTTTGTTGCAAGAAAGACAAATTATGTACTAAATATGATTCAACAATTTCTTAAATTTGGATCATTCTAACTATGATTGTATTTCGTTCTTACCAGGACATAAGTTTTAAGCAATGCCATTTGATTTGTTTCTTTCTTTTCTTACTTGAAGTTGCTTTGAGCATGTCCACAAAGTAGTCGATCACATATTCATTACACTGAACATCAGTACATAACTTGCAGGAAAATTTTATATTTGTATTAGATCTTGATGTGTCAACATTACAGGAGATTCAATCATTTGGTTCTTGAAAAGCAACCTTGATAGTTGTTATCCTATGCACCATGTGTCATCTCCAAAATGCCAATCCCTTCTTGACCTGTAGAACAAGTGTTATCCTGATATATTAAATAAGGTTGATTCTATGTATGTATCACGTAATTCTTCTCTTGTGTTCTCTTACACTTCATCGATGTTCTCCTAGAAGCTCTTTACTTCTTCTTTCCACTGATCACCCTTGAAGTGTTCATATCCAATGAAGTTTACATTCCTTTCCTGTATATGTGTTAGATTACAAGGATTATGAATTTTTTTTAATACACTTCCTGTAATATACAAGGAAAGAGGAATATAAAATAGAAAGATATGTACTTACCATTGGATCCATTCTAATCTTTACATTTTCTTCAATGCTTCCAAGGTTTGAATTTAGCTTCATTTTCTTCTTGGAAAACATCTTCATTTTCTTCTTTTCTGGTGTAGGTGTTTCTTGTTTCCCTGCTACTAGAGCTTCTTTTATTGTTGGAGGTGTATGTTATACATAGCTCAAATGTAGTGGAGAGAACTGTGGTGATTCATGTACAAAGTTGAATTGACTTAAAATTTATGTTCTCTTCCTCCAATTCATGAACCTTCACTTTCAACTTCTTGTTTTCCTCCATTACCTCAACAAAACTTGTTAAGACATTCATTGTGCACATATCCTTGTAGTTTGATAGATCATCCTTAAGAGACTTGATTCTATCTGCCAAGTTTTCATTTCTTGTGTCATGTTCTTCATCTAATTGTTTTCTTTTTCCTTTGATTTCACACTCCTCCTCCGTTGTTGCATATACTTGGATTTATACTGTGGGACTCTTTTTCCATGTTATGTAAAATGGTATATCTTTTAAATATCTGATCAGTTCCTAGTCATCACTGTTGTCCACCTTCATCTTCATTAGAACATGTATGGACTGTACAAAGAAGATTTAGATGTAATTACATAGATGTATTTTGCAATACAAACAATATTTCTATAATAGAAACTTGTGTTTTGTAAGAAAAAAACATTTGTGTAACATAGATAGGCATTTTGTAACAGGAAATCAATCTTTGTATTAGAAACAATGATTTTGTAACACAAACATGAAAGTTGTAAAGAGGCAAATGTTTCAGTAATAGAAGTGCATAGTTTGTAATGCAAACAAAGCTTATGTAATAAAAAATAATCATTTTAGAGTGGAGAACAATTGAGTACTACAAAAATATACTGTAATAAAGACAAGAATTCTATAAATTTAAATTGTATTTTTTAAGAGAAACACAAATTCAGTAATACAAACATACATCTTGTAACGAAAACAAATTTTCAATAATATGGACTTTTACCTCGTCTTTTCCTATTGATGACATTTCTTTTTTCGTGTTCACTGGAGCTTCCCATTTCTTAACCCTCGCCTTTGCATTCTTATATTTGTGTTCTGCAATGTTTGTCATCTCGAGCACCCAAACCTACATTTATTCTTTTGTAGTTAGTATTTTTTCTATTGGTTGTCTTACTTAAGAACGAAAAAACGCAAAAGTAAATCTGGTTTTCGTACTTACATATAATAACATCATACAATCAGTGGCATAAATGGTCTTCTTTGTCATTATTTCACCTAATCTCATTGTCTTAATTTTCCCTTTCATAATCTCCATCTGCTAGAAAATTTGCTTATGTACCAGCTTTGCCCAATTTAGGGATGGAGTTGTCATCACATCATTGAGATAATGCAAGATATACAACAGTGTGTTGTACCCTATGTTTGGTACAAGGAATGTGACCATGAGGTACAACGTCAAACACCTACACATGTTTTGGCAATCAACCTCAGTATCACCAATCATCATTCTTCGCCATGTCTTGGCAAGGCTTTCCTTATGAAACAACTCCAATTCCTTCATCCTTTTATCCTAAAATGCCTACTTCCTCTCTACCTTATTTGTCATTTTGGAAAACATTTTCTCCTCAAACATCTCCTCCTCAACCTTCCTAGCTACCTCTGATTTCTCGATTGACATTATATCAACGCCCGCACATAGTATTCCTAGAATGACACCAACATCTTCTACTATCATTCTCACTCTTAAACCCTTCATCATCCCAAACTCACCACCAATAACAAATTTCTCAATAAAGTCCTCTAGAACTTCAATCTTAGCTTTTAGTTGGGGCATATTGATCAGGTTGGCAAATGGTGTACTCTTCATCATTTTAAGTTGTTTCTCACTAAACATTTAGTCCATTTCTGATGTGGATATATCCATTGATGTAACATCAATGATTTAGAAATTGAATATATGAATATATATATATATAGCACTTGAAACAAGTTCAATATTCTAAGAATATCACCACACATACTATGATAATTGAAATGGAAATATAAACAAGATACATAAAATTGTTGGAATGTGTGCCTTTATGAGCCATTACATTTTATTATTGCATGTTTCTCTAATAGAATACAACTTACCACTTTGTAATACAAAAGGTTCATTGAGTGCACAGTTATACACTTCACATTACATTTACTCTAGTTGTATTACAACATGGCACTCCTCTTTGCATATGTAACATACATGCATAAATACAATAGATGACGTGCAATGTGTTCTCCCAAAAGTGAAATGCTATTTTAGTTGAAGGTGTATGAAGAGTATCAATATCAATAGTTGCTTTTAAAGGAGAAAAAGATGAAGAGTATCAATATCATATCACTATAGGATGGATTTTACCTCTAGATTTACTGACCAATCCTTTTCCCTTCACATCAACTATCTCTCAATTACATCATGTATCTTATTCCATATATTCATCAACACTCTTGTCCTCATTAGTTTCTTCCTCTTTATCATTATCCCTACCTTCATCTTCAGCCCTACCTTCATCGCTAGCCCTACCTTCATCATCATCCCTACCTTCATCGTCAACCCTACCTTCAAGAACTATGCTCCTTTGGTAATGGCCCTCTTTTTCCCCTTTCTGTATGACCTTTGATTTCCCCATAACTATCATTTGAACGGGGAAAGAGGAAGGACGGATTGAGAAGGAAGGATGATGGAGGAGGAATAGGGTTTGATGAAAACATATGGTTCCGTCTTCATGGTGATTTCTATAGAATCTTCTCTGTAGTGTCTTCTCTGCAGTAGAAACTCCTCCCTAGAATCATCTCCACAGCGTCTTCTCTATAGCAGTTCACTCCTCTCTGGACAGGCTCTAGTATAATGAACATTAGGAGGGGCACGAGTAGTAGCGATAGAGAAAGATGACGGTGGCATAAAAAAAATAATCTTGAAATCTATAAGTTGCAGAAGGCATGGGTAACCATATTGAATTTACCCACGTGGGTAGCATATATATATATATATATATATATATATAGGCTAAATATTTGTTACCCGCGCGGGTAACTTACCCTCGCTACCCGTCACGCGCGGTATACGTGAACGACGCTTCAGCCTATTCCGTCGTCAAGCCACATCTTCTTTGCCCTGCTTCGCCCCACACGCGGTCTTCGGGATATTCCGCCGTCAAGCTCAGTTACTTGGTGAGCTACATTGACGGCGTGACTATTGCATCTTGCCCATCTTTCCGACGAGGAGGATGACGAAGGTGTTCCTGACCTAAGCTACATTGATGGCGTGGCTATTGAATCTTGCCCATCTTTCTGACGAGGAGGACGACGAAGGTGTTTCTGACCTAAGCTACATTGACGGCGCGGTTATTGCATCTTGCCCATCTTTCCGACGAGGAGGACGACGAAGGTGTTTCTGAACTAAGCTATATTGACGGCGCGGCTATTGCATCTTGCCCATCTTTCCGACGAGGAGGACGACGAAGGTGTTTCTGAACTCATCTGAACCCTATTTGGCTATCGTCCGAGTATCAGGTGAACATATTGATAATCATCAGTTGAAATCGTTGCTATTAAAGTGTGTCTGTCCAACTTTGAAATCTGATTTGTAATGTGTATACTAATTTTCCAAGAGAATGTTGATTTGTAATGTGTATACCGATTTTTCTATTCAAGTGTGTCTTTCCAACTTTGAAATCCGTTTTATTCTAATTTGTACTTTGGGATACTAATCTATCTATATTGATTGACTTATAGTAGAAAATACAAAAGAATGTGTATTCATCTCTCTGACTCTTGTATTCACAATGTGTTTTCTTCTCTCTGACTTGTGTATTCACAATGTGTATACATTTCTCTGACTTTTGTGTTTGAAATAAACCCAATTTTGTGTTTTCATTTTTCATTTTTGAAGCAGTTACTCATTTGTTATGCTGGGTTACTCTTCTACCTGACAGAGTTAGTCTCTGTTGTTTCAGGGTTACTCCTCTGTCCTGCTGAGTTACTTCGGTGTATTTGAACTAATATGAACCTTATTTGGCGGTTGTCCGATTATCAGGTCAACATAGCTATAGTCATTAGTTTCAAATCCTTACCCTTTTTTCTGCTGTTGTGATGCTCACTTGAAAATATACATATAAACTTATTTGTACAAGTTTCCTATTTGTATTTTCTTTTTCAATTTAAGTGTTTAGGTTCAACTTGGAAATCTATTTTATTCTGATTTGTAATTTGGAATACAAATCTTCCTTCAGTTACTCATTTGTTATGATGAGTTACTCTTCGGCCTGATAGAGTTACTCTCTGCTGTTTCAGGTTTACTCCTCTGTATTGCTGAGTTACTGCTAGACGTTGTAATGGATCCCAGCCTTGATACAGATGCTTCCAATTCAAATGTTGGCCCTAATAATGATAATGCAAATTCTTATCCATATGTTGGTGCTTCCACTCTGCCTCCAGCTACAGTTCCTAAAATTGGTCTCCACTTTGGAAGTTTAGATGAAGCTATCTCATTCTATACTAGCTACGCTGGCATGATTAGTTTTAATATCAGGAAAGATGACAACAGGTATGAACGGGGAACTAAGATTCTCGTTGCCAAAGATCTGGTTTGTGACAAGCAGGGTACAATGGGCCGTTCTAAGAGGTCAAGAGGGCTTCTGAGCCCCATTTGTGATGAAGTGGGTAAGTTGCAGAAAAATATGTCTAAGAAGCACAAGCGATCTGTGAAAAGGTGTGGTTGTGGAGCCATGATCCGATTCACACTAGACAAGTCCTCATCCACGTGGGTTGTGATTGCCTTTGTTGAGGAACACAACCACGATCTTATTGATGATGCACATCTCCGTTACCTGAAGTGTAACTCATCTCTTGATGAAACTCAAAAAGATATGCTTTCTTCCATGAGCCAAGCTAACATACCTGTATCGAGACAAATTGCATTGATGGCATCGGAGTCTGGCGGTTATGAAAATCTGACATTTACTAGCAGACAAGCTCATGGACACATCAGTAGCAAGAGGAAAGAGTCGGCTAAGTACGACGTCGACATGGTCTTGGATCGGTTTGCCAAGTTTAAGGTACTCGATCAGAAATTCTTCTATACATACCAAAACGATCATGATTGTTGCTTGATTCATCTGTTTTGGGCTGATCTTGTTTCTGTTGAAGACTACGGGTTGTTTGGCGATGCGATAGTTTTTGACACCACCTACCGCACCAACAAGTATTCGATGGTTTTTGGAATGTTTGGTGGTGTTGATCACCATCGTAAGACGGTCTTGTTCACTTCAGCTCTTATGATTGATGAGAAGTACGAGTCATTTGTTTGGGTTTTCAAGCAGTATCTACTTTGTTTTGGCAAAGAGTCGGTGTCCATCATAATCGATCAAGACCCAGCTATGAATGTTGATATCCTTACTATTTTTCCGAACTGCAAGCATCGGTTCTGCAGCTGGCACATCCTACAAAAGCTTCCCTCTAAGCTTGGTGGTGTTCCTAACAAGGAGCAGATCATAAGCTCCTTGAATGATTGTGTGTGGAATGTGGATGATGTCGGTACCTTTGAAGAGAGGTGGCATTTTGTTGTTGAGGAGTATGGTCTGTCATCCATTAATTGGCTATCTGACATGTATGCTATGCGTTCAGATTGGGTTCCGTGCTATATGCAGTCTTCCTTCTTCGCAGGCATGAGGACAACGCAAAGGAGCGAGAGCTTAAATGCGTTCATTAGAAGCCATGTGAACAGTAAGAAGACTCTATTTGAACTTGTATGCTCATTGGAGACTACTTACTCTCATGTACGGGAGATTGAAAATTTCAAAGACTTTGAAGACGAGTATAGTAATCTCCCTTTGTCATCACTGTGGCCTCTGGAGGAGCAGATGAGAGGTATATACACAAAGTCAATTTTTAAGATCTTTCAGAGTGAGGTTCATCAAAGCATGATATATAATGTAAAGGAATCTTCAGAAGGTGTGTTTGAAGTGTATCGTGTCGGTGGCCTTGGATCTGCCCGCATCTTGAAGAAAAAGTCATCGAGTGAGATTGTTTATTGCAACTGTTACATGTTGGAATTCAAAGGTATCCCTTGCAGGCACATCCTGTCCTATTTGAAGAGTCGTGACTTTTGCACTCTTCCCGAGCCATACATATATAAGAGGTGGACCAAAGGCTACAGAGAACATCCTTTGATTTTTGGCAAAGCGGCAGTTAGTCATCTATCCACTGGGAGGACTCTTAAGCTTGTCTATGCCTGCAATTCTATTGTGAACATAGCGTGTAGGAACAACGTTGTAGATATTTGCCATGAAAAACTACTAGCATTGTAAAAGGAGCTGTTAGAATTGGATGTCGTTGATAGTTGTGCAGATGCAGGTGCTGGTGTAACTGCTTCAAATACAGCTTCTTCTTCAGCTGTCAAGGTTCATATCCCCAATGTTTGCAAAACTAAGGGGAGACCCAAATCCACAGATGTGAGGTTTAAATCTGGAGTTGAGATTGCCCAGGCTAAAAGAGAGAGGCAGTGCAAGAATTGCTTAGAGTTTGGTGTTAACCATGACAGCAGGAACTGTCCTAAGAAGTAGTGCATTATATGATTGGGATTTGCTGCTACTATTTCTACTGCTCGTGTTCTGGTGATGTTGCTGCT
This sequence comes from Alisma plantago-aquatica, assembly GCA_963693085.1. Classification (NCBI taxonomy): domain Eukaryota; kingdom Viridiplantae; phylum Streptophyta; class Magnoliopsida; order Alismatales; family Alismataceae; genus Alisma; species Alisma plantago-aquatica. Next base: position 1,055,978,797 of record OY856409.1, on the reverse strand, counting down.
GCTATTGATGTATATGTGGTTCTATCTTTTTTAGTGGAGTTTGTAGTTGACCAGTGGATCAGTGAGGCATGTTCAAATCTGTAATGGGGTTGTTCTTTTTGTGTAGTTTTGTGAAAGTGATTTTGTAACCTTCTAAGTACTTCACTTGTGTTTGTAATCTATCTTTGTGTTACCTTGTGCTCCAGCAGTTGTATGTATACTCTGAATATGTTACAAAGAATGTTTTCTGGTCAATTGTTATTCTTTTTTAATAATATGTGCTTGTCTTTGTGTAAAATGGATTCTATTAGTGTTGTCACAGTTACTCTTATTGCTGTCATAGTTACTCGTAGTGTTTCACAGTTACTCTTATTACTGTTAGAGTTACTCGTAGGGTTGTCCCAGTTACTCGCAGGGGTTCTTCAGTTACTCACAGGCTATTTTTTTCACAGTTACTCTAACTGCTATTTGAGTTACTCGTAGTGCTGGTTCAGTTACTCACATTGTTTTCATAGTTACTCGTAGTGTTTCACAGTTACTCGCAAGATTTTTCAATTACTCGTAGTCCTTTTCTAGTTACTTGCATGCTTTTTCAATTACTCGCATGGGTTTTTTAGTTACTCGCGTGCTTTTTTCAGTTACTCGCAGTGGTTTTTCAGTTACTCACAGTGTTTATTCAGTAACCTTTGAAAGGGTTTCTTCAGTTACTCGCGTGCTTTCTTCAGTTACTCGCAGGGGTTTTTCAGTTACTCATAGTGTTTTTTTCAGTTACTCGTGTGCTTTCTTCAGTTACTCGCAGGGATTTTTCAGTTACTCGTAGGGGTTTTCCAGTTACTTGCAGGGGTTGTTCAGTAATAGTAGGAGCACAATGAGTAACTATATCAGGACTAAGAGTAATAGTATGAGTACAGAGCTATAAAGATATGTACAAGAGTCTGTTGTATGATGTAAATGCACAGACACATAGCACAGTGCACTGCTGTGTCGTCAGAACAACACAGAGCACTATGCACAGTGCACTGCTGGCATCTTTGCAACAAACACATAGCACAGTGCACTGCTGTGTCGTCAGAACAACACAGAGCACTATGCACAGAGCACTGCTGGCATATTTGCAACACCAACAGCACATAGCACTGCTGCCCATATTTGTAGCACCAACAGCACAGAGCACTGCTGCTCATCTTTGCAGCACCAACAACACAGCGGGGGGCTTTCATATCTTCAACATCTCCATCCTCCACGGCACCCTCGACGTCCACCTCTTCTTCATCCGTGACTGCTACGGTTTACAGAAGGGACAATTTTACATAAGAAATCTCGACAGCCCCCTTAACATTTCAGTAGCACCCTCTTTGACCATCTCCTCAGATCGAAACCTCTTCATCACCACCGGTTGTGAAGCCTACTGAGTACTGCTACCCATCTTTGAAAAGTACTACTGCTGATTTTTGCAGCACCAACATGACAACCTACCTTCTTCCCAGCCAACTTCTTCACAACCTACCTTATTCACAACCTACCATGGAGCCGTTCATCCAGCCCATCAACTACACCATTGACGACAAGACAATGGAATCCATTCTACTTCCTATAGAATGGAACCATCTCCATTTTCACATCAAACCAGGCAAGAGCACCTTCCTAATCGGAAACCAGACATTCCAGATAACCCTTATGTAGAATAAAAACGGGTCACTTTCAACTACTAAGGGCTGGAAAAGGATGATCGCACAGCTCAGCCTTCGCAAAGGTTGGATCATCTTCCTCAAGCCAACTGATCACCACACCATCACAGCATGGATCATAGACCAGTTCTTAGAAACACCAACTGAGCTTATTCCGCTCTTCAGAATGCCTGGCGACGAAGTATACTCTGGATCGGACGACTCTGCAGATCAGCTCTTTGTTAGGGGCAAATACCAAGAAGCGCCGGGATCAGCTGTAAATCCCGTTCAGGTTGACTCATCCACAACAGCGGACACCTCAACATCTGTAGAAGACACTGATTCTTGTTCTGTCCAGCCTTCCTTTCACAAATAGGTATGCATTGGTGCCCTTTTCTCTTATCCTTTTAGTCGATAATCTTCCCCATCACTATCTATACCGCCCCCCAACCATCCTGGGCTCAAAACCTATTTATGACTCATGGGTAAATCCTTTGCAGGTTCACTCATTTACAACAGATATGAACCTCTCAGATATGAACATGTGTTTTGGCTTGATGTATATGCTTTGCAATGGAGGGAATTGTGTGCATGATATCTATAGCCAGGGATGGTTCTGACCCCCTGAGCTATTTGATTTTTATGTTCTGTTGATGGACTTCTTTATAGCTGATCTGGATGTATTTTTCTGTATTTTTATGTTCAGTTGATGGACCTTCTTTATAGTTGATCTGGTTGTATAATATATAACGTTTTATGTTTTGAATGTTGTAATCTTGAATGTTTAGATGTAGTGTTTTGAATGTTGTAATCTTGAATGTTGTAATCTTGCTTGTGCTCTCCTTAAGCATCAGTAACTCACATGGTTGTCCAGTTACTCGCATAGGGTTCAGTTACTCATATGGTTGTCGCCAATACTTGTTTGTTGTTTAGTTACTCGCACGGTTGTTCAGTTACTCACACGATTGTTCAGTTACTCGCACAGTTGTTCAGTTACTCGGAGCGGTTGTTCAGTTACTCGCACGGTTGATACAGTTACTCACAGTGTTGATACAGTTACTCGTAGCGTTTGTTCAGTTACTCGCAACGTTGGTTCAGTTACTCAGAGCGGTTATTCAGTTACTCGCACGGTTGTTCAGTTACTCACAGTGTTTATACAGTTACTCGCAGCGTTGGTTCAGTTACTCGCAGTGTTGGTTCAGTTACTCGCAGTGTTTGTTCAGTTACTCGGAACGGTTGTTCAGTTACTCGCAGGGTTGTTCAGTTACTTGCAGCGTTTTTCCAGTTACTCGGAGAGGGTTGTTTAGTTACTCGCAGTGTTTGTTCAGTTACTCGCAGAGGGTTGTTCAGTTACTCGCAGTGTTTGGTCAGTTACTCGCAAAGGGTTGTTCAGTTACTCGCAGGCTATTTTGAGTTACTCGCATTGTTTTTCCAGTTACTCGGAGCGGTTGTGACAGTTACTCGCATTGTTCAGTTACTCGCAGGCTATTTGAGTTACTCGCAGTCCTTTTTCAGTTACTCGTAGTCCTTTTTCAGTTACTCGCAGTCCTTTTCCAATTACTCGTAGTGTTTTTCAGTTACTCCAGGGTTGTGATAGTTACCTGTAGCGATTGTTCAGTTACTCAACCAATACTGTCGGTTACCCAAACACTACTCTCAGTTACTCAAGAGCTAATCCCAGGGTTTTTTTAGTTACTCGAAGTGTTTGTTAAGTTACTCAATCATTACTGTCGGTTGCTCAAGCATTACTCAAGCATTATGTTACTTTCAGCTCAGTTACTCGTAGTAGTTTCAGAGTTACTCTTACAGCATTCAAAGCATAAAGTTATTTAAAGCATTCAAGAACATAAGCAGTCACACCATAAATATAATCGAAGCATTCAAGATCGGTTGTACATTTAGTCTTTTTGCAGCACACTAATAAAAATTTCATTTTAATCAGATGTACATTTAGCCAAAATATAAGGGCAAAATCAATATTGTTCAAGATGACATGTACATCAAGATCAAATGTACATTAAGATCAGTTGTAAATTTAGACTTTTAACAATTGTACATTCAATAGCAGCTGGACATTCAGCTATACACAGCTTATACAACAGCTATGATATACTTGTTGTTTCTTCATTCTTTTTTGTTTTTGGTTGTTTATCAGCTTCAGCTTCTCCTCCATTGTTATCAGTAGATATACCTTCTTTGATGTCTTCGATTTCAGCTTTTTCATCATCTCTTAGAGGCTGCAGCTGCCCCCTTGTGATCATTCGCTGAAAAATATCAGCCCTTATTGCCGGTACGTCTTTGCAGGTGAAGTCCATAGTTTTACAATTTACTAGGCACTCTAGGTACTTCATGACGAAGATCCCACAATCAAGTGAGTCTTCTTCCTGCTGTGGGCAGATCGGGTAATCCCATTCCCACTGCGACAATTGGCTTCCCTTTTCAGGTGCACCCCTAAAGAATTCGTGCACTATACCCACATGCATTAAAAAAACAAGACATTTATTCATCATCAATTAAAGATCATTAATCCTATCAATCCACTTATAATAGACTTAATTTTTATAGATCACTTACCCATCTATTGAATTCTTTTCTTGAGTTGCTACTCCAACTCATTGAATTATAAGACCGGTGTGGTCCATCCCTGAAAATTGCTTCATACAAGTGCCAGTGGTTGTCGTTGTTTAGTATTGTGAACATCGAGTCCATTGTGTCCCAATCTTTCATTGGAACGTTGAATTGTGGAGATAGCATGTCTATCTGCTCCAAGGTGATGTCCTCAATATTAAATGATAGCTTTTGCTACAAATGTAGAGTTTAAAATTCACATCTATAAGTTTCAGTTTGTGTTTCTATATTGTAATTTCATGTAAATTTGTATACAAAGTTTATTTGTCTTACCGGAGCATAAGTGCTCATGCAGTGCCACATCAACCCCTTCTTCCTCCGCTTGCTTGTGCTCTCCTTGAGCATATGTACAAAGCAGTCGAGAACCTGAATAAAACCAAAAGCTTTATCAGTTTAGCAATCCAAATTATCTATTTCAAAGAGTTACACTACGTTCTTGTTTCTTACAGGTGATTTTTTCATTTGATCCTTGTACAGGAGGGTGGCGAGGTCCTTCCCCGTGCACCAAGTGTCTTTAATGAATTTCCATTCTCGTTTTGACCTTCCAATTATTTTTATAGATGTTATACATACGAGTTGGATATTGAAACATTAATGTTTTATCATTTTACACTTGACAAAAACCAATTCTCTTACATTTCTTCTATGTTGTCCATGAAGTGATGGACAATTTCTTTGGCTTCTTTTGTTTTGAAATGTTTAAAACCTATGAAGTTTGACATCTTGTGCTGTCAACAACAATAGAGCAATCCATGTTAGAATCAATCTTCATTTTTCCCAAGTTATTTAAGCATTACTATCAGTTACTCAAGCATTACTCTCGGTTACTCAAGCATTACATTCAGTTACTCAAGCATTACATTCAGTTACTCATTCATTATGTTCAGTTACTCAAGTATTATATCCAGTTACTCAAGCCTTACGTGCAGTTACTCAAGCATTAGGTTCAGTTACTCAAGCTTTAGGTTCAGTTACTCAAGCATTACTTGCAGTTATGATATACTTGAAAGGATATGAAACTTACCTTTTCCTCCCTTATTTTCTTCACATTTTTCTCTATGCTTCCTATCTTTAGTTCTTCCATCGTATTCTTCTTCAATCTTCTTCTGGGCTTCTTCTGCCCTTCTTCTTCTACTATCTTCTCCGGCTGTTCGCTCCCTTCTTCTTGTTTCTTTTGGTCTGCATCTTTTGCAGACTTTGGTTGTTCAGAACTGTTGTCTTTTGTTTCTTTTTTCTCCTCTTCTTCTTGTTTCTTTTGGTCTGTATCTTCTGCAGACTTTGGTTCTTCAGAACTGTTGTCTTTTGTTTCTTTGTTCTCCTCTTCATCAGCATTTTTCCCGTCCTCACTGTGATCTTCTGATTCCACATATTTTCTTCTGAGGGTTATCCTTCTTCGTTTCGTCGGTGGGTCGACATCCTTTGTCGGTGTGTCTTTCGGTTCATCTACATTCACCGAGACAAAACCCTCTACAAATTCTTTGAATCCACTTTCAGGTGACTGTGATTTGTCACCCTCATCTTCCCACTTTCTTTTTAGATTTTTATTTTCTTCTTCTAACTTGGCTATTCTTTCTTCTAGCCTTTTATTCTCCAATTGCAGCTCTGTGAATTTCTCAACACTTATTCTTGTGCAGATCTCCTTATGCATTTTAAGCTCCTCCTCCAACATTTTGATTCTTGTCTCCATGGTGGAGGTGTCAATAGTGTCTCCCTCTTCGATGATTGGCTTTGCTAGTGCCTCATTGGTTGTTGGCGTACATTTTTCTGGCATGTCCTTCGATGATTTTGCAGCCTGCCAATCATCTCCCTAGTCTACCACTATCATTTGACAAACCTGTCTAACATATAAATAAAAATAATGTGTCACAAAATGAAACATGTATGATTATGTTGTATATTAGATTTTGTAACAAAGATTAGATAATCTTACATCCTTAGGGTCCACTGTCCCTAATTCCATCAATTTCTCGACTGGCGCAGCCCACTTCTTTATCCTTGGCTTGGAGTCAAGGAATGTTGGCTTTGCCATCTTTGTCATCTCATATGCCCAAACCTGCATGTAATATATAGAAAATATAATGCATATGTAACTGCCCCCCATAGTCAATATTGTATCAATGTAGATGAATATGATTTTATTCACTTACGCATAGGCACATGACACAGCCTGTTGTGTACAGGGTGTTCTTAGCCCCTTTATCTCCTTTCCTTCTTAGTTGGACATTCTCCTTCAGCATCTTCATATTTTTGAAGATACTCCCATGCACCAGCTTTTCCCAATTCATCTGCCCAGTGGCAGTGACATCATCTAGGTAGTGGATAATGTAGATTGGTGTGCAATAGCTAGTGTCTGGGATTAGGAATGTTGCCAGCAGGTGCAACATCCACGCACGACACATATTTGTATTGTCCGCTGGATTGTTGGTCTTGGCATATTCTTGCCAAAGTTCTGTTAAGTTGTCCTTATGCAGGACATCTTTTTCTCTCAACTTCTTTGAGGTCTCACCTTCATTTCTATTTTTACAAGTCGCCTTCACAAACTCTTGCCATATCGACTTTACTATGGCAGAATCTTTTATGTGTTATTTCTATACCTTTGTTGGGGATACCTAGAATTATCCCCACGTCATCTACTGTCATCCTTCTCTCCTCTCCGTCGGCCAGTAGAAATATGTCTTCATCGACATATCTATCTATTAAATCCTCTAACAAGCCTATGTCAACCGCAAGATTTGGCATATTTATGAGGTTTGCAAAGGTTGTTGAGCTCAGCATCATAAGTTGTTCCTTTGTATAAACCATGCTCTTGCTGGTGTTGATGTAGCTCTTTAAGGAGCACCTGTGGTACAGTCTATTTACTCCCACTGCAAACATATCAAAATTTATCGTTAGAGCTCATTGTTTATTTTGTAAAAGCAATTTAATAAACTGTAAGCAACTGAAAATTAAAACAATTACAAATCCATACAATCTTACCTTTCTCATTAGCCTTTTCTGTCTCTTTCTGTTTCTGACTTGCATTTGTACTCTCCTCATACCCTTTGCTTTCTTCTCCTGCATACGAATAAAGTTATTCTAAGAATGTAGTATTTAGCTTAACAATATTGTTTTATAGTTTATTCTCGGTTACTCAAACATTACTCTCGGTTACTCAAGCATTATGTAATAGTTACTGAAGCATAAATTTCAGTTACTCAAACATTACTCTCGGTTACTCAAGCATTAATCTCGCAGTTCAGTTACTCAACCATTACGTGCATAGTTCAGTTACTCACAGTCCTTTTCCAGTTACTCGCAGGCTTTTTTCAGTTACTCGAATTAACAATGAACGTAATGGTTGAGTAACTGAACAATCCTCTCCACTCAAGCATTACTCTCGGTTACTCAAGCACTACTCTCGGTTACTCAAGAAATATGTGATAGTTACTCGAGCATAAATTTCAGTTACTCAAGCATTACTCTCGGTTACTCAAGCATTAATCTCGGTTACTCAAGCATTATGTAATAGTTACTCGAGCATAAATTTCATTTAATCAAGCATTACTCTCAGTTACTCAAGCACTACTCTCGGTTACTCAAGCAATATGTGATATTTACTCGAGCATAAATTTCAGTTACTCAAGCATTACTCTCGGTTACTCAAGCATTAATCTCGGTTACTCAAGCATTATGTAATAGTTACTCGAGCATAAATCTCGGTTACTCAAGCATTACTATCGGTTACTCAAGCACTACTCTCGGTTACTCAAGCATTATGTAATATTTACTCAATCATAAATTTCAGTTACTCAAGCATTACTCTTGGTTACTCAAGCATTAATCTCGGTTACTCAAGCATTATGTGATAGTTACTCGAGCATAAATCTCGGTTACTCAAGCATTACTATCGGTTACTCAAACATTCTGTAATAGTTACTCAAGCATTAATCTCGGTTACTCAACATTAATGTCGGTTACTCAAGCATTTCGTAATAGTTACTCAAGCATTAATTTCAGTTACTCAAACATTACTATCAGTTACTCAAGCATTAATCTCGGTTACTCAAGCATTACTCTCGATTACTCAAGCATTATGTGATAGTTACTCGAGCATTACCTTGTTGTTCAACTTTTCCCGCTTTGCTGCGCGCAGATTCTTTCTTCTCAGCTGCTCTGTTGACTCCACGACCAGCAGTAGCAACATTACTGCGCTTTGCACTTTTTGATGGAGGTTTGATCCATGGGGGAGCTGTAACCCCTCTTTTTTTGCCTTTCTTCTATGTCTTAGTTGTCTGAGGAGTCTCAGCAGCAAGCCCCTTCTCCATTTCCGCAGCTTCTTCTTTCCCCTCTTTTTCCGCTTCTGTGGCCTTAGTAGCCTCTTTCTTATCCTCTTTCGGAGTTTTCGGAGTAGTCTGGTCGTGTATTTCCCTTTCCGCCGGCGATGCTGATTTATCCGCTTCTTCTCCCTGTTTGTCCATCTTCTCGTCGGCTTGAAACTGTTGCGTTTCGAAGTCGTCGTCGTCGTCTATTTCCACCACTGTCTGTCTGTTCTTCGTCCACGGAGGCATAATCGACGATTTCCGTGACGCTTTCTTCGTCCTCGTCATCTCCACGAGTAGATGAAGGAGCGATTGGAGGAGTTTACGACAGAGGAGGAGGTACGTGAGAATGGGAGGGTGACGATCTGGGGTTTTGCTTCTATGGGGACGGCGCGACGAACTGGGGTTTTGCTTCTGCGGGGACGGCGCGACGAACTGGGGGTTTGATTCAGTGGGGACGGCGACGATTTGTGGTTCGCGAGTTGCTCTCTCCGCGCGTCGGTCTCTTTTTTTTCCGCTTTTCTCCGCTCTGCAACTGCTGCCGGGTAGCCGGTCTCTGTTTTTCCGCTTTTCTCCGCTCCGCAATTGCTGTCAGGTAGCGTAAACTTGTTACCCGCACAGGCAACTAATACTAACTCATATATATATATATATATATATATATATATATATATATATATATATATATATATATATATATATATATATATATATATATATATATATATATATATATATATATATATATATGAGGATTACTTTGTTGCCCACACGGGTAGCATCTCTTAGTTACATGTGTCCCAGATTTAAGTGAAATTAGATAATTACATTTTGTGCCACCATTTTTTCATCTCGAATTTGTTTGTGCGTGAATCTTACGTCGGCTCTACGTACACCTCAAGGGTGCATCTTAACGGGTTGTCATCTATGATTTAATCTACCATGATGACTACGGCGGAACTCAAGAACCTCAAGGGCACACCCATCACCGACCTGCTTGAGAACAGACATGCAGACTTCTTCACCACAGGTTCAGGCCATGTAAACCTGGTCAGAGCAATCAACCTGGTGTGGCTTCTTCGGTGCCAAGGGGAAATCGCACATGTCGTACGTGGCAGGGATCCGGTACGCGTCGCCCATTGGGGTGGTGAAGTAGTCGACGGTGGTGCCGGCAGAGGTGACATGATCTGCCCACGCCTCTGGACATCATCAGTGAGATGTTGGAGTGTCGTTGGATCGTAGGAGGTGCAGATCAAGCTGCAGGATAGGGGTCCTACAGGGTTGTGTTTCTGCGGCCGAAGGTGGCAGGGAAATTGACAAGAACTGGTTCAGGACAGCGGGGCTCCATTGGAGCTTTGCAGAGGCAGACATCACGGAGGCGGAGTGGTAGACTAGCAGGGGCAATTTGTGGGGTGCGGATATTTAGATGTGGATCAGTGGCAGTGGCGTGTATGTGAAGGAGGAGAGTTGTTGAAGGGAAGTAGAATCAATCATCCAAAGAGGAGAAGAAAGGGGCCAATGCAGCTAATTAAGAATAGATTTGTATGGGTGACTGACTCTTGGACGTATCTCTCACCCTCTATATCTTTACGACGACACAGGAACAATTCGTTTCTACTTTTGCGGCCTTTAGCAGTACAACTAAACTTCACATACGCGGCTACAAACTGTCACCTACATTACAATTGGCTCTTGCCTATTACAATGTGATTGTCCATATTACATATGGCACTTGTTTATTATAATATAAATATCCATATTACAAAATTATCACCTATATTACGGTGGTTGTTGCCTATTACAATGTGACTGTCCATATTATAGATGACACTTGCTTATTACTATCCATATTACAAAAATATCACCTGCATTACGGTTGATTCTTGCCTATTACAATGTGACTGTCCATATTACAGATGACACTTGCTTATTACAATATGAGTATCTATATTACAAAATTGTCACCTAAATTACGGTTGGCTATTACATATGACACTTACCAATGGCAGTGAGGTGCCTCCCAGCAAGGACTTGTTGATCTCTAAGCGGCATCTGGTGCGGAATACCACGTGCCTGATGAGGTGTGTGCTCTATCTTTCTAATCTTCTCATGTTGATATGTATGGTTGCCACACAAAAGAAAGAAGAGAAGAAGAAGCAATACCACCTTGTTTTGATTTCACCACGGTGTCTCTGTTCTGGCTCTCGTTCCCCGGTAGTTATTAATTGCTAGTTATGAAATGCCCAATAAATAAAGAAGTGAATTTTGGTTTTTCTGCAGCTTCACCTTCTTCCTTCCAACAAAGGTCCTTCCTTTGCAATCACCTACCTACATCCGCCATGACGTCGTCCCTTCCACGGCACACATAGTACTCTCTCTTCACCAACCCCATGAGTCTTGGTGTTCGTAACCAAGTCCCTGTTTATTCTCCACTCATATGGGAAGCCATGTTTGTCGGTAGCTAGCTAGATACTTTCTCCTTCTTCTCCGCCACACCCCCACCATCTCCATCAGTGGGCGGCAAGGGAGGCACCGCCGTGAGCACTCCAGATCTCTCACTCCCCATCCATAACTATCTGCCATGCCGATCAACTGGCCGGCGGACATGGCTTCCGCAGCCTCTAGGTTCCTCTTCTCCTACCAGAAGCTCAGCAAGGATGACTACCACACCACACCCAACCAAGAACTGCTACCAGCAATTGTCTATGACTCCCCAGTCATCCTCGGGGTAGCCACCACCCCGCGGCCTTACCCCACCCGATGGGTGTGCCTGCGTCAGTCCGGGAGCAGTAGCAGGGCCAGCTGGTGGCGGACAAGGCATCCGCGGGTCTGTGTCGTCGGCCTCCTCCGAACTTCTGAGCGGAAGGGTGTGGCTCCTCAGAGCGGCTGTGAGGAAAGTCGTGCGGAGGTTCAAGGAAGGCAGGGTGCACTTCGGTGACCTATTCGTCGGGAACTACATGTTCCTACAAATGAACCCCACATCCACTACTTCCGCTGCCAAGGCATCGGCATACATCCAGGCACAAAGGATGCCCTCCATTGCAGCCATGCCTGGAGCAGCATTAGGTGGGAGGTTGCACACCATGGTTGCACCGACGGTGAGGTACTATATGCCCTACGGTCTTGCTGCTTAATCTCTTTCTGCGGATGAAAACCAGCCACCGTGTGGAGGCTCTTGGAGCAGTTACCTACTGCTTATACACAGGTTTAATTGGGATCGATTTGTTCGATTGGTTGTTATATATATTTGACTTATTTACGAGTAGTGCCACCATTACATTGGGGACGGGTAGCATATATATATATATATATATATATATATATATATATATATATATATATATATATATATATATATATATATATATATATATATATAGAGAGAGAGAGAGAGAGAGAGAGAGAGAATATATATATATACATATATATAGTCAGGCTAGAATACACTCGAGTGTATTCAGAGCAGAATACACTCAAATAGATTTTCATGATGCAATATTTTTTTTCAAAAATCTAATCCGTTGATCTTCTTAAACGTCTTGTGAATAGCTTATACGAAAAATTGGAGCACATTTGGACATTTATAGGTCATGTTATAAAGACCGCAAAAATTATGTATTTCAAATTAGTTTCGCGCGTTGATTTTGTTGCCCTTGGATGAGTGACTTACACTCATCTAAATGGGCTCAAAATTTGTATGTAGCCTAGTTATAGTATGACGGTGAAGATCAATGGTTTGTATTTTGCAAAAAATAGTTTTGATATGCAAACACACTGGAGTGTATTCGTGCGATATGTACACTCGAGTGTATTCTAGCCTCTATATATATATATATATATATATATATATATATATATATATATATATATATATATATATATATATATATATATATATATATATATATATATATATATATATATATATATACACACACACACATACACACACACATATATATACATATAGAGAGAGAGAGACTATAATGCATTTGAGTATACAGATTGTACCGTCGAAATGGTTTTTCATCAACTAATATTTTTTTAAATCTAAATTGTTGAACTTCCTAAAAATCTATTTTTGTCATGATAATAAAAATCAATGGTTTACAATTTATAAAAAGATATTCTAAATAGTCAAACAACATTGGAATGTACGATGGGATCTGCATACTCAATTGTATTCTAATTTAATATATATACATACATATGTATGTATGAATGTGTGTATATAGCATATATATACATATATGCACACATGAGAGAGAATGTGCGTGAGGGGTTAGCGTACTATAGTTGAGTTGTGTCTAACTATTACTTCTTGATATTTTGTAAATGGAAATATATGTTGTGTCAACTTTTATCATGATTGATGTTCTTTTTCATTTCCAAAAGCTTACAAAGAATTGAAAATGAAGTTCTATTATGTCAAGCTAGGATGTGGGTAAAATCTTGAACTATGTTATTACTTGAATAAATAGTTCATGTTGGTGAACAAGAAACTTTTGGTTTTGCAAAATTCAATAACTATCTTTTTTTGATATATTTTTTTATCGTTAAGCGTGCTTCTCATTCCATAATCACAAAAATTTACAAGTGGGAGAGCAAATCTCAATAGAATCTATCTATGCAGATTTTAAAGAAGAAAGTAAAGTAAGAAAATTATCTATGCAAGCTTCTATAATCACTAGCAACACAACGCCACACTCCATGTGGGTCAGGGCTAGCAATTTCAAAAATGATTCGATTTCTATATGTCCAAATATGGTAGAGGACAAGTGCAGCAAGCATCCCTTCTTTTTTGCTGAGTAGGTGTAGATCGTCATTCTTTGTTGGGGTGAAGGAGAGAAGATGACTCACTCTACTCCAAATCTTAGTAGCCAGATCACAACTCCATAGGATGTGAGCATTTGTTTCTATTTCCTTGCAGCAAAGACTACACCTCGATGCTAAGGCAAAGCCTCTTTTCTGCAGCAAATCTTCAGTAGTGAGCCTACTGTGCATAATTTTCCAGCAGCAGAGAATAACTCTATTAGGCGCCCTAGTACTCCATAGCCACTTGGACCAAACTGGTTCCACATGCTTCGGCCTGCATAGGCTCCAAGCGTCCTTCAGCGAAACCTCCCTCATGTTCATGAGCAAGTAGGTGTGTCTCCCCACTCCAATCTGAACGTTCTTGCACAGTTTATGTAGATCTTTCAGTACCTCTGGTGCTTAGTATATCCCATCTTCCTTCAGTAATAATGTTGTTTACATAGCTTTCTGGTCCGAGTTTTGATCTCATTCGAAGAAACTCGGGATCCTTGACACAAGTGTCAAGAAATTGACCATTGACCCAAGGGTCTTTCCATGTCATAACTTTTGTCCCCTGTCCTATGTTGAATCTCACATAGGGTAGGTATTCATCTCTAACTCTGAGCATGCTTTTCCACATCCATCTCTGATATATTTTGCATAGTATACAAGAGTAAAATTTGCTTCAAAATTCAACAACTTATGATTATGGAAAACCAAAGAATGTTACTAAAGTATATTCAAAATAAAAGAGAATCATGACGAAGCTCAATATATCGTTGTTATGTAATAATCACGACTCGAGGTAGTAGATTAAACTTTTTTAATAATTTTTTTACAACAATAGTGCACTAAAAATTGGTCCACATCACTACTCTTGTTTGGTCAGAAAACTCTCTAGACTCACTATTAGTGGTATACTCCAGCTGAAGGGGCCATCCATCCATTAAACTGAATTAGACTTCTCTAGTATATTGTCTTTTATATTTAGTGCATATATATGGTGTTAACTGTATTAAAGGTCTTTTTCGATTTAGAAATTTCTTAAGCCACTAAGACTTGTTGGATCCACATTTTAAGGTGTGGTTTGGATACTCTTGAACTGACCTGAAATTGGATTTTGGCTTTCTTTTTGTGCCAATTATGCACTTTTAACCTAGGTAGGTGTTTATGGGTGCTTTTGGTTGAAACTAGGGTAACGGATGTTGTTACTATGGTATCAATATTTCGTTCCAAGATAACATAATCATGCCTTCTCGTAGATCAAGATTCTACCATGGTTAACATTTTTTTGCAATAAGGCTTGTCTTATATACCAAACCTCCAGGCTGGCAATTTCTATCCAAATTTAGGGCTATTTGCTCCCAAACATGATTTTGAAAAAGCTACCCATGTGTGACAACCCAACTTTTCCCTATCATGTGTTGTAGTCTTTCTCTCTCATCAAGTGGCATGTTACTCAATCTAATATAAAATTGCATAGTGGAAGTTTGGTGATGCTCTAATTTAGTCACATTCACGGCCAATTTCATAATGGGTGAAATAAATTAGCTCAAATGATCTATGTTTCATGGTTTATGGCGCACCTGTTGTAACCAAAAATTAAATCTCTTATATGTGGTCTTCTTGTTTCCTACTATGTATCATGATGTAGAGATTCCAATTTCGAGTCCAAGGACACCAAAACTACATCATTTGGACCTATAAACCTCTAGTTAAGATGCTTTAAAGATTTCATGTTTTAGCCCTTTGTCCCCCTTCTCTTTGCCTTAGGCCGGCCTACATGGGCTCAATTTGACATTGTGGCCCAATAGCTTGTTCCGTCCTCCCCTTCCTCTTTAGGAAACAAGTGAGGGGCTGGGAAAAGCTTCTCCCGCCTCCTCCCAGATTGGGTAATGGACGGGAATCTAGGAGCTAACAACCCTAACTTGCCCCTTTTATAAACCCCATCCATCTAGCCCCAGTCCCTCTTCTTCTTTTCCTTCTCCTTCCTCTTTCTTCCCCAGTTTCTTCCCCCTTGCGTTGGTTTTTCACAAGCGGCTGGTTTGCTAAAGTTGGAGGCTAGGGCAGGCAGCAAACCACCTCACACGCCATCACAATGGCGATCACAGCAGGAACTCCAGGCTGCCGGCGTGCCTTGAGCCTCCAGCAGCCTTTGTTGCTTCTTCCCTAGGCGCAATGGCTATGGGAGTTTGAGGGGCCGTGGAGCCCATGTTCTTCCCCGGTTCCATGGAGCGGAACAGAGGAATCACTGGGCTGCACCGGCCGCCCACCGCAGGGAATCGGGTGCCCAAGCGACGCGTAGAGAGCCTGAGAGTGGCGGCGGCCACGAGCGTCTGCTCACAGTGCTGTGGTGGTGGCGAGCAACTCCCAGACTCGTACGACCGCTCGCTGGCAGTGGCGTGCCATCGGGAGGAGGACGGAGACCACACCTTGGCCTCCATTAGATTCTGGATCAACGGTCAATGTGGATCAATAAATATGGTAACGCTCATGCCAATACTCCCTATAGCTCTAATGTGAGAATTTGGAAAAATCATAACTCATTAATCCTTTGGCTAAAATATACGAAATTATATATCAAATTGATCCTCTCAAAAAGATCTACAACTTGGGCATACTTTCATATCACAAATCTTCTTATAATTTTCCTTTTTGGCTAAAAATGTGATCTTTGGCCACTTTGACCATGTTTAATGCACAATCATGATAAATTTGAGATTTTTTATGTACTCTTGCATCCTTAATAATCAAATCAGCAACTTTATGTCCTTTTGAACATGTTAGGACTTCTTATTACCTTTCTTGCATCCTAGGTGATTCTAGTTGCATGAATGTGACTTGAATTGAATATAAATGGTGAACTTTGTTCCTCTTTGATTTCATGCTTCTAAATGACATCCTAGCCTCTCATAACCTGAAAATAGTATCATCATGACATACACGACCCTAAGATCAGCCCCAAGGTCCTCTTCACTATGCTTGTTCTATGTGACACCTGATTCATGCTTATGGCCCTTTTATGAGAATGCATGTTGTATCTTGGTTTGTATGGGGACTATGACCCCCTTTTGTGCATTAAAGCTTATTAGATTGTTGATAACAATACTCTTGTGATGATTCATGACTCTGATGCTCTATGATCTCCCTCTTGCATAATATGATGTTACATGTGGCTCTAAGTCCACTAGCGGTGACCTAGTGTGATGCTTATGCTTGGATTGTGGTTCTTGTGCCTTAATGGTTATATAAATCCTCCTCTGATGCTCTCCCCTCTCAAATCTGAGTTTGTCCTTCTGCTCTTGATCCCTTAGATGTGTATGTCCTACTTAAGTCACTTGTTGCACCTTGATGGCATAAGAGCATTATGTTGATGTTTGCATGTATGTGGAATATGTGGGAACCAATGGTTGATGGGATGCTTAGACCTTGGGGGACATCCTCCCATCTCGATTTTCAATTTTATGTCCTTGTCTTATTGAAGTAACATCATATCTTATCTATGTCTCACAACTTGATGGACCTTGATATTGGTTGCCCTATTATGAGTCTTTTGACCTTAAAATGCAAGTAAGTGTCTTGAATCTTATAATGTCCATATAGAATGAATGAAACATCAAAATCACTTGAAACTTGAACCCCACCTTCATGATGGACTCTAAATCAATAAAAGACCATGAAATGAACTAGTAAGCAATCTTAAACCTACCTTGGCCAAAACCCTAAAATGAAACTAGCATGGGTTAATGATGAGAATCCAATGCATGTATGCAATCTTATGCTTAATTAGGTGTTGCTTGTGGCTAGATGGTCAATGATGAGTTAAGTTAAGAATCTCTGAATCAGGTATGTGATTTAATAATTATATGATTATGGCTTTCTTGCTTGAATGTGATACATATGTATGCTTGTTTACTTGCTCAAATATTGTCATGTAGCATTCTAGTATGTACTCGATCATGTCTAGCATTGTTGTTTTTGTTGGATCCTATATGGGTGATTAGATGCTCTAGAGAGGGGGTGAATAGAGCTGAAAGCACTTAAACAAAATTCATTAAACCTTCAAGATATATGATAAGATAAGGTTGCTAAATAGGTAATTTGAGTGCAACTAAATCATGCATAGCAAGGATAAGAGAGATTGAACATGCACCAATTAGACAAGCTATTTAGAGTGGTTCCACACTTCAAACTAGAAGTGTGTCAGTCAACTTGCCTAGAGAGGTCAACCTCTAGGACTTCCAAACTATTGCATTCTTATATTCACTTATAAGGCATACAATGCATGACCAACAAAGGACTTACCTATCCAATACAAAGAGTCTTCAACCTTACCAAGGACTTACCCACTTTGCAAGAGTCTTCGGCCTTCTCCAAGGACTTACCCACTCTAGCACAAGTCTTCAGCCTTGTAGGAATTACCCACTCTTCTTGGATCTTCCGCCTTTGACTTCACCTTCACTCGGAGAAGCTTTCCACTAAGGACTTACCCACTTGAGCTTGAGTCTTCTGCCTTCTCCAAGGGCTTACCCACTCTAGCTCCAAGTCTTCGGCCTTGATCTTCACCAAAGGATTCCTTCCCTTGTTCTTCTTCACCTCTCTTGGACAAGAGAGAGAACCTTCATCTTCAAGATAGCAAATGAGAGATGGGGAGGTGGTGGAAGTGAGAGCCTCACAAGATATACATATATGACTAGCTCTCTTACATATTTCTTACTCACTCTAATGGATGTAGCAAGTGATTAAGCTTAGAGAGAGAGAGGAGGCTGTAGGAAGCACTCAACTATATAATAGGAGCCTCACAAAGAGTTTGCAATGAATGCTCAACCTTGGAATGAAGCCCAAGGGGTCCTATTTATAGCTGGGGATGCCTCTTAGCCTTTGGGAACACTTATGAACGAAAACTAGCCGTTTTGTGGCTTGCAACGGATCTATTTTTACTTGTTGCAACTCCACAACGGCTAGTAGCACTTTTCTGTACTTTTCCGTACAGTGCATTCGGTCGAGTTTCTATGGGTGTAACTCGACCGATCAAGTAGCAGGCAAACCGATGTTCAAAGGATCGGTCGAGTTTGTCCTGAGGAAACTCGACCGACCATTTCAACTGGAAATAGCCTACTACCCAATCGGTCGAGTTCTGTGAGTGCACAACTCGACCGATGCAATCTTCAGAAAATCGACCAAGGTTGATCGGTCGAGTTTCAGGGTGGGAAACTCGACCGAACAAGTGCCTGTAATTGATTTTCAAAGTTGCATTAAAAGTGCTCTAATATTCGATCTAAGTGTTCCTGATATTTTTCTAAGCTTAATTACAAGTCATACAATCATTACAAGTGATTTACAACATGATTCTAATGGATATACATCATATTACAAAAATGTGCACTTGTATGACTTTGACTTGTCTTTTCTCCAATTTGAGATGCGCAAGTTGGAGAGTGTCTATACCTAATCTGAAATCACTCAAGTAGAAGCATTAGACACCAATATGTGGAATGGTTAGTCATCATCAAAACACGGGTTTAGTCAATTTAGACGTGAGCCAACATTGACCTAATTGACCTTGAGTCAACAGTTTTATAACTTGCAAACATAGTATGAAAACTCCATTATACATTGTTGAAATAGGGTTAACTATTGGTGATGGCCTTGAGGTCCCTCGTGTATAAAAAGATTAACTAATCTTGAGCACCCTTACGGACTCTTCCAATGGTAAGTGGTCAAAGGCCTTATGAATCCATGATGTTGTTAGTATAATTGGAGTGAAGTGACATAAAATATGGGCTCTCATTTTGCTAAGAACTTAACTTGTTTATTCTTGTTCGTTAGTTCTGCAAATCTTTTCAACTTATGTAAGAGTTTATGTATATGTATCTTTTAGCCATGTACTCAACACCTCGTGTGATTGACCCGCCTTGTTTCACATATTTTATAGGTTCAGGGATGGCTAGAAGTTGATGAGCATGGTGAGGTATGTCAGGTGTACTTGTTGTAGATCCCTAGTATAAATGAACATACCTATCAAATTGTACTCTTGAATATGTAATTGAAAGCTTGTAATAAAATGGTGTTGCTTAATATACCTTGTGGAATGTTGAGATATTATTGGTGCTTGTATCTTATTATTTATTCATGTATGTTAAGATTTATGCTTCCCCATTCGCGCTTTGATAATACCATGCTAGGGAGGGACACTTAGGTCCTATCGCCATTGACTTTATAGTCATTTGGAGTTAGGATTTGGGTAACAAACGGTTCCGTGACAGGCTTGTCTTATATACCAAATCTCCATGTTGGCAATTTCTATCTAGAGTTAGGGCTATTTGCTCCCAAACATGATTTTGAAAAAGCTACCCATGTTTCTATGGTAGCTTACCTCAGGTAGGAATATCTGAATTTACTGTCAAATAGGGTCTAAAACCCTTTTTAGGTATACAAAGAATTGGGTTGAAACTGGTTTGGCTTTGTCCTTTTATGCCACCTCAGTTGGTCTATATCTAGGGTAGACCTTAGAGTTTTTTGAGTGAAATTGGATTATGGGCGCGTTACTTTAGGACGCACTCCCAATGCCCTCTAGATTAGAACCTCCCAGTTAGGGTATATCTTTTTTTGCAATTGGGGCTTGTCTTTTATGCCATTTTTCTAGTTTGATAGTTCCTATCTGAATTTAGGCTTATTTGTTACTAAACAAGACTTTGAAAATTATAATTGTGTTTGTGGGGTAGCACAACTTGGGTAGCCAGATCTAGATGTATAGCTAAATAGTCCCTAAGGGGTTGTTTAGAGATAATTCAAATAGGATTCAACCTTAACATTGGCGTGTCTTTTTGCACCTACTCTAACACATTCTATTCAGGTAGCACAGTGGTTTTGTTTGGGTTATTTTGGTTGAAAATGGGATAATGGAGCCTTAAACCCCATTGTAATATTAGAATACAATGTAGAAGAATCTTTCCCTTGGTTGGTATCCTACTCAATTAAGGCATGTTTGGAAAGGATTGAAATCAAATTTAACCCTAATTTTAGCTTGTCTGTCAACTAGGAACGTTCTACCCCGGTAGCACATGTTTAGGTGTTTTGGGTTGAAACTGGATTATCAGGTCATTACTCAGATTCTAATCTTATGTTCTAAGGTAGAAGAATATTACCTAACCTTAGATTACGATTTTGCTTTGATTAGTTGTCCTCTTTTTCTCATGCAATGGGCTTGTCTTTTATACCATTTTTTTAGCTTTGCGGCTCCAATCGAGATTTAGGCATACTAGTTACTAAATATGTCTTTTGAAAATTGTCTGTGATTATGAAAATAGCGTACCCTAGATAGCTAGACCCAAATATATAGCCAAATAGGATCTTAGGGCATGTCTTTTTGTGTGATGCGGCATACAATTGCTTAGCTTGTCAATCCTAATCCATATCATAATGAGAGTGAGGCTTATTTGTTTCCAAGTAGAATTTTGAAGAGGATACACTTGGTTGAACCCATTGTTGTGAAATCCGAATCTACAACCAAATGGGGCTTAATGATCTTTTTGATAAGAGTTAAATATCAGTCAAAAACATATTTGCTCTTGCCTTATATGTTCATCTTTTCTATAACAAAGTAGGGTTAGGTTCTTGGTTGTGTTTATATAACACTTTGGTTGAAATTGGACAACAAAGTTTGTTACCACCAACATAATCCTAGTTTAGGGTAACTCAACCCTACCCCTTGAATTTGAAATCTTAGTCCGACGTTGAACTTGTCTTTATGTGCATTGTTATATGTAGTTGTCGTGTTCTAAAATATAAGAAAATTGAATCAAGGATGAGTTTCTACCCCCTATTGTCGGGTACCCCAACTCATATTTTTATTGATCACATTTTTTTGTATCCAAATAGGGCTTAGAGCGTGTTTGGAAAAGAGTAAGATTGTCTTTGGGCTTGCCGTTTAGTCCACCTTGAACCATTCGAAGTTGAGTTTGATTATTGGTCTATTTGGGCAAATTTGGGTTGAAATCAAATTTGTGTTTACCCCAATGGGATCCTAATTTGGGGGTTCAATCAACCCCTCCCCCACCAAATTGAGAATTAGTCTGAGTTTGGACTTGTCTTTATGCGCAAGGGTGTTGGATTGGGTTTGTGTTGAGTCATTGCAGGTTTTGGGCTTCACTAGTGTCGGTAAAAAATACAATTTTAAATGGATAGAACAAAGACAAATCTAAACAGCGGGTTGTTGGTTGACCCGCGAGTGCCCATAAATATATGTTCAGAAGAAAAAAACTTACAAATTACTACTTAGAAAATTATATTTTTTATAAATAGCTTATTTTTTTATGTTGAAGGCAATGAGACATTATGTTAGGTATTTTTTCCTTTTTTAAAATAAATATTATTTTTCACATCTATATATATAGTCAATATTTATCACTATCATACTAACACAGACCCCCTGTATGGTAGATTTCTGGATCCACCACTGATCGAGCCCACTATACAATGCGCAAGTCTGCTAATAAAGATTTGTCATTTGTTCGCTAGACTATAGTTGAATTTCAGGCTGACTTTCTCGAACTCAAGGTTCCCAGTTGACAGTTTGTAATCTCCAAGAATGCACCCAAGGTGGAGTATGCCGTGGGAGATGAATCTTAAACAGTTTTCCTGATTTGACAAGCGATAGGTAACATTGCACAATAGAATCCTGAGCGAATCGCCAAACGCCGCGCACCGACTGTTGTGCCAAAGAAGGATTTTCTCGCGATGCGATGCTGGTGATTCGTGCGTTTGATTTATTAAATGGTACATTTGTATTGGAGCTGAGGTTGCTCGTTAGAAAAATCATTCTAAGAAAAGTTAATTCTCTCAATGCCTTACACCAGTCTGAACCTTGGTGACCTTTAGGTTGATCTAGACATCTTGGATTGCAAAAATTGAATAGCTAAATAAATGCTGACAACTATATGAAAAGTCATAGGTATCCGACAACAGACAAATGATAGATCACCCCCGGTATCAAATAGAATACTAGGTCTGGTTCCCTCCACTTTGGAACCAGTATTAAATAGAATCCTAGGTTTGTTCCCTCCATTTAGGAACCCTCTTGATCGCCTTTTCTCCCATATGTCTTAACTAGAGAACGGAGGGATGATTTTATGCCAAGGCTTCTTTTGAACGATGAAGCTCCATGCCCAGTTAAAACACAGTCGATACATGGAGATGGGCGTTGATTTTATACTCAACTTTGAAAGGAATAAACATCAAATCACCGTAGCATGAAGGATGGTTCAAATAGTTGAAGACCAAGTATCACTTAGGGTCTGATTGGTTTGCTATAATTGGGCAAACAAGTTCAGGAACTGTAGTTCTAAAACAACTTAATGATTGGTTTTATGTAAGTTTGGAAAATATAACCAGGAGTTTTGTAAATATATATAGGATTTACTTTCTGAGTTCCAGAAAAGAAAGGAGTACAAAACAAATTCCATCCCCTATCAATCATTGTAATGTACGACTTGCTTGCATCATTGGTGGTGTGATCGTATGCAGCATCCTTGGAGCATGGAGGGGCGCCTCCATCAAATTGGTGTTACAGCGCTGAGTGAGGACGGATCATATATGGGTGTGATAGCTATATGTCATCATACTTGGTCAGTAAAGGAGAAAGGAGAAGACAAAAAGAGGGTTTTTGCCCGCCAACATGTAGAACAGCCACTACTTACAAAATAATAGATAAACAGGTGTATATGCCAATGACGTGAATTATCAAATGGAGATCACAACCTGAGAAACTTTCATTTCATCAAGACGTGAATTGCTGTTGGGGTATTCATTGCACGAATGCACGGACCGTAACTTCTTACTTGTTAGAATATTGATAAGATAATCTTGATCTAATCAAATTTTACTTTGTGCGAGTGTTTTAATTAGTGTTTGTCCTCTAGTACAATTAATTTTTTGTAAAGATTAAGAATTTATTAATTTAACGTCTGCTTGATCAATGGAAACACTTGCTGAGTTAAATTACATGTAACTCTCCTTTCATACTTCACCTTTTAGTTCATACTCTTTAGATATGATGTAAAATGGTTTCGTATTACATTAGATAAAAATACAAGAGGAAATGAAAGTCATTTTTCTGAAGAAAAAAAATTATAATACCAATCACCAGAATATCCAGGAACTGTACTTAAGTTCTTGGGAAATAAGTTTCTTGAAAACTGTAGTTACAACAAATCAATAGGAAGCTTAGCGTAACAGTGAAAAGAGTCCAAAGTCTTCTGTGCAAACAAAGTCTTGAATATGTATTTTGATAGGGAATGTGTACTCGCCTCTTTGAATTTTTCATCCTGGGCCGGTTTGGATTACACATGCTATTAGCTTGGCTAAACTGCATTTCGTAAATCACTACATCATTCAGAAGATACAGTTACAGGGTGTGGATATAGTACACAGTGATGAATGCTGCCTAACTAAAACTACATTTTCATGAAAGCCAAACGATCTTGACATGTTTCAATAAATTCTGGGAACAGTTGCTGCTATTCAATATCCTTTACTGCATCCTGCGAAATAAGCGAAAATGTGAAGCCAAAATAAACTTACTGCAGATTACACGTGTCATACATTCTTTGTTTGAACAATCTAATCAAAGTCCTATTGAACAAGACACTGAAACATCCTTTGACTAAAAATCTTGAATAGGCAACTAAACAAGAGTATAGGAAGGGTGTACATGTAACTTCCTATCGATCAAATGGTTATGACATGGAAACGCATTTTCAATTAGCAGATTTGGCATGTAGAAATCTAACCGGTACACAGTTCTAAGATCACAGTATTAAAAACAATAGCCCCATGACAACCCTACCTTAGCAAGTCTTGTAACGTAGGTGGCTGCCAAGGCTGTGACAATTAGACCTAGAGCTAGTGTAACTAATTGACCGTTCCCTCCACCTGTTAAACCAATTTCAGCTTCTTCTTGCTGCAAAAGTGAAAGAATGGCATAAATTGAGATTGAAACAAGTTAAAATGTCATATAAACCACAACATGACGGTATACAAATCATGAACCTGTTTATTTATAAAAACTCGGCTTTTTATTTATTAGTCAAGAAGAAGGAAAGACTACCATCACTGAGCAAAGGCAAATACTTCCAAATTTTGGTAAGGCACTTAAAACTGGGTGTTTGCCTTTAAGAACCATCATAATACGGAGCAGGCTTGTGACATCACTGGTTAATACAAGAATCATCTTTTCTATTCTCCTTGAGCAAGGTAGTCACCAGTTAGCAATATGATGCTTTTTTAGAGAAAATTCAATTGGAACTCCATGTGTTGGATAATGCCAAGACATACATGTTTTACTAGTCACAGCTGCATTATCAAATAATATAGTACCAATTATAGCTAATGAGAAACATTTTTACTAAGTGAGACGTTAAATATCTTCTTCTCATCAAGAATTGGAAGACATGAAAACAACCCTAGAAGGATGCATAGTGCTACAATGAATATTTATCAAAAAGCTTTACATAAATGCATATAACTGGTGTTAAAATTCCTTGGTATCTCATATCTGTTCATGGGGTTGTGAGAAAAACACATATAATAAGATAGTTTCCGAAACATTGGCATCGTATGCTAGGCAGAGAATCAGCTGCAGTAAAGGAAACGGCAGCCATTTCTCACAAAAACTCAGTTTTCAAATTTTCAAGGTTTTATATATACTCTAGACAATAGCATCATAAAATCATTGAAATGTGTAACTTGGCGAATAACATGACTAATTAAGGGTAAAACTATCAAGTCCCGCATGCAACAAGCCAAGATTGATAAGTTAATCTATATAAAATTACAGCTATAGAGGCAACTTACAATAATGGCTCTCCCAAATGCACCAGCACTGACATAAGCCCATGTTCCTGGTAGCATTCCCAACCAACTGCAACAGCAAACAATTCAGTAGTTCAGGTACTGTAACAATATTAAATATTGATAACTGCGAGAGTGCAATTAGAGTGAGAACAAGATATAATCACAAAAGCAATATCTTGTCATTGCAGTTTCTTCAAATCCACTAATCTACAGCACCTACAACTTCAATTATGCACCAACAATTTGACAAATGTGATAATTGCACTTTTCAAAAGCTGCAAAGCATAAGCATGTGAAACTCACCAGTAGCTATATAATCCAGAAATTTTACATGACTCCATAATATTGATTAAATAGCATTGTGATGCACAAAGCAACAGTAATGTTAGTCGAGAAATGAGCTAGATAGGCCGGATTAGTAGGATTGTTTGGTTGAGGTTTAATTTATCAGTGTAGTCATGCTGGGACGATCAATCAATCATTAGGAGTGACAAGTCCAGATTCTGTGTAACAAACATGGACTACACGGTCTGGGGTCCTAGGTAAAATGCTGAATGGCATGCAGGCAAAGGCTGGGATAGTTGGCCTAGATTAAGCAAGCTAATGGGAGTAGAGAAGTATAGAAAAGTTTAACATTTAATACTATTTCATCTTAATCAGATATTATATTTCCATCCTTTTTCAATTAAGGTACAAGGACCAAAACAGTTCTAGCAACGGCATTAGTAGTAGTGAGGTCCCAGCACAAGACTACGTGAGGCCTCTGTTACTATGTCTGATCTGTATGAATTTTGTTACGAGGAAAGGTCAATCTTGTAATCTTATCCCATTGCATACTATTACACTTTGGACAAACTTATTTCTATTTTTTCTACTTTTACCTGTACATTATCTATCATGACCATTATTCATAGAAATGCAACAGAGGTAGACCTGTCAAACTGGGTCAAAATCCGCGGGCGCCCACGGGTTGACCCATTTAAGTTGGGTTTGAGTGGTGAAATTTCTCACCCACTAGAAATTACCCACACCCATACCTACCCATTTATTTAGCGGGTTGCATAGGCAACCTGCGGATGATCCAGTTAACAAAATAAATCTCTTAATATAAATATAATACATATATGACTCTAAAAAAATGCCACACTCACATCTATAAAGCAGCTAAATGGATGATTCGCAGTGTATACAGTAGAAAAAGACAGTCTAAAGGCCATGATTGGTTCTTATGTTTTTTTGTTAATTGAAACAAAGTGTAATGTCTTACATTGTTATTTATGTTCATGAGCTTATTGTGTGTTGCATGTTTTATATTCCATCACATCAATTATATTCTTTTTTATATTCACTTTGTGTAGTAGATAGCCATAACAACATGCTATGTTAGGAATTTCTAATGTCAGATGAAAAGTTATAGTGTTTTTATAGTGATGTTATGCTATTTGCAACATCCATGTCATTTATCTTTAAATTTCATATTATAAAAGTTGGTTGTTTTCTTTTTTCTATAATTTGATGTTGAAACAAAGCAATGGGTAGTACATTGTGTTTGACATCAAACACAGCGGATGGTTTCTCTCCTTATCCTATGTTTGCACTAGAATTTATTGTTGAACTATTCTAGTTTTTGTTGTAGAGAAGCAACTAGCAACATCTTTTTTATTATGCACGTACTACATGGGCACCCGCAACCCGCTGGGTCAGGGTTGGGTGTGCCATTGCTCCACCCATTTAACATTGCATCTTTTTTACCTGCACCGGCGAGACCCAAGCCCAACCCATCCACCTGCTTGACAGATCTAAACAGAGGCTCTTTTCCATCCTAGTTTATGTGGGGCAATCAAAATTAAATTGCAAGCATTGTCAAACAAACAATTATGGGACCTGATTGTCTGGATATCAAAAATTCTTGGGCCGTCACCCTCATGGCATAATTGTGTGTTTAAAGGCATGCTTGGAAGCTAAAGGTTATACACACAAGACTCAGAGAATTTGCTATTTTGAAACATTCTCTTGTTGCTTGATAGAAGGTGCAAATGAGGCATTTCTTTAGCAGTCAGCTTCATTTGGCACTTATATCAGCTTCACATGAAGCATGTCTTGTTCTAGCAAATCAAAGGAGACAATTTTCATGAAAAACATTCTAGCCTTGTTGCTCAGGGGAGTGTTCTAAGGTGTGTAAATAGCATAAGGCGGTTTATAGTCTCAAGATGAGCCCCAGCTTATTTTATAAGCTGTGATAATTTTAGCATCCTTGATTACATTGATGGGACCATTAACTCCGAAGTGATACTAGTGGGATACTATCTATCAAAAATTCTCATTCTAAACATTCCATCATCTAAAGATTTGGTAAAGTGTGGTATTGCTTTGTATTGAAGCGACTAGAATAAAATGTGGCATATATTATCACAAATGGAAAGATACACTGGATTTACATCAGGAACAGAAATTTGAGAGTTTGATCATGTTAATATGTTGTTAGATCTTAATGTAAAATGGGAAGATGAAAAATCTGCTCCTTTCTGCAGTGTCAAAATATTCAAGCTGCTGGGTGGCTTTTCGTACTACTACAAGAGGCTGCTGGTATAATATCACTGTTGTAGCTAGCACGGAATGCGAGCATCTTTAACAGGCAATGTTAGTGTCACTGCCTCATTGAGATGTCATATTTTGCATTGCATCTTAAGATGTCTTAAAATGGATCCCAGAAGAGGCCTGCTCTAAGCAAAAAGCATCAAGATCTGAAGGATTCCGGTTATTTAAATCCAGATTGTGTAGAGAGCCACACTAACTAGAAACATCTCACAACCTGGAGGAGCAAAACCATACAATGCAGAGAGTCACACTAACTAGAAATCCATACCAGTGTTGAGTTGATTATTCTGCTATGGCTCACACGGCTTTGAAATGCAATGGATCAAGGCCCTGCTACTAGAGTTTGGCGTTCATGTTTCTTTTTATATTACTATGTTTAGCGACAAGGTCATCGTCTTCATCACTAGTAGTTTAGTACTTTATTAGAGAAAAAAACTCGGTTGAAATTGATTGTCACTATGTACATGAAGCTATCCGAAGAAAATGCATATCTACTCCCTGCTTGAAGTCTGAGAATCAAGTTGTTGACAACTTCACTGAGAAATAGGTTGCTGATGGAATGTTATAAAACTAGTGTAATGACCCCCACTTTTGAATATCCCCTAATTAAGATGGACTGTAAAGTCGAGAATCGCTACCTAAATTTCCAGGATCCAGATTAAACGAATAACAAATAATAATCAACAATTTTGATTACTTGAAACTTGAATTGTGTACAAATATTGAAACAATACTCCTTTAAAGGAGTTACATGAATTTCTTAAAAGGAAACTAACATATACATGAGAAGAAGTACTAAAGCATCTAACTAATCCTCGTTGTGGCATTAAAGAAGTCATGATCACTTTGTAAAGGGCAATTGAGTCATCTCTCACTTTCTAAAGGGGCAGCCAGCGCTGGAGCTTGGCACCGGCGGTGCGTCAGCCCATTGGTCTGATCCGGTCCCGCGGCTAAAGTGGATAATGCTATAATTGTTGACTTGACAATCATGAATTGGTCCAAGTTGGTTTAATGTCCAAATATTCTAGTAATTAATTGGTAGGACGTACAATATTGAACCTATATATGAAATTGATCAGAAAAATGAGTAGAATCCAAATAAAATATAGTCAGTGTCTAATTCTAATTCTAGCTCCAAAAGTGTAGGTAATAAATGAATCTAATGTGAAAATCATATGTAATCCTAGATTTGATGAATGTAATGTTTGATTCAGGAAATCCATTCATTTTGTGATAATAACTGATATTTTTGAATATGATGAGATACTAAGATAATGAAAATGATGATGTATATTTAGGATTTCCAAAGTCAATAATCATACACATACAGAATTCGGATTTTGAAATGAATGTTATAACTTGTTACGATCTCTTAATCCACATAATTCGATATAGGTGTTCATAATAACATGATAGGTTCAATTTATCAATTAGGGTTACAGCTAATATGTAATTAAGGTTTTCTAACCCTTGAAATAATAGAATTAGGGTTTGATAGCCTATTCTAGTCCAAACCTAAGATGACCCTAAGCCTTAGTACAAACCTAAGTTGGGCCTAAGTAGTATCACATGAATAAATGTAAATGGCAACATCCTAGTGTTATACATACATGCATAGCGAATGGTTGAATGATTGCTTGGACCTATGCTTGATTGATAGGATTATATATTCTTGAAGTATGATTACATGTGATCGGCATGAATAAGGTACATTGTTATTTATGAGTACCCACATATATCGATTCAAAAATCGTTGAGGATTTCTCGATGTTTGATGAATAAACTGCTTGGATGTTGATATAATGCCAATACGTGTATCATATAATGAAACCATGATATTTTGAACCCAATGTTAGACCTACTAAGGTGCAAGGAATGAAGTTTGGTCGAAATTGGCGAATTTTTGCCAAAAACTTCGAATTCAATGGGATCTTGTACCGAAACATGTGACTGTGCCAATTTCGGTCAAATCTACTACCAAGATTGCATTTATCAAAATTCTGCTACAAAATTTCAATGAATTTCAACAAATTTCGACGGATTTTGAGGTTTTTTGTGCACAATTCAAAATTTTCGATGAAAATTTTTATAATTGCAATCCTTGTTGTTGTTGTTGTTTTTTGAAGAGGAGTAAAGGGGGATTGGGGTTATTTCACCATTTAGTACTCATACATAGTATATACTTATAGTATATCATAATTGTATTGCATTCCCTAATATTTGCTATTCAAATTATTAAATACTTAAGCGATGCAAGCTTTTTTAGTTTCTTTAATGTGGATGAAATGTATCCTATTGGTGGTTTATTAGACAATGAGCGTGCTATGAAGCCAACCACACCAACAAATAATGATTTAGCTTGGTAACATTGCACTAGTGTTCTTGGGACCAATGAAATGATTGACTATTGAGTCAATATCAACAACAAACTATCAACCTAAGTAAAATGTGTGTATGCCCTACATATCCAATATTTGATTCATAATACAAATAAGTACATACATGTATATATGGCTCATACTTGCAAAATTACATAACTTAATTCCTACATTTTCTCATCAAAACCCTTCATCAAAATCCTCAAGAAACATGACAGTTCCCTTATCTCCCACATGAATGACCCCCCTCCCAACCTACCCCCACATAAAATTTTATTACATAAAACGATGCATTTAGGTGTAGAGATCACGCCTGTAAAATTTCATAAATTAATTCGTTCATTTTGGCATCGAAACGAACACGGTTGCATTTATCGAAATTTTCGTTGAAATTTCAAAAAAAAAAGTTTCCATGATGTCGAAAACGGCATCCAAATCGGATACCTCGTTCCTTGCTTAGGGGTTGTTCACCTAAGTCCAATGATGGATGGAGGACGATGATTACATCCAAGGTGGCATGACAAACATGGGTTAGTTTATCTAAATGAGAATACGGGTTCAGATATTTGATTATTGAACAATATATGTTGTTATCATACATGCACACTTTTGTACGCACCCACATACACAGTATAATAATATATTGATCCTTGCTTATCTTTGTCGGCGTTTTAGGTAGTTGTCATATAGAAAGATATGAAGACATGGAGATTCAGATGAAATCAATTGAAGATATTAAAGATAATCCATGGAGGATTAGTTAGTTACCTTAGTACTTATTCTCATGTATATGTTAGTTTTCCTTTGAAATTTCATGTAACTCTTTAAGGGGGTATTGTTTAAACATTTGTATCCCATTCAAGTTCAATTAAGAAAAATTGTTGTTTATTATTTGTTATTTGTTAAATCTGGATCCTGAAAGACTTTAGCTGCTTGGCAACCTTCAAGCCCATGAACCAAGGCTTGATAAGCAAGAAGAAGAAGAAAAGAGAGAAGAGAAGGAGTCCAAGAATATCAAGGACACAACCTTCAAAGCTCAAATTGAAGAGATGGTTCGGCAGCAACAACTTGCTCTCAAGTCCCCTACTCCCTCCTCAAGTGAAGATGAATGCCCAAATGAGCATGAAGCAAACTACTCAAAGGGCAAACACTTCAAGGGGAAGCATTCTTCATCAACTCCTAGATGCTACGAGTGTGGACAAAAGGGCCATTACAAGAGTGACTGCCCCAAGGCTAAGAAGAGCCATCACCCACCTTATTTGAGGGATACTCAAAAGTGGGGGCATTGCAACCACTATTATACGAGCGCCACCACACCTCCAAAATCTAGGCCCCCAGCCTAACTAGGATGTTGGGCAGCCTAGGTGGGTTGGGCAGTCGCCTAGGCGGCGCCAAGGAAGCACAAACACGTTTCTAGACACGGACACTGACACGGGACACAACAAATTTCTATGTAGGACACGGACGCGGCATTTGATGAGGGGATTTTTTGTAATATATACATATATATGGGTGTATGACGTATGAATTGGGATTTATCTTAAATTTTGTTCATATTAATGCATCTATGTATGTATAATGTTATATGCAGATAGATGTGTGTCTTTATGTGTATGGTAAAAACAATATGAAGTAGAAACCTAAATGTGTGTTTCTTGTAAACAGATATGAGTTCGTATACTCATTCAACTAACTTATTAGACTAGCATTTGACTTGTAATATCTGATTCAGCTTAGATTTGCATATTGGTTCTTTTAAACAGATTTGTCTGTAATTGTGGCTAGATCTCAGCTCTATGTTAGATTTTCTCAGTAATAACGCATAAATACCAGCTGTATATTCAACATTTGCACTGTGAAATAGGCTATTGTGGCAGCAGCTGCTGCAGTGATGTGTCCAGGAAGTGTCTGGGAAGTGTTCAGCTGTGTCCGGGGTGTAAAAAAGGACCAAGATGAACTGGACACCTCCTAGCCGTGTCCAAAACGTTTTGGGCCGTGTCCGGGAAGTGTCCGTGTCCAAAACGGTGTCCGACACGGACACGGGGGCTGTCTAGAAGTGTTTGTGCTTCCTAGGGCGGCACCTAGGAGCACCTAGGCACCCACTGGGCCTAAAATCTTGTTTTTTTTTCTCCTTATCTTTTTTTCATTTCTTTTGATATTGATATTTATCCTTTCTCAATCTTTCCTCATGTTTTTTCTTATTCTTTACAGCTCCATCAAGCAGCAAAGTTGCTGCAATGTTACTGCATTCCCTCTTTTTTCGTTTCTTATTTTTGCATACCAAGCAGCAAATTTCTGCTATCTTATGGAGTTACTGTTGCATCATTATTATGATAAAATCCATTTACTGATGCTCCACTTACTGATTTACTATATACTACAATGGTTGTTTTCTTCTTCATCCCCCTATTTCTATAATTTGTATATAAATCTCTTGTTTGTATGTACTCACATTAACGCAATGCTAATTTCTTGCTTGCATGTTCAGTTTCTACTCTAGCATCCCTATATTAGATTCAATTATTCATATCTATACATATAATCATTATATTGTTTCTCATCATTTTACCACCTTTCTATTTTTATTTTTTTATTTGTTCTTCTTCCTCTACCAATCTTCTTCTAGTTTATTTTTCTCTCTCCATAGTTTCACATGTAAGGTTCCTGTTGCATGATGCTCTACTTTCTCTTTTTTTTTTCATTTTTTCTTTGTTCATAGTCTTCCACGACCTTCTTATTGATTTCTTTTTGAAATTTGTTATTCTTCATCAAGTAGGTCAATGTTCTTTTTTCCTGTTCTGTCCTCTTAGTAATTCCTACTATCCATATATTTCTCATAGGTTAATATATAACTATCTATATATATGTATGTATGTATAGGCATGTCTATATGTAAAATATAAAAATAAAAAATAAAAAAACGTCTAGGCCTCCGCCTAGGCTGTCTGGGCGTCCCTAGGCAATGCATGGTCGCCACCACCTAGACAACCTGGATTGCAACTAGTGTCTGTATCCTTATGACACACATCCCCAGTTCCGATATTCCGTCTCCAATCTCAAGTAGCAACATGGTTTTAGAAAATATTAACTGGGGCAACTTCTTAGCCACCGCAAATTGTATATCACTAAAATCAGGTGGGAATTAAATCAACAATCTCTTCACCCATCTAACAGTACAAGCAGAACAGCCATTCAGGTTATTACCTGAGGACGATTTCGCATGTATATATTTACTTTTTATTATAACCATGACTTAGTTCAATCGATTGCAGTGAGAATGTCATCCAAAATAGAGGTAAACGGAAGGAATGGCCCATATAGTCAACCAACAGGGTTGGACTACATGGTGTTGACAATGATGATGATAAATTAGTTCATCCAACTATTCTAGCAACAATTCCCATTTTGGTGGGGGTTTTTTTTACGAATAACAGATGTCATGACTCATGCATTAAGAGGATGTTGTGTAAAATGCAAGGCAGATGTAGAAAAAATCTTTGTTTTTTAAACTCATTTCACTATATGAGCAAATTGATTAATTACGCCTCGCTGACATCCAACATCCTCAAACAGATACTGTGATTGTAAGGTCTAGATCCGGTGTAGTTGCAATGTTCTTCTCTTCCCTGTTATTTTGGATCTCTCTGGTTTACCAAGAAAAAGAATACAGCCCTATGAAGAGGCCTTTATATCTGACAACTCTTTAAAGTCATTTCTTGAAGGAACAAAAAGGTCAGCATTCATTGGAAAGTAGTGAATGTACAACAGCAAAAGCAAAATGAACTCATGGTACGAGAAAATAGAACCCATAACAAAAGCCAAACAGGCATCATCTCCTGTGACCTACATAAAGAAAAAGACAACACCTCAGGCATTCACCCTCTCTCCATTAAAGCAAAGTGCCAGCGCCTTTAATTCCTTGATCCTTTCATTCCCAGCTCCCTAAACCCATAGTCAGATGGAAAAGCAAAGAACCTCCCCCCATTTGTCATCAAAATAAACCCCTATGGTCTTACCTAGGTAAAGACCCCCCCCCAAAAAAAAAAGATCCCTTCCATTTATCTTTAACTTTTTTACCCAGGATGACCTCAAGATGTGATCCATTTCCTTTCTGATGTCAGAATAAATGCAGGCGAGCTACAAAACACTTGAACAAGCACAGACGAATAACATAAAACAGCCCTAGAGGTCTCTTCTTCCTCCTTTCCCTTTCCCTCCTCCGAAAGAGCCCGCTCTCAGAAGAACGGCAGCCAACGCGAGAGCCCATGCATGATCAGCTGTAGAGACCGTACAGGGTCCTATCCTGCCTCTCAAGCGCGCAAACCAAGTCATTGGCTGTCACAGTCTTCCCCGGGTGTGCTTGGTGTAGGTCGTGGTATTGCGGATCACATTCTCCAAGAAGATCTTCATCTTGCCTCTCTTCTCTTTGTAGATCAGCCCGCTGATGCACGCCACCCCGCACGCCAACCGCCAGATGGTCAACTTCGTGATGCCCTGGATGTTGTCATGGAATACCTTGTGGTGGCACTTTGCTCCGCCCTTGTTGTGCCCAGACATGATTGCAATCGATCAGAGTGAGTGTGAGTAGTGAATAGTAAATCGGCGAAGGAATAGTGGTCTCTTGCTGTGTGCATCTGACTAATTTTCAGCTTGCAAAGCAGCTTTGCCTTATTACAACCTTCAGGTTGATTATCATTGTGATCTAGCCTCTTCCTATTCCTATATATTCTTCCATAGCTCTAAATGTTCAGAAAATAATGAATTTCAGAAGTTATATCACAGTAGTCACATCTAGTCTTCTGTTCCTGATCAAGGACTTTTGAATTAAAGAGACAGTAATGTGTGTTTTTCCAAACAAAGCAAACTGGGAAGACTACTAGATTGCAGTATACCAGCTAACATTGGAAATCCATGCAAAGAGGGAATTAATCAAATGTTCGAACAGATGATTTCACCTATAAAGGATATCCTTACTATGTCATGTGGAAGTTGCGTGCAGATATAAGGTCTAAAATGTAGTTTATAGTGAAGAGTCTGATTTATCTTATTTTAGACATACGGGCTAAGAATGTACTTAAGTTTGAAAGCAAGAATCTGATAGGATCTCAGGAAGGGGTCACCCTAACTCTGGCTGTAAGTTTTTCTTTAGAAATGTCACTTTGGAAAATATCAGGTTATAGTTTCCCCCATATGAGCTCCACCAGTAATATTAGTCTGGAATTATGCATTCCTACAAAACTTGAGTTTGTCTTGTGGGACCTTTTGATTACGCAATCAGCTCTTATTGAGGAGACAATGTGATTATTTGTCCAAGAAGGTTGGTCCTGCATACTTCCTGGAGTATTACAGGACATGAAACACCTGAGGCTTTAATTTAGCTGTACCTACTGGATTCAAACATCAGTTTTGTGTGGACTCTAGAATGCCCACAACGTAGTTTCTTCGGTGGTCTATAAGATGGTGGAACAGAGTTGGGATCATTTGCTGAGTTCGAAGACTTTAGCAGCAATGAAATTGAAAATGCAAAATTCTTAAGTGTTTCTGTAAGATGGTGGAGCAGAGTTAGGATCCTTTACTAAGTTCAAGACCTTTGCAGCAACGAAATTCACAATGCAGATACAAAGAATTTTATTTTATAACAAAAACAGATGTTCAAAGAGGCAGAAGTTCTTTCAGAATAAGTGATGACAACAGTAACTGAAGAACTTAACATGCTGTGTGTTTCTAACAGCTTATATATAAAATGGTTATCATTTTGCCCCATAGAAATGAGACAGATATAGAAAACAAACCTGCCAAGGACATATGGCACAAACTTCACTGAAGTCAATCCGTAAAGGTAATTTCCTAAGGAGAACGGAAGCAAAGGGCTCAACCGAAGAAGGGTAACCACTCGAAAACCATTTTCACCTATGGCCTTATCAATAGCTAAAAATTTCTTGTTCCCTTCTACCAGTTTTAGAATACGCTCACGAGCAAAATATCGAGCAATAAGAAAAGCAACAGCGGCAGCAACCTGCAACAAGGAATTACAATGCTAAAGAAATGGAGAATGTATTTGCCACGAAGTAAACATCCACACATATAGAAAGACAACTTACAGTTCCACTGACGGATACAATGATGGTGCCAGTCACAGTGCCAAATAGGAGACCAGCTGACATGGTCAGTGGGATAGCAGGAATAGCAAGAATCTAAAATAAAATGAACACCATTAGTCTAATGTAAGTGCTGTATATGCTTATATTCAGATAATACATTCAGATAAATCGCCTTAGATGTGGGAACCAACGAAATATATGGCAAGTAATATAATTCATTAACAGCAACAACAGGAGAGAAAAAACAAGAAAATAAATCTGATTCTTTTACCTCTAATCCAGCATAGACTGCTACAAACAGAGCATATCCTACAGGTCCATAACCTGACCATTCAGAGAAAGAGATTCATCAGTTATTGCAATAGTACTTTCAGAATAAGAAATGAAATTGTACATGGACTTGAAAAATCGG
Source organism: Alisma plantago-aquatica (assembly GCA_963693085.1). Classification (NCBI taxonomy): domain Eukaryota; kingdom Viridiplantae; phylum Streptophyta; class Magnoliopsida; order Alismatales; family Alismataceae; genus Alisma; species Alisma plantago-aquatica. Next base: position 1,055,942,089 of record OY856409.1, on the reverse strand, counting down.
TTGTTATTGGCCATATGCTGCTGTTATTAGATACACCACTCCAGAAAATAGCCCTCCTAGTAACTTCTGATGAGATACAAGAGTACTGTGTGATCAATAGTGGATAGATGTCAAACTAAGGGATCCTCCTGTCAACTTCTGTGGAGGTGCAAGAGTGAAGTGTGATCGATTCCCTTTCAATCAAACTGTAGCAGTCTCCTTTCACCAACAAAAAAGGAGAACAATAGATTCATCGAATGAAATGAGGTACCAGTACCCAAGAGAAGGAATAATCACTTAAATTGATAGGAACAGTGCATCTATGATAATTGTGGTTAACTAGCCAAATAATGGTGTGAATGATCAATCCAGAGGAGAGCAAGTCTACCACGTCAACGTGATTACCTACCTAAAGTGTCCCTCCGAAGGTAAAAGAAAAAGATTTGTACAAGGCCACTCAAAATCAAGAGTAGGTGAACTTCACCCCTACACAGCAACAGACTGAAGACATGCGCATGAACACCAGAGATCACATGGCAGTCCAAAAGATATCCAGAGTCAAACTGCTACACTCGAGTCTGATCATATCATACTTTATTAGTGTATCATTGACTAGAACATAGGATGTGAGCACTCATCAATGAGTATATCCATCAACAAAAGACTACAGCTGCCTAAGAAAGTAGCCTGCTCAAGTAACTTATGGAAGACATTCATCATCATCATCTAAGCCTCAGTCCCAACTATGTTGGGGTCGGCTACATGGATCCTTCGTTTTCATTCAGCTCTATCATGGGCCATATTCTGGTTGAGATGTAGAGATTCAAAATCTCTCTTTATAAGCTCATCCCGTGTTAATTTAGGTCTTCCTCTTCTTCTATTTATTGCGATTGACTCAATAGCATTGCTTCGTATAGGCGCATTATTCAGTCTACGTTGCACTTGCATATGTCCATACCATCTGAGTCGGCCCTTGCGCAACTTGTCCTCAATGCTCGCCACCACCGCTTTATTCCTGATATAATCATTTCTCTAGCGATCTTTTCTCGTCTTCCCACACATCCATCTCAGCATACGCATTTCAGCCACGTTCATCTTGTTGAGACCTTGTTTCTTCACCGCCCAACATTCACTCCCATAAAGCATGGCTGGTCGTATATCTGTTCTATAAAACTTACTTTTTAACCTGAGAGGGATCTTCCGATCACATAAAACTCTAGTTGCACTCCTCCATTTCAACCATTCTGCAGTGATCCTGTGATAAATGTCATTTTGGACATCCCCATCTATTTGAATAATAGAACCCAAGTAACGAAATTTATCACATTTTGGTATATCTACTCCGTCCAACTTGGCTCCATCATTCACACTGCGGGATCGGCTGAAATTACAATGCATATACTCAGTTTTGCTCCTGCTAATCATCAATCCATTTGATTCCAATGCCTCTCTCCACCGTTCAACTTTATCATTAAAAACATTATGGAAGATATTCAATGAGCAATAAATAACAATCCGTCGCCCAAATTACATATGCCAGTGCAACCTCTAAAAAAATAATGCGATGCAAATGAGCATATGCCCACTTCTCAAGGAAACTAAAACCAACCCAAATAGGCACAGCAACAGTGACATCACAATTAAATGAACCACCAAAAATGATGTAACACGTACTCCAAAAGCATTACAGCATATCTCGAATTCCTTGAAAATAGAGGATTTAGAATTTAATTCTAACTGAATAAATGTTAGGGGCATTCACAAAACAATTTGAACAAATCTCACTGAATCCAATCAAAACATGATATGATTGTGAACAGGCTGCCTTAAAGCTGTAATTCAAATTTCATTCTCCAGATAATTACTGAATACAATATTCAAACAAATATTCATAGCATTTCCATTGTATGACTAATATATTAAGATAATTATCAAACTATGACTCTGTTAACAATTCACGTAAAAGTTATTGTGTTTCTATTGCTAAATGGATCGTGAGCATAAATCAATATAGCCTGCTATATAAGTCCCCCCTACCTTGGGATTAATAGAGAAGTAACAACCCTAGGCCGCTGCCACAGCTAGGGCCTTCCCGTGGTTTTTTACCTCCTCATTCACATTAAATCGTTGGTCTTTTCCCTTTCTTCTGGCTAAATTCAGCTCTTGCATCTGCTTGGACTGCTGCTCACAGTCCCACTGCACAGCGAGCAGGCCCCTTCCTACTAGTGCTACAGAACTTCCAGTCATGTTCCATTTGCTAACGTACTACTGCAAACATCAGCCTGTTTTACCCTCATGGAATTGGAACCCTGCTATGTCAGCCATGCAAATAACACAATAAAAATGAACCGCCCAATTATCTCCTATGGGCTGCTACAGCTGAGATGTCAATTGCTGAACGGGGAAGAATTGGCTATGTTGATGGGACAAAAGGAGACAAGGGATGTGATCAATCTTACCTAGAAGACAACCAAGTTAAATCTTGGATTGTGAATGTGGTTGCTCATAACATACAACCCATGATTATGTGAAAGAAAACAGCTTCTGAAATGTGGAATGTTCTGAAAAGTACTTTTTGGGCAGAAAAAGAACATGCGGATGTAACAACTTAACAAGGAGATTTATTCTCTTCAATAAAAACTAATTAAGCGTCAGTGATTTCTACAGCCTCTTGAAAACCAAATGGGAGGCTACGGAGTACGACAATGAATGCTCCTGCACTTGCACTGCTGATTAGAAGTTGTACTGGGAACAGGAATGGAAGATGCCCACCTCTACCCTTTTGGGTGGTCTCAATGCAGAGTTTGAAAATGCTCACAGCCAAGTTCTGGATGGGATTCCTAGCCTGGAAGAGGTGTATTTTCAAATTGAAGCAAAGGAGACTCGCAGAGTCATTGACTGATTCCAGTGACTCTAATAAAGTCAGCTTTCTAAGCAAAACATCTTCTACATCTGCACGAGGTTCCCTCAAGCGCACTTTTTTGTCAGAAACCTGGAGACCCCATGGATTTATGTTGGAAACTCCACCCTAAAAAAAGAAGGGATTCAGAAACAGTGTCTGGCACAAAGGACAAGGACTACAGAACTGCTGCTGAATTTCACCAAGAACAACAGTCGGATTGCTTCTCTGTTGGATAGTTGGATCAACCCCAAGGAGTTCTTTCTCAGACCATGATCTTCAAGCCTAGCCTATTTGAGCCGTCAATCAATCATGCTCTCTCCACCCAAGTAAAAAGAGTTACGTCTGGTGATGATGACTGGGTGATTGATAATGGCATCCCAAGTGGTTTTCTAAGTATAAAATTGGGTCCGGATCTCCGGTCTCAATAATTTTGTGATCGCAGATGATTCTTTTGCTACTGTTGTTGAGAAAGGTGACATCAATATCAGGTAAAATCCTCTTTACATGTTCACGACCTATCTTTGAGTCTGCTACCAATTTGTAAAATTGGCAAAGCACTAGATTGTAGTCTTGAATTCTTCGCCGATCAGTGTGTTCTACAGGATGATAAGTTTCGGGAGGAAGTTTGGAATTAATTTGGAGTCTGAAGGACTTTACAAGGTACCAAGGCGAGTTACTTTTGCGCTTTATGCAGCACCTTAGAGAAAGAGGAAGGAGATTCAGTTATGGCAATGTCGTCTAGGGCATCTGAGATTTCCCTCTTTTAAGTTATTTTCAAATATATTTTTTTCTTCAGTTGATATGAGTCAGTTAAATGTGATTTTTGTGAGCTAATCAAGCATCACTATACTTTGCATGAGCATTCTAATAATGAAAGTTAACCTACTTTGAGTTGGTCCGTTGTGATGTATGGGGACCAGCACCAATTGATTCTGACGGTGGCTTTATGTACTTCATGACCATTATCGATGATTATTCTCGATCTTATGAAGAAACTATCTGAGATTCCATAGTTAGTTGAACAATTTGTAACAATGTTGGAAACGCAATTTGGAACTACTATAAAGAAATATAGATCTGATACTGCCAAGGAGTATTTTGAGAAAAGGGCCATGTTCATGTTCCATAAGAAAACTATTATTCACCAAGCACCCTACAGCTACACACCACAACAGAACGGTGTGATGGAGTGGAAAAATAAACACCTTCTGGAGGTCAGAAGAGCTCTCCTTATACACAGATATGTTCCCCAAAAATTTTGGTGTGATGTGGTTTTGACAATTGCATGAGGGGAGATTACAATGAAAACTTCGTTTGGCAATAAAAATGTTTTTCAACTACCACCAAAAAAATTGTTGTGCTTGTTATGTCCACAACTTGCAACCTAGGAGATCAAAATTTTACCCACGGGCTATTAGAGCTGTTTTTCTTGGGTATTGTATGACAAAGAAAGGATACAATTGTTTCCTAGTGTCAACTGGAAAGTGTTATTTTTTCAAAGACGTCACACTTCATGAGAATGTACCTTTCTTTGTGGGTTATGTTTTTCTACATGGGAAACCAACAAAACATGTCAGGTAGAGGAATCAATTTGATTTCCAATCACTACAGAAGGCATAACAAAATAGACTATTGAAGGACAGAAGTTTGGACAGGTGCATGAAAGAGGAAGGATTGGAATTCCAGTCATCCCAGAGAATTTTGATATCAATATAAACCCAATCCTCCTGAACTAGGTCTAGAAGTTTGGATGGAAGACGGGGTAAATAAACCAATCGCTCTTAGGAAAGCAATGAGAGAATTCACCAGGCATCCTATCCAGAGACATATGTCATATTCATGCTTAAGTTGATTGAGAAGGATCCCAAGATTGCTTCACTGATGTTGACTGAGCAGGATCCCAAGATGACAGAAGATCGACCTCAGGCTATTCTGTTTTCTTAGGTGGAAATCTTATAATGTGGGGAAGCAGGAAGCAAAATGGGTTACTAGATCAAGCATTGAAGCTGAATACGTAGTTGTGGCTCAAAGGGTCACTGAAATTTTGTGTGTGAAGATTCTCCTAAAAGACAGGCAAATATGCCCTCTAGGTCCTATGATGTTACATTGGGACCACAAATCAGCTATTAGTTTAGAAGATAATCAGTTCTCCATGATCCCACGAACCATGTAGAACTTGATCAACATTTTATTAGAGAAGATTGAATCAAAAGAATTGCGCCTACCTTATGTCAAAACAGGAGAACAAGTAATGGATATCTTTACAAAGGGAGTCGGCATGTGTGTTTTCATAGTGTTGTAGGCAAGTTGGACATGTTTGATTTGAATGAACAACTTGAGGGGGAATGTCATGTTTTACGCTTTTCTTACTAAATGGATCTTGAGCTTGGATCCTTATAGCCTATGTTAATGTAACAGGTCCACACCTATCTTGATATTAAGAAAGAAGTAACAAATCGAGGCTGATATAAAGGCTAGGGCTTTCCCGTGGCCTTTTACCTCCCATTTGAAGAGTTTTTGCAAGTAAAATCGTGTCTTCTCCATTTCTAGAAAAGTCGGATACTTTTAAGCTTATTGTCTACACCCCAACTCATTCCCATTATTCAAAATTATAATGGAGATGACCCACCCTCATTTCCCGTGCTAGCAATGGACCATCAATTAACAAAACACAAAGATTGCACTCTGGAGTTTTGGGCAAATATGGTGCATTCCTAAATTTACTGACTAAACGGTAGCATTACAGATTTTAGGTTTCGCTTTATGGAACAGCGGCTATTCATATAATATACCGAACAGCAAATGGGGTATTCATGGATGACTATATGCGCACCGGTGAAAGTGCATAATGCACAATTACAAAGGCATTTTGATAGAGAACTTAATGACTAAAATCTAACCTAATTACAATATCTAATAATCAAAGCAATTAAAATATCAGATTGATTTCAATCACAAAGTATGTCTTCTAAAGATGCGTACAATGCCTATTTATAGGCACTTGACATGGGCGGAAGCCAACGCGAGACTAGACCACACGAATTTACAGAAATCTGAAATAAGAAAATATCAAATAACCCGTAATCACAGGGAAACTACCATCCAAACAACGAAACCTAATGTCGGTATCGTCATACACCACAATTATAAACATAATATGTACTAATTTAATAGCAATTATTGGCATAAATGATGAATCTATATAAAAGATGCAGCATCTTCCTTAAGTTTGACTCTTAAGACTTACATTTAGTATCCCTGTTTTTTATGTACCATTTCTTAATCTAACTTAAATTCTTAAATATGATTATGAAGTTGATATGTCTTTCCATGTCTACACCACAATCAGATTAAACTCTCTAATTTCTGTTATACACATTTTTTAATACTTTTTTATGCAGTCCATCATTCTCCATTGTATAATATTGAAGGACAAAATCATTCTCCACTAGATATAGGCCCAATCAATGCTACCTCATTGTAGTTATAGATCCTAGATATAGGCCCAATCAATGCTACCTCATTGTAATACACATCTGTCAAATTTTCTTACAGGATATGAACAGATTACCATCTCATTTTTCCTTGCCCCTATTCCTTCCCCCTTCATTCGAGTGTCTCTAAGTGTCCCCACTAGTCTACACAGTCGTTGGTACACCCAATGGCTTGTCCGTTAATTAATCAAGACAGAATAATTGTAGTTGTCCCAGATAATCAGCTAATCAATCTTAAAGTCTAAGTCAATAGTTGGCACAAATTTCCCTTGCTACTTGTACTTTGAAAGGCAAGTAGGGTTATATTTGTAAGGTCCTTAACATCAAATAAGCAAGATACTGCTTTTCTGTTAACCCAGTTTTCACATGACCATCGTTACATTTTTTTATGATTTCTTAGATCATGACCATTAGTTAAGAATGTGACTCCTCTTGGTATTTGTGTACTTTGTTCCTGACTGGAAAGCCAGCCAAGATCAATTTGGCTTCATTTAATGGGGTAAAGTAGCCTGCATAATGAAACTACTACAACAAACAGGATAAGTGTAGTATTGCCTAGCATGCGATTCATCTTATCGAGCAAATACTAAGCAGCGAGCGGGAGTTTGTTTAGTATCATTAGTGGATTACTACATAATAAGTAGAGAGCCATTTTATCGGCAGCAAAGCAAAGGAAGACCCCCCTTACCTTCAATGAACCCAGAGAACTGCGTCAAGAAGGCGTTGATCTGGTCCTTATAAACATAGCCTGCGGCTCCGAACCCCCCTATTACCCCTACGAGTAACAGCCCCGCGAGCAGGGACCCAGCGACGGCGTTGTCTCCCCCACCCGCGCCTTCCTCCGCGTCCCCACCGCCGCCCTTTTTCCCTCCTCGCTCGAACCGGAAGCTCTGGGGCGCATCGGAGGCCTTACGGAGAGTCTGCTTCTTCGACTCTCGGAGGGATGAGTGCGGGCGGAGGCCAGCCGCGTGGTGGTTGTGGTGTCGGCGGAGACGGTGAGACGAGGGGAAAGGGAATGATAAGAAACGGGAACTAGAAGAGGTGGCACACGCGGAAGTGGAAACGGCAACAGCGGCGGTGGCGCTGGCGGCGGAGAGAAGAGGCGTGCTCATGGAGTTGAGCATTGCGGGACTTGGGATGAATGCTGAAGTCCCATTTGAGAGACAGAGACGCGGCCGGAGAGGAGAAAGGGAGGAGGAGCGTGGGCGGCGCGAGGTGTGCGGGTGATAAGGGGCGAGCATAGTTTGGATTTTGCAAGAACCTGGTTTGCCCACGTGGACATGGGTGAGACCAGCAAAAATTGGGTGTAACTTGAGTGACTTTTCTTTTTCAATTACCCCATAAACACACATACACATGCACGTATAAAATAAATTTGTTAAATTTATATAGATAATTCACTAAAATGAAAAGATAATAAAGGGTTGATATATCATTGTGAGTGGGAAAGAATCATAATCTTATTGCAGGTTGTTAAAGAGGAAGAGCGCTGAAAAATGTGGTTAGTGGGAGATAATTGGGGGAGAGAGAAAAAAATGGGCAAGTGGTTACAACTTGGGAATAAATGTGGACGGGAGACAAGTTTTTCATGGAGAGGTTGTTTTGTGGGCACATGGTCAATGAGATAGAATTATAGGGAGTGGTTGGTAGGAGGAGTGGTGGGGGATCCATTATTTTTTTTTGGTCGGTCCATTATTTTTAAGGGAGAGGAAAAGATATTATCCTAGAAAAGATAAGATTGGCTATTAAAAAATATGGGAAGTAATTTATTGTTATGGATATTAGTAATAAATATAAGTAATAAATTTTACATTATCATCGGCATAATTTATTTTGACCAAAACGTCTAAAAAATTGGATTAAATAGAGTTATATTGTGAGAAGTTGAGAGAGTGGTTGTTGTGAACGTGAATTTGAAAAGTTGGAAATGTGTGAAATGAGAGAGGAGTGAATCAAGGGGAGTGGATTGGGTTGTGACGGGAGATTAATGGGTTGTGGGGAGTTTGTTTCATGGGTGCATGGTCAATGACAGAGAAATTATAGGGAGAGGTTGGTGGCCGGAGTGGTGGGGGGATCCCTTATTTTCAAGGGAGAGGATGTGATGTTATTCTAAAAAGGAGAAAAAGAGAGAGTCAAGGAGAGGCCAACATTTTAAAATGGTGTGTTGTAATTGGTTTAGAGGTGTAAAAATGGCAATGTTGTAAATTGTTTGAAAAACTTCCTCTTTTTATAGTAGTATTGATAATTTTATATATTATGGTTTGATATATACACAATATGGTAAATAAAATTAATAGTATGCATTATATTTATGTGAAATAATTTTAATATTAAATTAGAGCACATTTATTAAAAAAATTAAATAATCACTCAGATGAATATGATATTTTTAAAATTAAAAATATCGTAATAATATGTTTGTGTACAAGGTAAGGAAATGCAAGCCTATCAACCTGCCTAGGATGGTGGAATTGAAACTATGTGTATTGCTGATCCAGAAATGTGTAAATAAAATCTAGTAGAGACAAGCACGACACACAAGAATATTGATGTCGATTCAATTATAATTTGATAATAATTTAATAAATAATAATTAATATAAGTTTATAATATAGTGATGACATATGTGCACATGGTAGAAAAAATGAATTATTTAGTTTACTTCTTTTTGGTATGGTGTAGATGTTAAGCTTAGTTATCTTCAGACATGTCCGCTCTCTGAACCCAATCAGGATTATAACAAAGTTGTTGAGTGTAATTCTACTACTTGCATCTTATTAACCCGATCAAACAAAGAACAGACTCAAAAAACAACATACCCTTGTCATGTTTTTAACCATTTTCATGTTTTAACTATACCGACCAAATGTACCTTAAATGAGTCTTAAATATATTGATATCCATCCAAATGTAAATAAGTGAAGAGTTTTTTACCATAAAATTGGCATCATGAACATGTACACTGACTTCCTTGCACTGCGCTCGGGTTCCGTAGGCACGGTGGTTGTCTTCCACCTCTTTTTCCTTAGGGTTTTCTCTTACAGGTCCAAGGTTTTTTGTGGGTGTTAGATCCTACTGATTGGCTGTGTGTGGTTCTGGGATGGCATATGATATAGCGGAACAGTGTGAGAGGCTGTGGATTACAGAAGCCGAGGCCGAGATTGTGGAGGTTCAGGCGGACGATGGGCACAAGACGGCAGGGCACGTAGAGTTGGCACTGGTGGCACAACTGTGGATAGAGAGATTGTATAATTTCACGGCTATGAAAAGAACCTTTGCGCAGGCATGGGGACTGGCAGAAGCGGTACTTTTCAAATCGATCGATCCCATTACGTTTGTGATTCAGTTTACAAACTGGAGGGATAAGCAGAAGGTGCTTGAGGGCAGCCCTTGGAATTTCGACAATAAACTCTTACTACTGAAGGAGGTGGATTCGAGCGACCAACCGGGGAGGATAGAATTCAAATATTGTTTGATTTGGGTTCGCCTGTACAACTTACCACTTGGCCTTCGATCGACAGCGTTTATAACGAATATTGTGGGAAAGATCGGCCCAGTTTTGAAGCTGGATTGCGACGACCTCGGTTGGGAGACGTCTGTGAGGGTTAGGGTTGTTATTGATGTTACGAGACCGTTAAAGAGGATCCAAAAGGTTAGGGGCAGTGACGGAGTGGTGACTGATATGATCTGAAGTATGATCGTCTTCCCATTTTTTGCTTCTTGTACGGACGTCTCAGTTACAACGATAGAGACTGTGTAGGATTCGATGAGGAGGATGACTCCAGGAGGGATTGGGGATCTTGGCTGCGTGTGTCGCCACGAAAGCCAAGAGTCTCGATCGCTGAGGAACTCTTGGGGGCAGGAAACCAGGGGCACAGCCTCAAATCTTCTTTCGTACGTTTAGAAACGAGAGATCTATGAACCCTAAAGCGGCTGGCTCGGCGGGGTCGTGGACTCGAGAGGACACTGAGTCACAGTCGTCGGCTCATGGCGGGGAAGGTGGGTCGGGGGAAGTAGATGGAAGGCGTGGGATGGAGACGATTCTGAGGCGGGAGCGGTCGTTTAAGCACACAGTGTGTCGGCCTAAGGCGAGGGAGAAGAGACAGTATTCCATGGAGGATTTGCTTGAAGTCTTCAAAGACGTGAACGACGGGCGGAGCAAGGCAACTACAGGTCCAAGAGGAGTTATGCCAGCAATGGTTCCTTCGGGCGTTTTATAGGGAGAGGGTTCAAAGATAGCCTCGGTACAGTAGGGTCGGGGTGAGGCTCAGAACATGACTCGGGAAGGAGGGGAGTTGGACAAAGCAGTAACAACACCTAACACTGATCTGACAACCGAGAAGATCAGGGAGAAGCCACCACCGCTAGGTGCAGGAAAGGGAAACAAGATGAGATCGGGAGAGGCAGCTGGAGCAGTGGAGGAAGCAGTTCAAACGGGGAAGGGGGCGAGCAAAGCCAGGCATGTTTGATGTGTTGTTCTTCCGAAAGAGCTTACGAGATTCCCGAGTAGGGAGGGGGAGGAGCTTGAACGGGAGAGGCGTAGACTCCTCGCTGCAAGGAAGCAAAGTATGATGGAGAAAAAAGAGAGGTTAAGAAGGGAAAGAGATGACGAAGACACTGGTAAACAGAACATATCTACGTAGAGGATCACAAGGCAAAACAAACAGAAAAGGGGTCGTGCAGATGAAGAATCAAGCTGCAAGGTTGAGGATAACAGGGGCACAGGAATCACTCTCTCATTCCAGGAGGGATACCATAAAAGGCAGAAAGCATCAGGTGGCTCAGGTGTGTCTGTGATGAGCGGTGCTGCAACGCATCAAGTAGCGGGAGTTGGTTTACACCAACCCCGCAAACAGCAATGAAAACACTCAACTGGAACTGCCAAGGGCTGGGTTGGCCCAAGGTAGTGGATGCACTCCGGGCTCTATGCTGGAGTGAGAGACCCAATATAGTCTTTGTTATGGAGACTTTGATGGAGGACAAGCTTCTGGAAAATATTAAAAGGTAGTGTGGGTTTGTGTATGGTATATGCATTTCTTGTTTTGGCAGAGCAGGTGGCATCGGGCTGTGGTGGAAAGATGTGACAGTGGATATTGTGAGTTACTCGTACATGCATGTTAAATACAAGGTGGATGACCCCAAGGCAGACTTCAGCTGGACATCGTGCGAGATATACGGGTGGGTGGCACAAGAACAGAATTACAAGACGTGGGACCTGATGAGACAGATTTAGAGGTGTACGGAGGGCCCCTTGGTTATCTATGGGGATCTAAATCAGATTGTGCAGAACTCGGAAAAGAGGGGGGCACATAAACCGGAGAGAGTCATGATGTCATTCCGAGAAGCCATAAATGACTGTGCTTTACTTGACATTGGGTTCACTGGGAACATCTTTACCTGGCGTAGGGGGAGGACAGTAGAGACTCTAGTGGAAGAGAGGTTGGACAGATTTCTGGTGGGTGATGACTAGAATAACAAATATACATGTTTTGTAGTCAAGCATCTTCCTTTTTACATGTCGGATCACACTCCCATCATTCTTATGGCGGAAGTAGGGGAGGTGTTAAGAAGGAGGCGGCAAGATCGGTTCTTCTTTGAACCCATGTGGCTAACAGAGGAAAGTTGTGGGGTGACCGTGTCTGAAGCGTGGGAGGAAGAGGACAACCCGGATCTGAAGAAAATTGAGAAGGTTGGTGGAAGACTATCTAACTGGGCAAGTATCAAATTTGGGGCAATCTGAAGAAAAAAATCAAAGAAACCACAAGGTTGTTGGGGGAGGAGCAAAAAAAATGGCCGGATGGTAGTGTGCTGGAAAAAATGTGAGGAGTTGGCTAACATCTTGCAAAAACTTCAAAGACAGGATGAGGTGATCTGGTGTGTGCGGGCAAGATTAAAGGAATTGAAAGAAGGGGACAGCAACACAACATACTTCCACCACAAAGCATCTCAGAGGCAAAAGAAGAATACAATTCCAGGGCTCAAAGACAGAGGTGGCATATGGCGGATAGCTGACAAAGAAATCATGGGTATTATTGAAGACTTCTATAAAGAGCTATTTCAATCCGGGGGTCGACGGGCTTAGAGGAGGCAGTTACCGACATTCAAAGGAGAGTTGATAGGCACATGGTTGAGTTTCTAGATAGGGAAATCACAGGGGAGGAAATAAAACAAGCAGTATTCCAAATGTCTCCTAATAAAGCTCCTGGCTCAGATGGCATGAAACTGGTATTTTTTTAAAAGTTCTGGCATATTATTGGAAATGATGTGGCAAATTATATAAAAGGGTGGTGGCAAGGGGAGCATTCCATGAAACAGTTCAACAATACTCTGGTGATTCTAATTCCAAAGGTGCAGAAACCCAAGGTGGTGGGAGAATTTCGTCCTATTAGCTTATGTAATGTGGTTTACAAAATTGCAACAAAAGTTCTGAGAAATAGGTTAAAACCTTTCATGGACGGAATCATTTCAGCCAACCAGAGTGCCTTCATCCTGGGCAGAATGATCACAGACAATGCTTTGATTACTTATGAGTGTTTTCATACTATGAAAGGAGGTAGGGGGGGTAAAAAAGGGTCAGATTGCCTTGAAGTTGGATATGATGAAAGCCTATGATAGAATTGAGTGGTGTTTTCTGCAAAGGGTGATGGAGAAGTTTGGGTTTGGGAATACATGGATTGGAAGGGTCATGGACTGTGTCTCATCAGTTTCTCACACTTTTACAGCAAATGGGGAAAGATCTAACGCCTTCCAGCCATCATGTGGACTTTGACAGGGTGACCCTCTCTCACCTTAGCTCTTTATTCTTTGTGTTGATGTTTTTTCCTCCCTTTTGAACCTCGCGGCTAGTGCAAATACCATCCATGGTATGCGCATTAGCCAGGGGGCACCACAGATCTCACATCTTTTCTTTGCAGATGACATCATCCTTTTTGCTAGGGGGACTAGAAATGAATGCTTGAAGATAGTTGATATCATCAGCCAATACGAGCAAGCATTGGGCCAAAAGGTCAATCTATCCAAGTTCGAGATTGTTTTCAGTAAGAAGGTACAACGTAACAAGAGAGATGAGATTATGGGTCTCTTGGGGGTGAAGGAGGTGGACCGACAGGCAGCATATCTGGGACTCCCGATGACTATTGGAAGATCAAAGAAGACGGTGTTCTCCTACATCAGGAAAAGGGTGGCCAACAAGCTACATGGGTGGAAGGAACAACTGCTTTCCAAACCAGAGAAGGAGGTCCTGATCAAGGCGGTGGTGCAGGCTATCCCTACCTATGTGATGAGTGTTTTTCAGCTACCAACAAGCTTATTAGATGATCTGAATTCAATGGTGGCCAGGTTCTGGTGGGGGCAAAAACAGGGGAACGGAAAATCTCTTGGATGTGCTGGGCAAACTTATGCAAGGCCAATAAAGACAGTGGCATGGGTTTTCGAGATCTGTCAATTTTCAATCAAGCGCTACTGGCAAAGAAACTATGGAGACTCCACACCAAGCCTGAAATGCTAGTTTCCAAAGTTCTAAAAGCAAAATACTACCTGAGTCACAATTTATTGGAGGCACGGCTGGGCCTTGTACCCAGCTACACTTGGCGCAACATGTGGGGAGCTAAAGCTCTTTTTTTACAGGGTCTGAAGTGGAGAATTGGAGACGGAAGGGGAGTGAACATATGGACGGATAGGTGGATTCCTGGAAGAGACGAGAACTTGAGTCTTCTTGACACAGGCAGCCCTTCCAGGCCTACTCTTGTCTCTGAGTTGTTACAACGACCTGAGATGGTGTGGGATGTTGATCGTCTACTGGAGGTGTTCCATAGGGAGGTGGCGGCGGAGATCAGATCGGTGTCGTTATCTTTACATGAAGCATCAGATGCAACTTTTTGGTGGCCACAACATGACGGAAACTTCTCGGTGCGCTCGGCTTACTGACTAGGCAAATTGGGGTGCTTGGGTCTTAGAGAAAGACAGGAGGGGGTCCCGCATGAGCTTTGGTGTTTGATATGGAGGAAAAGATGGCCCCTAAATTAGCTCATTTCCTATGGAGGATCGCAATAAGCTGCCTGGCTACTAAAGGCCGTCTTCACGACAAACACATTTCTTCTGATGGTGTGTGCTCGATTTGTGCCGTCCAGGTTGAATCCATCCACCACATGTTTTGCTATTGCCCGAGGGCTGTTATGGTTATGAAGGAAAGCTGGCTAAGAGAGTCCAAATTACTACGTAGGTCTAAGAACTTGCATGAGGACTTGGTGGAGCTGTTAGGGGGTTGTATGGAGGAAGAGATGGACGAGGTGGTTGTTGTTTGGTGGACTATCTAGACGTGTAGAAACAACAAAGTGTTCAAAGATGAAGAGCCTAGACCGAGACCAATTCTACAAGGGTACAGGGCAATGATTCACGATTACCGAGCTATGTGTACGGTGAAGTGGACAGAGATGTGTGGAGCTAGGCATGTTTGGATGGGGACAACATATGGACTTTCATCCATACCAACGCAGCAATGGCCGAGGGGTTGAAGAGAGGGCTGGGAGTGGTGATTCGTGATACAAATGGAGCATGCATGGGAGCTGTACAGCAGCACGTTTGTGTTGGTTGGGAAGTTAACATGGCTGAAGTTATGGCGGCTCGACTAGGAGTCATGAGGGCTAAGGAAGTGATGCAACCGAATGCTAAGGTAGTGTTGATAACAGACTCGAGCAATCTAGTAAAAGCTGTGAAGGATCCAGGGAAAAGAAGAGACCACTTGGGTCTTGTGGCTGAAGACATCAGTAGTTTAGCTTCCTTTTTTAGCGTTTTCTTTTGTTTCCATGTTAAAAGCGCCCAACATTCTTTGGCTCATTTTATTTGTCATGATGCTCTTGGCTCGGAGGGACACATCATTAGACATGGCACCTGCCTGTTGAATGGCATGGCGCCGCTGAGAACTATATGTTTTTCGATGGCTAATTAATATAAGGCAGTGTTTTAAAAAAAACATGTACACCACACATAAAACCAAGAACATAACTCAAATATTCTTACAAAGTCATTTATTCACACATGTCTTGGACACCTAAAGAACATAAATATTTGAGTTTCACATCCACACACCATGAAAAATTGAAATAGAGACACCTAAGTCGTGCAAGTCTATGTTGTTCTTATTGGACTTGTTCTTTTTTCTACCAAATCATTTTCATAAATAAAATGATAAAATATGTTACAGTGGGATTTATCTAGTGACATTACAAATAGAAATGTGAACTTTCAAAAACATGTTAAAAGTAAATATTTGACAAATAACATATCAACTCATCCTTAAATATTAGAATAATTAGATGTCAAATTCATGATTTTGATCTGCATGGTCATTAAAGGTGTTCCTTTGTATATGGGAAGTGTGCCTTAAATTCGCAGCCTATTAAACTCATAACATCATGTTCCATTTCACTCCAACAGTTTCAGTTTTCAAGGATGCTTACTTAAATCCTTGTAGGAGAGGCATGGAGCTTCCCATTCATAGACCCTTGTCAACACTTGTAGGTGTCCCTAAAAGAAGAGCAATATTATTATAAGACTATGAGTTAGAAAGAGAATTGAGTTGATTATTTGATGCTATAATCTTTTTTAAAGCACGAAATAATTAGTGGTTACAATATTTTCATTTTGGTGATGACCACTAGTACAGAAATGACCTTTAGTGTCAGTTTAATAAGCCTTTTGGCATCGGTTTCCAAGCGACACCCAAGTGGGCACCGCTAAAAATAGACACCTTCAACGTCGGTTTCATATTCGACGCCATAACCCTTCTCGCCACCAATAAAACGTGCCAGCAAGGGCACCATAGGCGTCGATTTATCTCGATAATCAACACTATATCCCTGCTAAAAGACGTCAACTTTATACTAATAACCGATGCCTAACCCTTCCTGCCACCAATAAAACGCGCCAGCAAGGGCACCATAGGTGTCAGTTTATATCGATAACCGACACTATATCCTACTAAAAAACGTCGACTTTATACTAATAACCGATGCCTATGTTTTGATTTTTTTTTCTTATCAGTTGCAGGCCTGTTGTCTGACTGGTCAGTAGGATGCAGAACCTGCAGTTCAGTTCTGAACTGTAGGTTTACAACATCCTTTGATTTCAGGCAACAACATGCCACAAACCTGCAATATTAACAAGATGGACACTATTATATATGGATCATGTGATTCACACACATGTATAAGAACATTTAATCATATGATTCATCACACATATGTATAAGCACATTTAATCACATGATTCATCACACACATGTAGAAACCTGTAGTTCCAACATCATCATAATGTAGTTATGAACATGCAGAGGTGTTGTTGTCCAAAATAATAACTAAACAAGGGGGTTGTTGTACCCCTAAACATGCACATAAGTAAAATAACTGAGAAGAGAGAGAGACTAGACTAGATATACAACTTAAACAACAACAACATTGTCCAGAATCAACAATCATCATCATCATCATCGTCGTCATCATCATCATCATTGCTATCCTCTGTGGAGTACTCAAATCGGACTAGATGATCGAGCGTCTCCTTGTTGATGTTGGTTATCCAAACCTTGATGGTATTATGGCCAACCGAACGAAGAAAAATCTTGTCACTACAGCCCAATACCATCTTCCAATCCCACTCACACCAACTGGGTGTGGATATAAGATTCCCGTCAACATCGTACTTAACCTCGATAACAGAAGTTGAAATTCCAAAATTTAGGGTCACTTCACCAGCCGTGTACCATCTTTCATTTAGATAACGCCAATGTTTAGGTATAGTGAGTTGTGCTAATGAATGATCGTCTAGAATGATGTCCAACTACTCTTCAACATGGAATAGTAACATTGGGGTAGAGGCCCAAGCCATTATGCCTACACCAAAGTAAAATGTTGAGAAAAAGTAATATAAATGTAAGTACTAACAACACACAACAATGATGGGTTATTTCATATTCATGTCATAGAAATAATTGATGATGATGATGATGATAACTAAGTTATTCATTGCACTAAGTTATTCATTATATCTGTTAAACTATCTACACTAATCCTTCATTAGCCATATATGTCAAACTAGGGCACCATGTAAGAGATACTAATAAAAGCCCCTTCTTCCCTCTACTTTTGTGTGTTTCCTTGATCATGTGTAGCTAAGCCCCTCTTGGTGGGTTGCTTGGGATTAAAATATGACTTTGATACCATGTTGGGGGAGGATGATTTGTAATGAACATATTCCCATTACTTTGATACCATGTTGGGGCATGAGGTGAACATCCTCATCTCACCTATCCCACCCCTACCCTCCTCCCCTGGCCCTCTCTCCTCCCACCTATCCCACCCCTACCCTCCTCACACCACCCTCCCTCCTCACCCTCCCCCTCCCCTGGCCCTCCACCCTACCCCACCCCTACCCTCCTCCCACCCTACCACACCCCTCACCCTCCCCTGACCCTCCACCCTACCCCACCCCTACCCTCCTCCCACCATACCACATACCCTAGGGACCTAGACTTGACAAGTCCTATTAGAATTACAAGTCCTATTAGAATTACACCATACCTAAGTGGTGCTTCAGGCGTGAGAGGTGGTTGGTAGTCAACGGCGGTCATGGGTGGAGGTGGGAGTTGTACCTGCATGCTACTTTGGTTTGCATGCACTATGGCATCCAACTTACAAAAACATGATTTACTTAAGCGGAAGCGATCGTTTGCAGCAAATTACTAAAAATCATTAAAAATTAAAACTTTTTACAAAGATATCCATACATTGGAAAACCCTTTCAAAAAGAACCAAAGTAATTAAATTACATTCTGGTTCACCAGTACATCTCTTGTACCATTCCTTCTCGAGAGTTACAAGCATCAACTGCCTTGTTAAACTGTACATAGGCAGTATAAAAATCTCGAGGCATCAAGCCAAAATCTCAGATCAATATTAAACTAACTATTGACTCCTAGGACCTGAGAGTACAGAGATGACACATAGGACTTTATACACAAACATGACAGCCAGTGTCTCCATCTGGATGTCACTGATGTCCTTGTTGTTGCTACTGCTGCTGTTCTTCACCCATTGTAGGGTTTTTTCTTCTTCTTCTGCGTCTACCTAAAAAGTTGGATCCCATGGGGGTGAGACTATTGAAATTCTCCCAGCGAGAGATATAACTCTCCGCCAGAAACATTATTATAGCAATAAATAGAACAAAACTGAGCAGAAGAATCATAAGTATTCAACAGGAGGTAAATCAATTATCTAAAGATATTAGAGCAACATTCTTCTCCAAAGTATTTCAGCTTGTAACTTGATAAAGCAGTATGTCATTCATCCAGTAAGGAATATGAAGAACATGTATAACATTTATCAATCTAAGATATTCTAAGCAAAGTAACATCAACCGGTGATTCTCATATTTCAATCTTAAACATATGCGCTACACGACTGATTACATTTTATGAGCATTCTTAAGCCCTGAGGAGATGAGGTATACCACTCACACTCCAACCGACCATTGCGAAATCGAAATCGGTACCATACATAGATCAATAGAAGAGCCAGATTTCCATGACCTCATCTTCCTCAGTCAGTGTGAGGACTAAATGCAGGACATCTAGTGTCTCTGCTAAATAGCTTTCTAGGGTATACTGAAAACTTCACTATTAGAGTTACAGTGGCATGCTGTACTCTCTTCGCAATCGAGAGATATTATATTTATCTCACATCGATCCAGCATTAGGATCATCAAGAGATTAATGATACATCCATCCCGACATTCGAGAGATTAGTGATACATCCATCCAGACATATATAATGAATGATTGAGAGATTTAATGTTTACCTCACATCAATTCCTCCATTAGGGCGTAAGGATATTCACACCCATAACCCCCACATACTCAATAGTATGCCCTCCAGGAGTTTCTGTAGAAAAACTTGTTTCACCATCACCAAACTACCGACGATGATGGATCTATGGTCAGGGCTCTACATGATAAGATTTCACTTGATTAATTAAGTACATTATTGTATTCTTTTAGCATCAATCAGGTTTTCAAACACAATTCATTATAACAAATGCTACAAAGAATAAGTATTACTTCTATCAAGTCATTTTTAAAGCTTTATAAAACATTTGGGATTTCAATATCCCTTGTCACATCAGGGTCATTCTCATCCCTTAACATCTCATCATCATGATTATGGAATATGGGTATTCAAACCCTCAATTTATCAAGAACACTTGTTACCACTTATTAGGTAACTAACACCTTCAGGTCATCTGACCAAGGTTAACATGATACTTGCAATACAGATATTTCACATGGCTCCTAAAGCCCATTAATCTCTTGTTACCTTTCACTAGGCAACACAACATATTATGGCTCACAAGGCCCATAAAGCAATTCCAATAGTAAAACATCATAGCTCATACCTGGATATGTCCAATATCTCATGATACCTGTATGATTAGTGCTCATGATAACAGTTATATCAATTACATATCAACACTTATGCAATGTAAGAGTAACATCACTGTTTCCACATTAGAGTTAGAATTTCCCAATTTATGTCACTTAGAAATACTCATCCCATTACCCAAATTAGGGTTATGGTTTATCATCATATTGCCAAACATTAGGGTTTCATGTACGATAACCCAAGATTAGGGCTCCACATACTTTTATCCTATATCAGAGTAGGATTTCATATCAAAGTGTCACATATCAGTACATAGCATCACCTTGAGTTAGAGTTTCACATCACATTATTGCATTAAGGTTTTACTTTGACATCACCCTTGATTATGGTTCCACATGACATCACCCTCACTTAGGGTTTCATATGGCTTCACCTTTGATTAGGGTTTTACATAACATCTCTATATTAGGGTTTCACTTAACATAACCCTTGATTAGGGTTTCTCATAACATCACCCTCAATTAGGATTAGGGTTTACTATTCACACCCAATTAGGGTTTATCATTAAAATACCCCGAATTAGGGTTTCTCATGTCATTACCCTAAATTGGGGTCACACCATCACCCTAGATTAGGGTTTTACATAGAACTGCCCTAAATTAGGGTTTAGGTTCATCAACCACCTCAATTAGGGTTTCTAGATCTCTTTATCAAGGATCATACCCTAATTACATTTCTATTTATTTTGAATGTGTTGAGGCTGGATTGTTACATGATTATTATATATGTATGAATTTCTCTCTCTCATCCTCTCTAGGATGTTCATTACTCCAATCTTGATTAGATTGAGTCAATCCTTTATTCAAAAACATACATTTAGGGTTAGCATAGTGTATTGAGTCATTGCTTCCATAAGCATCAAAGGTTAACCCCTCTAAGGGTACAAATCATATAAGTACGTTAGGGATTCAACCATTGTACTTATCTTTGATAATAATCATTATCAATCATGGGATCAACTGATCTTTCATCACTTTAAGTCTTCAATCAATTTTGTATATGTTGAACCTCCATTTGGTTTTAACCTTTGAATCTCCAAACAATTTGAAGTCAATTGCCCTCCAAATGGTTTTGAAATCGTTTGGGCATCTAGGGTTAAAAACATATGCCCTCCAAACGATTTTGAATCTGTTTGGGCATTCAACATTAGAAACTGTTTGAATAATTCATCACTAAGATCGATTGGACAAACCAATAGTTGAAACCGTTTGAAAATTGAAACCACTTGGTCATTCAAACGGTTTTGAAACCATTTGATTCCAAATGGTTTCAAGACCGTTTGGTCCAAAACATCTTGAAACCGAATGAATCATTTTGGGTTACTTTCAATCAATCAAATAGGGTTCCAACTCTTCAACTCATCAATTATTGCAATCATTGGAATTACTTCAATTGAAACAACTGAATCACAATTCAATCATGACCTCAACTGACCTCAAACTATCTTGAGGTCATTTGACCTCAAGACCGTTTGGTGTCAAATGGTCTTGAGACCGTTTGACCCATCCAATCACTGAAATTGATTGAATTCAATTAGGGATTCTTCAACAAATTGATTTAGGGTTTGCAATCAAGAAGCCCTAAAGTATTGACCCATTTTGAAATTAATTCAGTTGAAAACCATTGGATCATCATCAATTTATAACAACAACTTTCCTCAAATGGTTTTGAGGTTGTTTGACCTCAAACGGTCTTAAGACCGTTTGATCCCAAACAATTTTGAAACCGTTTGGTTTCAAACGACCTTGAGACCGTTTGGTCTCAAGTCATTGAAACTATTTGCCCAAGATATCAATTTAGGTGTGTGCTTAAGATGACATTATCATCTTCAAGCTACAAACCTTTGAAACTTGCTGTGATCTTCATGGTGATTTCATCAATCAACCAAATAAAATTTCAGAAATGAAGAAAGAATCAACAATGGATAAAAGAGTGAAATCAATAACAATGTTTGAGGGTTCAAGTTATATAACCCGCCTTCAAAGAAGCTTCAAAGATCCAAACTCCACGTATTTAATGGTGTAAGAAGCTTTCTCAACTATCCCAAGCTCGTGCTCAAGCTTTAAGTGAAAAGGAATGGCCAGGATTGAAGATTGAATGAAGAAAAGAAGAAATCAAGCATTGATTTTCGATTTCCACCATGAAATCAAGGTGAAAGAAGACCATGGAGCTTACCTACAGGTTGGGGATCGTCCTCCTCCTGCTCCTAAGCTCCCTTGGTTGTTGGTTTAGCAAGGAGTGAAAGAAGGGTCGAAAAATCCTTTCATTTGGATTGTAAATGGTGTTTTTATAAAGAAATTCAAAGAGAGAGAAAGTAATAATTAATTCCTTTATTTTCTTAAATTGATGCCACATCTCCCCCTAAACTAATTTCCCACGAAGCCATCCTCTTACCCTTTGAAATCCTCTTATTTATCCATGAATTAAAGGAAAATAAATTAAGCACCTTAACCATTATAATAATAATATCCAAAATTGAGTGGATATTACTTTTCTTTTAACTAATGTGAGTGGGCTCTCCACTCACTTAGGATATTTTGTGGCCTTTGCAAGGCACAAGGACGTATATACTTATGCAATTTCAACCTTCACATATTTGGTTGAAGAGCACTTCAATTAATATATTTATTTTTGCATTAAATTGAATTAGGGTTTCAATTATACTTAAATCTTGATTATTTTAATATCAAGATTAACTCTCTTCCAAAATGATTCAAATGAGGCTCCCCTCTCAAATTATTTTCTATAAATGATTCCAAGAATCATGAGGGACCCTCTTGAAGTGGTATTTTGTATATTGAACCCTAGGTTTTGGGTAAATTGCACATTACACCAAAACTAGGTTTTAATGCACAAAGATTGCTCAACAAGCTCTATCTTGGTGCTCAAGCTTGTGGAAGCCATACCACTGCATCATACTCATTCCTATGACGCTTCAACATCTGAGGAACATTTTTTCATGTACAATTTGCAAGTTGACCCCTCAACTTGGGTAATTTACACTTTAGTCCAAAACTAACAAAACATTGTTTCAACATTATTCAAAAAGGACTAAAATTGAAATATAAGTTCCTCTTGAGCCTTAATTACTTTTC
Organism: Alisma plantago-aquatica; assembly: GCA_963693085.1. Lineage (NCBI taxonomy): Eukaryota > Viridiplantae > Streptophyta > Magnoliopsida > Alismatales > Alismataceae > Alisma > Alisma plantago-aquatica. Next base: position 1,055,919,126 of record OY856409.1, on the reverse strand, counting down.
AAAAGATAAGATCAGGCATATAATCAACTTTATTAAGCAAAACATCTAGGTTTAAGGCATAACCCAAGTCAGGGATGTTACATGCACCAACTTTGAACTCGAGTAATATGTTCTGTGTCTAGCACCCTACAACAGTAAACCTTCGCCGACACGGGCACAAGTACCAATGTCAAAATTTCTCTCCCGCCTATTTGCACATTCTTCCCATTTCCCACTCCTACACATCGGGCCTTCACCCAGTCACATCCTATGTTTCTCTAGCCCTTTCCACTTCTCCCTACTTCAAGCTCCACTCTCTTCTCTCTGTGCTACCATTTCTCAGCCTCAACTGCCGACAAGAAAATGAAGGTGGGGTTGCCTCTCCCCTCTCCTCTGAGTTGTCTAGTTTTATAAGTCGATAACAATTTGTTCTGTATGCTCTTTCCTGTTACCACACTGCTTTGTAGTACTCTGCCTTTTAGTTTTGAATGTCAAAAACAAAGCTTATGGGTGTATACGTGGTTTCCTGTTAGTACCCTAGGGACCTAAACTTGACAAGTCCTATTAGAATTACACCTAACCCCAGTTCTCCAACTAGTAGTGTAGGGTATATTCTTATAGCATTTGCCTTGTTGCTTAGTTAATTCTAGTATAGCTTAATTGCTTTTACTTCCTTCAATTGAATTGCCTAGTCTTTCTAGTTAGGGTTAATTTAGGTTTTGCTTGCCTTAGTGCTTAGCTTAGTTCTTAGTTGTTAATTGTTTTGCTAAAATAGTGTAATTAAATTCATTCATGCATCATTAACCCTGATTAATCAATATAAATCAACTACACAATCTTAGAGAAACTAAGTACAAATATAATAAATTAAGTTCATTAATGCATCATTACCCCTAATTATTCAATAGTAATCAACTATATGGTGGCATCATTAATCCTAAGTTCAAATCTAGTACTGATTAATTAACCACTCACCGCATTGGTGGATCGAGCAGGCTGTGGTGGCGGCGACCGGAGGTGGAGGTGGTCGGACTGGAGGTGAAGGTGGTCGACGTTGGAGGTGAAGTAGAGGAGGTGTAGGTGGTGGCCAGTGGCTGCGACTGGAGCATCATCATCATCATCATCATTATCATCATCGTCGTCGTCGTCATCATCATCATCATCATCATCATAATCATCATCATCACAAAGAAATAAAGAAAGCACTATCAATTAATTAAATTCATTCATGCATCATTAACCCTGATTAATCAATATTAATCAACTACACAATCTTAGAGAAACTAAGTACAAATCTAATTAATTAAGTTCATTAATGCATCATTAACCCTAATTATTAAATAGTAATCAACTATATGGTGGTATCATTAATCCTAAGTTCAAATCTAGTATTGATTAATTAACCACTCACTTCAGTGGTGGATCAAGAAGGCTGTGGTGGCGGCGACCGGAGGTGGAGGTGGCCAGGCTGGAGGTGAAGGTGGCCGGTGCTGGAGGTGAAGCAGAGGAGGTGCATGCGGTGGCCAGTGGCTGTGAATGGAGCAGCATCATCATCATCATCATCGTCGTTGTCATCGTCGTCATCGTCGTTGTCATCATCATCATTATCATCATCATTAGAAATAAAGAAAGCACTATCAATTAATTAAATTCATTCATGCATCATTAACCCTGATTAATCAATATTAATCAACTACACAATCTTATAGAAACTAAGTACAAATCTAATTAATTAAGTTCATTAATGCATCATTAACCCTAATTATTCAATAGTAATCAACTATATGGTGGCATTATTAATCCTAAGTTTAAATCTAGTACTGATTAATTAACCACTCACCACACTAGTGGATCGAGTAGGCTGTGGTGGCGGCGGATGGAGGTGGAGGTGGCTGGGCTGGAGGTGAAGGTGACCGGCACTAGAGGTGAAGCAGAGGAGGTGTAGGCGGTGGCCAGTGGTTGCGACTGGAGCATCATCATCATCATCATCATAATCGTCATCATCGTCATCGTCGTCATCATCATCATCATCATCATCATCATCATAATCATCATCATCATCATCATCATCATCATCATCATCATCATCATCATCATCATCATCATCATCATCATCATCATCATCATCATCATCATCATCATCATCATCATCATCATCATCATCATCATCATCATCATCATCATCATCATCATCATCATCATCATCATCATCATCATCATCATCATCATCATCATCATCATCATCATCATCATCATCATCATCATCATCATCATCATCATCATCATCATCATCATCATCATCCGAAAGAAAGAAAGAAAGTAATTAAGAAAGAAAGAAAGAAAGCACTATCAATTAATTAAATTCATTCATGCATCATTAACCTTGATTAATCAATATTAATCAACTACACAATCTTAGAGAAACTAAGTACAAATCTAATTAATTAAGTTCATTAATGCATCAGTAACCCTAATTATTCAATAGTAATCAACTATATGGTGACATCATTAATCCTAAGTTCAAATATAGTACTGATTAATTAACCACTCACTACACTGGTGGATCAAGCAGGCTATGGTGGCGGCGACCGGAGGTGGAGGTGGTCGGGCTGGAGGTGAAGGTGGCCGGCGCTGGAGGTGAAGTAGAGGAGGTGCAGGCGGTGACCAGTGGCGGTGACTGGAGCATCATCATCATCATCATCATCAAAAAGAAATAAAGAAAGCACTATCAATTAATTAAATTCATTCATGCATAATTAACCCTGATTAATCAATATTAATCAACTACGCAATCTTAGAGAAACTAAGTACAAATCTAATTAATTAAGTTCATTAATGCATCATTAACCCTAATTATTCAATAGTAATCAACTATATGGTGGCATCATTGATCCTAAGTTCAAATCTAGTACAGATTAATTAACCACTCATCGCCCTGGTGGATTGAGCAGGCTGTGGTGGCAACAGTCAAAAGTGGAGGTGGCTGGGCTGGAGGTGAAGGTTGCCGATGACTGGAGTAGATGAAATTGGTGACTGGATAACAACTACTCTGGTGGTAGTGGCTAGCAGATGAAGGCCGGTGAGTGGAGCAGATGAAGGCCGGTGAGTGGATAGCAGGTGGTGAGGCCGGTGGCTGGATAGCAGCTGCTCCGGCGGTGGTGGAAGCGATGGCAGAAGGTGGTGGCAGTGACTGAAGGCATGTGCGAAGGTGAGGCCGGTGACTGGAGCAGATGAAGGCGGCTAGAGGCTCGCTCTGCCTGGAGAAGGTGGCGGCAGTGTCGGGAGCAGGTGGTGAGGTCGGCGACTGGATAGCAGCAGCTCTGCTAGTGGTGGCGATGACGGGAGCATGTGGTGGCAGCGACTGACGGCACGCGCAGAGGTGAGGCTGGTGACTCACGATGGCAGGCAGCCGGTGAGCAGAGAAGGGAGGTGGTAGAAAAATCGGTAGACCTAAATAGGGCTAGCTAGGCGAAGACTCGATTTGGCTCTCGCCCACATGGGTGCTATTAAGTTACCAATCGACGTCGGTTATTAAACTACACTGATGCCTTACAACACCTATTGGCATCGATTATTTTATGCCATCAACGACAAATAAGGGAATGAATTTTGCCTCGTGAAGGATATTTATTCGTCAGTTCTTTGAGAAACAACCGATGGCCAATTAGTTTCGTGGGCCTTGGTGCGGAACATTTGTCATCGGTGGTTATAAAACTGATGCCGATTTGAAAATTTTTGGAGGCAAATATTTTTCCCTGAAAAATTGTATTTGAAGGGTGATTATGGACGTCAGTTTTCTGTTAAACAACCGACGTTATAGAAAAAGTGATACCCATGTCTTTTGTAAATCGGCCAGCCTTCACATATAGGTGTTAGTTGTTGTTTTAAGCTGACATCATATTATTTGGCGTCGGTTTTGTATGTGACATTATAGGTCATTTCTGTAGTAGTGGACCACCATAGATAGTTCTCTAGTGCTAGACTCTTATATGACACAGTTATTATTTAAGCTATATATCAGAAAAAGAAAATGGTACGATGATGTAGGTGAAAACAAAATCATATATAAAATAGTGATTAGATTTATATACCCTGTCCAATATCAATTAATCGAAAATCAATAGGATATTGTTGATTCAGTCAGTGGACAACTACACAATGAAGTCAAAGAATAAACTCTTACCATCAAGTCCAATCCTCCAACTTCATGAAAAGAAAGTAAATTAAGATCCACCGTGATGATGCAGATGAGAAGTAAAATTATCCCAACAGAACAAGCAAAAAAAACTTGGAGCATCATGCAAGTGGTAAAGATGATAAAGATGACTGTTATGACCCACTCCAAAGCTAACTAGTAAGTTCAATGATCACAACATCATTAAGATGATTAATTTAAGTAAGCACAACGCTTAGTGCATCATTAAGTTAATTAAGTTAAGTACTCACAGATGCAATTAGTGCTTTTCTATAGTGTTACAGTCTAATTAATATAATTTCTTGCCTTGAGGTTGTAAAGAATCTCGTTCTTGGAATTTTGCAAAAGAAATCGTTCGATTTGGACCTACGAGGCAAAAGTTATGACAATTTCTAGTTCTTGGGTTGAATATGTAATTTACCCATTAATTGGATTAATAACCCCACGTTTCTTTTTCATCCCTTATCATCTTCCTCATTTGATCTGAACAACCGACAGAAGTGGTGCCCGATAGAACAGTAGTAGGGGGCGAACGACAAGCGATTTGGGTGCCTTAGGCCCTATCCAGCAGCACCTTGCCTCCGCCCACTCCTCTCCTTCCTTTCTTCTTCCTCTAGCTTGCCCTAGCAGATCCCTAATAGCAGTCGACCTAGCTGCAACACCGGCGGCTAGCAGCAGCTGCTGCAGCTGCAACAACGCCCAACCACGAGCCCTATTGGCGCGGCCAGCACCAAGGAACGACGCCTTGAGCTCGGCCTAGTGCCTCGAGCATGAATTCACAACACATGTCCCCTCTTTCTCCTTCCTCACTCCATGGATGCCCCAAATCAGTAAGACGACGCCCCACCTTGCTCAAGTAGTAGCAACTACAATTGCGGCCGATAGCCACCTTGGGTACGAAGCAGCACCAAGGAACGATGCTTTAAACTCGTCCTTGAGGTCCAAGTACAAAGCAACATCGAGCGATGCCCAAATCCGAAAGTCGTGTGTGCGCTACGTTTGAACCATGTTGTCCCAAGGTAGAATACGACCCCACTAATGCCGGCACTGGATGTGTTTCCAGATGAATTCAGACATCTCGAACTGCTGTGAGTAGAATCTCACTCCCATTCACACGATTTAACTCGAATAATCAGACATTTCGGTTAAAAGCAGTGTTATTCGCAGATGTCAGCATTTACGCAGGTGTCGGGCAGCACCGGTACCGCTCGACTCCTAATTTGCACGTTTAAATTATTAACGCTTACTCAATGCTAATTAGTTGACTGATATGTGCGATGTGATTTAGTAAAATTACACAATTGATCAAAACCTAATTCACTCTGTTAAATGTTGAAACCAGTAGCGCACGACCAGTAACTAGACAGTTTGGGTATAAACCCAGGTTGCATGATTTTAGTAATTCAATTGATGCACGATTACAAAGAAATGATGATGTTATGAAAAATATTCAAAGAAAACCTAGTTGCACACTTTAGATCATATTTAATGTGAATGATTTAATATCTACTCAAATTGACACACTTCTCGAAGATATTATTAGAAATTCCTGGTTATTGATAATAATTTGTGCCATGATAATAATTTAACTCTTATTTGAGTTATGAGATGCTCAACTCAAGAAATCATTTGAAATTTCAATTAATATTAATAATTCGTGTCATGATGAGTAATTATAAACTTAATCAAGTTATGTGATGCATAATTTAAGATTAGGGTTGCTGCAGCATGTTTATATGTTAAATCTTGCCATGACAAGTGAATTAATTTTGAATTAAGTTATGTGATGCACAACTCATAATTTAGGTTGACGTGCACAGTCTTTGAGGAATTTTAGACAATTTACAAGTGCTATTGACAATTTCATATATATTGAGTAAATAACCCTTGTTAGTGTGTTACAATGATCATTTGTATGATTTTAGTGTATATGTGCCAATTGACATGAATTCTATTTATTTAAGAATTTTAGTCTGTCTGCATGCATAATAATGTTGGTTTCTCAGTAAACTACAAGTGGACATGTATTTAGTTTATTTAAGAACTTGAAATCTGCCTACATGCTTAATATGTCAAATCTCTCAGCATTTGCAATGCTTGAATATGCTACTATGTCAAAATTTAGAATGATATTCATGTCATATTGTAAAGTTCAAGTAAATAGACTCGGTACCATAGAGATACCAAAGCCAATAACAAGTAAGAGAGAGATGCAATGTAGTAAGAGTTTTTCTAGGTTAATAAAATAATAGATTAAGGGCCCTGACACCGTAGAATCCCTATGAGAGGTTTGTGCCTTAGGAATGAAATGACCTAACCTTGGTGGCATCCAGTATACAGGGGTCAGAACGCACCCACAGAGCGTGCGGGGAGACGAAACCCTTGAGGAAGTCTCCTAAGAGAAGATAGGTTACCCAACATGAACCGGACGTCCCGGTGGTAACCCAGAGGTACCCAAAGAGCGTACCAAGTTGAGGCCCACAGAGCGTCTCCGACCCTCCACCTGTGTACTCAACCTAGAGGAGGAGTCCAATTTACAGCACCATAGGAGTGTCGAGGCCAGAGAGCCAGTTTTCCTGTAGCAGACCAAGACAACAGTCAGACTTAGTTATCCCAGGGTGTCGGCTAAGTCTTATACGGTGGGATCGTAGTTCACTACGAGTCTTCATATGTAGAGTATACACTACATATGATCAAGGCATAAGATAAAATATGTTCATATAGATTCACAGAGTTAGTTAAGGAGTTAAAAAAGGTTTGAGTTAGTTTTACAACATTTGTCCTTTAAATGAAAATTTAGTATTTTCTATTATTTAATCGTATTTACAACTTTGCGACAGTTGTTATCTTAATGAAATGTTGACGTCTTCTGACATTTAAATTTCATTGCTTAGATTTGCTCAATATAGTATTAACTTGTATTTTATTCCAATTAATAAACAAAAATGAGTTATCTGTAATGGTTGGGTGAAATTCTATTCACTGAGCCAGTAGCTCACCAACCTACTGAAATATTTTTCAGGTCAACGTCAACACGAGGAAGCTGAAGGATCGTATCACCTAAGTACTTAGAAGGTAGTTCATAGTTAGTTAGAGGTCTCTTAGTCCTTTCCCCTCGGTCCTTGGGCATGTGGTATGGTAGAGAGAGAGAATGAAATGTAATATGTAGTTTTGTTTTCAATTAACTGTTGCACTTCATATTCCGCAAGTAAGATGTAATATGTTGTTTAAACTCTGAGGTATCTTCCAAAATTTAGAAACAGTAAGTTTGCTTCCACAAGTTTAAGTAAGATTTCAGTATTATCCAAATTATGAGATTCTCCTTTAGATAAATTTTAAGTGATTAAGAAAAGAAAAAGTTAAGGGTGTATTTGTATTAAGTTGAATCCTCATGTCATGCCCTAATCTCATGATTAGTGGAAATTTTGGGATCGGGGCATGACAACTAATTTGGTATCAGAGCATAGGTTGAGTACATAGTTACTCTAAGTCAAGGTCAGGGAACGATAAGAGACTAATAGGATTAGGACTTAGGTGTCTTCCTTCTAACTGCAATTTTCTAATAAGAAGTGTTCTGTTATACTATTACAGATGGTAGGAAGAGGACGTGGTCATGAGGACCAAGCTGAGAGCCACATTGGACCTGATCCTTTGGAGATGGGTCCAGGTGATGGAAATGATGTGGATGAGGCAACAAGACATGTAGAGGAGTCTGTGAACGTTGATAAGTGTTATGCGAATAGAAAGAGACCCGGAGACTTTGGCAGAGGACAACCTAGTAGTGGTCACCGAGGAAGTGGTGGTGGTTTCTTTTCAAAGATAGGATGAGGACTTGGTTGTTTTGGTAGACAAGGATCTAGTTTTTCATCAAGCGGAGGAAGACCTAATTCTGGAAGATGGAGTATACAGTCTACATGGACACCTCCAACTAGGTCTTTGGGATCTTCAGTGTCAGTGATAGGACCGTAGAGACGTGATGCATCCATGTGTGATATCTGTGGAAGACCACACTCAGGACAGTGTTGGGGAATAGGGTTTCAAAGATGTCATCAATGTGGATAGATGGGACATTTCATGAGGAGTTGCCCCAGTTACAACAGTCAGCATAACATGGTTTTTAGTCACAATATCAGAATGTCCCGAGATAGGCTCCAGCTGGAGGACCCAGTTCCTCTATAGCTTCAGGTTCCCAAGGTGGTGCAGCACCTAGTGCTAGGGAAGGACAACATGGACATCGTGGGAGAGGAAGAGCTTCAAGACACTTCTTCTCTTTGACACCACAAGAAGGTATTGTTTCTTCCCGAGTAATTACAGGAGAAATGCTTCTCTTTAACAACCTTTCAGTTACAATTTTGATAGATCCAGGTGCTACTCATTCGTTTATACAACGTTCTTTAGCTTGTGAGCTTAACCTGTTAACCCAAGAGTTACCCGTTGAGTTGTTGTTGAGGGTTTTGTTAGGTGAACTGACGGTGTTGACAGAGTTTTGTCCCAGATGTTTATTGACCTTTTATGGTTACACCATTGCGGTTAATCTTATACCCCTAGATATTAACTCTTTTCAAGTTATCTTGGGTATCGATTGCCTAGAGACGTATTGAGTTCAGCTCGACTGTTGGAAGAAGGAGGTTGTCTTTCAACAGGGTGGATTTTCTTGTGTCTTTTCTGGAAATTGGAAAGTTTTGCCTACGTGTATCATATCAGCTGTTGTATATGATAAGATGTTGCAGAAAGGTTGTGAAGCATTTTTGGCACATGTAGTAGATACTAGAGCTGAGAAGAGCACAGTGAGCCTATGGGATGTGCTAGTGGTCTGTGAGTTCCCAGAAGTTTTCCCAGATGAGTTGCCAGGTCTACCTCCTGAAAGAGAGATAGACTTTGAGATCCAAGTGTTGCCAAGTAGTCAACCTATAACGCTGCCAGCCTACATAATGGCACCTATAGAGTTGAAGGAACTCAAGATTCAGTAACAAGAATTAATGGATAAGGGTTTCATTTGACCTAGTTCTTCACCATGGGGAGCTCCAGTCTTGTTTGTGAAAAAGAAAGATGGTACTATGAGGTTATGTATAGACTACAAACAATTGAAGAAGATCACCATCAAGAACAAGTACCCGTTGTCAAGGATAGATGACTTGTTTGATCAGTTGTGTGGAGCGACAATCTTTTCTAAGATAGACTTGAGGTATGGATATCATCAATTGAGGATAAAAGCTTCAGATATTCCTAAGTCAGCTTTCAGAACAAGATACGAGCATTATGAGTTTCTGGTCATGCCGTTTGGACTGACTAATGCCCCAGCAACTTTCATGGATATGATGAACTGGATTTTCAAGCCATTCTTGGATCAGTTCATAGTAGTTTTCATAGATGACATTTTGATCTACTCCAGAGATGATGAGCAACATGAGCAACATTTGAGGATAACATTACAGTTGTTGAGACAACACCAGTTGTATGCTAAGTTCAGTAAGTATGAGTTCTGGTTAGCTGAGGTGTCTTTTCTTGGACATGTCATCTTAGGAGATGGAGTAAGTGTTGACCCTAAGAAAGTCGAGTTTGTTCTATAGTGGGAGCAACCTAAGACTCCTACTGAGATCAGAAGCTTCTTAGGATTGGCAGGTTACTACAGGAGGTTCATCCAGAACTTCAGTGTTATAGCATCACCTCTGACACGCTTAACAAGAAAGGGTGCATTGTTTGTCTAGTCAGACAACTGTGAGAAGAGTTTTCAGATCTTGAAGAAGAGGTTGACTACAACACTAGTGTTGATCCTGCCCGAGATAAATAAAAGCTACATAGTGTTTTGTGATGCTTCAAGGAGAGGTTTAGGGTGTGTGTGTTGATGTAGGAAGGCAAGGTAGTAGCTTATGAATCTCGACAACTTAAGAAGAATGAGGAGAAAAACCCAACTGCCACATGATTTAGAGTTAGTTGTTGTAGTTCACGCTCTTAAGACATGGCATCACTATATTTATGGTGAGGCATGTCAGGTGTTTACGGATCATAAGAGCTTGAAATATATCTTCACCCAGAAAGATCTGAATCTTAGACAATTGATATGGTTAGAATTGATCAAGGATTATGATGTGACGATAGATTATCATCCTGGTAAGGCAAATGTAGTAGCAGATGCCCTCAGTAGGAAGTCAAGTTCAACAACTGATGCATTCTCTATGGCATGTTTTAAGAGAGACATGCTAGTAGAGATGCGGAAGATGAACTTAGACTTAGGGGTGACAGAGTAGAGTGGTTTGACTATAAAAATGCAAGTCAAGCCTACTTTTTATGATCAGATCAAGGAACTTCAACAGAGTGACAGTGAGTTACAACAGATCATGCAGGATATGACAAAGGAAAAAATACCAGAGTTCAGGTTTTCAGATGATGGTTTGTTGCATCAGCATGACAGGTTGTGTGTACCTGGAGAAAGTGATATGAAAGAATAGATTCTTGAGGAAGCACATGCATCGATGTACGCTATGCATTCAGGTAACACTAAGATGTACATGAATCTCAAGGAGTTGTACTGGTAGTCAGGTATGAAGAAGGATGTACCTGAGTATGTGGCTACATGTAGTGTGTGCCAACAGGTTAAAGTTGAGCATTAGAAACCTACATGTACTTTGCAATCAATCTCTTCCTATACCATAGTGGAAGTGGGAACATATCACAATGGATTTTTTGGTAGGGTTACCCAGGACACCTAGAGGCTGTGACTCGATATGGGTGATTGTGGATAGACTAACTAAGTCTGCTCACTTTATTCCTATTAAGTCAACCTTTAATATCCCAAAGTTGGCTAAAATATACACGGATGAGATAGTCATGTTGCATGGTATCCCAGTTTCAATTATATCAGATAGAGATCCTAAGTTCACATCCAGGTTTTGGAATCAGCTGCATCATGCTTTAGGCACAAAGTTGAGGTTCAATATAGCTTTTCACCTATAGACAGATGGTCAGTCAAAGAGGACCATTCAGACTCTTGAGGACATGCTGAGAGCATGTGTCTTGCATTTCAGTGGAAGTTGGGAAGAACACTTGAGCCGTATACAATTTGCATACAACAATAATCACCATTCCAGTCTTGGTATGGCCCCGTATGAAGCTCTGTATGACAGAAAGTGTAGATCACCCGTATGTTGGTACGAGATGGGTGACAAACATATTCTTGGGCCAGAGATAGTGGATTTGACCACTGAAAAGATTACAGTGATCAGAGAGCAGTTGAAAGCTGCACATGATAGGCAGAAGAGTTACATTGAGAAGAGACGTAGACCTCTTGAGTTTGAGGTTGGTGATGAAGTGTATCTGAAAGTTTCACCATGGAAAGGAATGTTGAGGTTTGGCAAGAGAGGCAAACTGACTCCTAGGTTTAAGGGCCCATATCCTATCATTGAGAGGATTGGACCTGTAGCCTACATGTTGGAATTACCATCTGAGTTGGATAATCTACATGATGTGTTCCATGTATCGATGTTGAAGAAGTGTTACCCTGGTACAGAGAAGATAGTGGACCCACAATCTGCACAGCTCAGATCAGATGTGTCCTATGTTGAAGGACATGTACAAATAGTTGATTGGAGAATCAAAAATCTCAAGAATCATGAGATACCGTTAGTGAAAGTCTTGTGGAGGAACCACAACTTAGAGGAAGCCACATGGGAGCTTGAGTTAGAGATGCGTAACAAGTATCCTTTTCTCTTTTAGGAATTTTGAGATGGAATTCTTATAAGGGAGGGAGATTGTTATGACCCACTCCAAAGCTAACTAGTAAGTTCAATGATCACAACATCATTAAGATGATTAAGTTAAGTAAGCACAACACTTAGTGCATCATTAAGTTGAGTTAAGTACTCACAGATGCAATTAGTGCTTTGCTCTAGTGTTATAGTCTAATTAATATGATTTTTTGCCTTGAGGTTGTAGAGAATCTTGTGCTTGGAATTTTGCAAAAGAAATCGTTCGATTTGGACCTACGAGGAAAAAGTTATGACGATTTCTAGTTCTTGGGTTGAATATGCAATTTACCCATTAATTGGCTTAATAACCCCACATTTATTTTTCATCCCTTATCATCTTCCTCATTGATCTGAACAACCGATAGAAGCGACACCTGATAGAACAGCAGCAGGGGGCAGACGACGGGCGATTTGGGCGCCTTAGGCCCCGTCCAACAGCACCTTGCCTCTACCCACTCCTCTCCTTCCTTTCTTTTTCCTCTAGCTCACCCCAGCGGAGCCCTAACAGCAGTCGACCTAGCTGCAGCACCGGCGGCTAGCAGCAGCAACTGCAGCTACAACGGTGCCCGACCAGGAGCACTATTGGCGCGGCCAGCACCAAGGAACGACGCCTTGAGCTCAGCCTAGTGCCTCGAGCACAAATCCGCAACACCTATCCCCTCTTTCTCCTTCCTCGCTCCATGGATGCCCCCAAATCAGTAGGGCGGCGCCCCACCTTGCTCAAGCAGCAGTAGATGCAATTGTGGCCGATAGCCACCTTGGGCTAGAAGAAACACCAAGGAACAATGCTTTAAACTCATCCTTGAGGTCCAAGTACAAAGCAACGTCGAGCGACGCCCAAATCCAGAAGCCGTGTGTGTGCTACATTTGAACCAGGTTGTCGCAAGGTAGAAGACCACCCAGCTGATGCTCGGAAATAGGCTCTGGATGTGTTTCTAGACGAATTCGGACACCCCGAACCACTGTGGGTAGAATATCACTCCCATTCACACAATTTAACTCGAATAATCAACATTTCAGTTAAAAGCAGTGTCATTCACAGATGTCAGCATTTACACAGGTGTCAGGCAGCGCTGACACCACTCGACTCCTAATTTGCATGTTTAAATTATTAATGCTTGCTCGATGCTAATTAGTTGACTGATATGTGCGATGTGATTTAGTGAAATTACACGATTGATCGAAACCCAATTTACTCTGTTAAATGTTGAAACCAGTAGCGTACGACTAGTAACGGGACAGTTTGGGCATAAACCTAGGCTGCACGATTTTAGTAATTCAATTGATGCACGATTACAAAGAAATGATGACGTTATGAAAAATATTCAAAGAAAACCTAGTTGCACGTTTTAGATCATATTTAGTGTGAATGATTTAATATCTACTCAAATTGACACACTTCTCAAAGATATTATTAGAAATTCTCGATTATTGATAATAATTCATGCCATGATAATAATTTAACTCTTATTTAAGTTATGAGATGCTCAACTCAAGAAATCATTTGAAATTTCAATTAATATTAATAGTTCGTGTCATGATGAGTAATTATAAACTTAATCAAGTTATGCGATGCATAATTTAAGATTACAGTTGATGTACATGTTTATATGTTAAATCTTGCCATGTCAAGTAAATTAATTTTTAATTGAGTTATGTGATGCACAACTCATAATTTAGGTTGATGTGCATGATTATCGATGAATTTTAGACAATTTACAAGTGCTACTGACAATTTCATATAAATTGAGTAAATAACCCTTGTAAGTGTGTTACAATGATAATTTGTATGATTTCAACGTATATGTGCCAAGTTGACATGAATTCTATTTATTTAAGAATTTTAGTCTGCCTGCATGCATAATAATGTTGATTTCTCAGTAAACTAAAAGTGGACATGTATTTAGTTTATTTAAAAACTTGAAATCTGCCTGCATGCTTAATATGTCGAATCACTCAGGATTTGCAATGCTTGAATATGCTACTCTATCAAAATTTAGAATGATATTCATGTCATGTTGTAAAGTTCAAGTAAATAGACTCAGTACCATAGAGATATCAAAGCCAAGAACAAGTAAGAGAAAGATGCAATGTAGTAAGAGTTTTTCTAGGTTAATAAAATAATAGATTAAGGGCACTGACACCGTAGAATCCCTATGAGACTGCACCTTAGGGATGAAATGACCTAACCCTGGCGGCGTCCAGTATACGGGGGTCGGAACGCACCCACAGAGCGTGTGGGGAGACGAAGCCCTTGAGGAAGTCTCCTAAGAGAAGATAGGTTACCCAACATGAATCAGACATCCCAATGGTAACCCAGAGGTACCCACAAAGTGTATCAAGTTGAGGCCCACAGAGCGTCTCATACCCTCCGCCTATGTACTCAACCTAGAGGAGGAGTCCAGTTTACGACACCATAGGAGTGCTAAGGCCAGAGAGCCAGTTTTCCTGTAGCAGACCAGGACAACAGTCAGACTTAGCTATCCTGAGGTGTCGTCTAAGTCATGTACGGTGGGATCGTAGTTTGCTACGAGTCTTCATATGTAGAGTACACTGCATATGATCAGGGCATAAGATAAAATATGTTCATATAGGTTCACAGAGTTAGTTAAGGAGTTAAGAAAGGTTTGAGTTCGTTTCACAGCATTTGTCCTTTAAATGAAATTTTAGTATTTTTTGTTATTTAATCATATTTACAGCTTTGCAGCAGTTGTTATCTTAATGAAATGTTGACATCTTCTGACATTTAAATTACATTGCTTAGATCTGCTCAGTATAGTATTAACTTGTATTTTATTCCAATTAATAAACAAAAATGAGTTATCTGAGATGGTTGGGTGAAATTCTATTCGCTGAGCTAGTAGCTCACCAGCCTACTGAAACATTTTTGAAGTTAGTGTCAGCACGAGGAAGCTGAAGGATCGTATCACCCAAGTACTTAGAAGGTAGTTCGTAGTTAGTTAGAGGTCTCTTAGTCCTTTTCCCTCAGTCCTTGGGCATGTGGTATGGTAGAGAGAGAGAATGAAATGTAATATGTAGTTTTGTTTTCAATTAACTGTTGCACTTCATATTCCGCAAGTAAGATGTAATATGTTGTTTAAACTCTGAGGTATCTTCCAAGATTTAGAAACAGTAAGTTTGCTTCCGTAAGTTTAAGTAAGATTATTGTATTATCCAAATTATGAGATTCTCCTTTAGATAAATTTTAAGCGATTAAGAAAAGAAAAAGTTAAGGGTCTATTTGTATTAAGTTGAATCCTCCTGTCATGCCCTAATCTCATGATTAGTGGAAATTCTGGGATCGGGGCGTGATAATGATAGTATGTACTCATTAGAAAAATTTGTTAGAGTTGCTCTACTGTAGGAGGGATCTGGCATGTTCCATTCCATGTGATATGCATGTAAGGCTCCATTTGGGAAGACAATCACTACAATCCCAGTATGCTACTCTTGCATACAACAACATGTATTTCTTATGGTGTAGAAGTATTTTATCTAGTCACTGTTAGCAGAAAAGGGATAATTTCAACTATAGAAAAGGAATAGTATCCTAGCGGTCCACTCTGTGTTGTTTGAGCAGGTGGTAGACATGTTGTGTGTGGCAGTGGACCATTGCTCCAATCACTATCTTACAGGTGGTAGACATGCTGTGTGTGGCAGTGGACCGTTGCTCCGATCACTGTCTTGCTGATGCTTTTGGTTATGCTGAAATAACACTTAAAGATGAATGATTATAGTGGAAGTAGAATACCTTTGTGAAGAAGAATAATTATTACCTCTACTTTTCTCACGGGCATGACAAGATAGTAATCGGTGTAGTTCTTGTTTGGGTACATGGATAAGAGAAGACCGAAACAAAAGTGAACAATGAGAATAAATAAGCAAGACTTGAGGAGAGTTGTAACCAATCGTGATAATGGAACGTTTATCCCCCGCTCTGTGTGGTAAATTAATAGATAACAATTATCATTGACCATGTCTGTGATGACAGTTGTTCTTTTAGATGAAAGGAGGGACCTGCAAATTATAAATACCAAAATTAACAATTATAGTAAAGAAAAGGTTGATTATAAAATCAGCTTCCATAAGAAAATCAGTTTCCCATTACTTGCCCAGAGACGGAGTTTTGCTAGAGAAACATTTATATCAAAGAATTTAAACATTTTTAACAGCTAACAATTGTTCCACTTGCATAAAAAAAGCTAATAAGAATTTAAGATGAACAAAGAATTGAAAATTCAGAAACAATAGGGGCAATTAATGGTAGTAGTATCCGTTGGATCTTGAGTGTGAGAACTGAAAAGGTGGTCTTTTAAAAATAATTGCCCGATTGGCCTCCATTCTTGGAGGAGACGGATCACCAGCTACTTTGGAAGGACGCCTTGCCGACCTTCATGAAGAAATGATCCTAGAGGCAGTCACAATAGTGTGACAATATTGCCTCTCCTCGTGTGTGGAGATGCATGGTGGAAGTTAGAGGGGAATGATGTGGTGTGGCGAGTGGTTGGAGTTTGTATCATTAACATGTACGAACGAAGTTACTGAAAGAGATGATCATGTGAGGGATGGAGGACGTGGGGGCTGCGGAAGATGAGATCATGGTAAGAGAGAAGTAGCATCACACATAAGAGAAAAACCTGGTTTTCAAAAGCATCACAATAGGGGACAATTTAAATATTTGGTAGTTATTATTGTTTCCGTTAACTTTGCAAAGGGTAGAAAATGTGGGTGGTTTTTGATCGACATTTTCAACGATACAAAGAGAGAGAGAGAGGACTAATAGTTGTGATTTAATTGGAAAATAGTGAGAGAGTTGTTTGTTTGTAGATAAATACAGACAATTACATGAAAAAAGAAATAATCTATAATATGAGAATGATGATGCTTCGTTTTCTTTGATTGCGGGGAGTTTGTAACGACCCATTGCGTAAACGTGTAGATATTTGTGAGAAAGAATCGGGGGTTGTTGGAGATGGCTGGAGAGAGGTGGAACATATCAGAGTAGTGGAAGACATGGTTTTCCAATCCTCATAGAAAAGATAAAAAAGATATGCATTGGCTATCAATAAATATGGGGAGTAGTTTATTGTTATCGATATTAATAATAAATATAAGCAATAAGTTTTACATTATAATGAATGACGAGCATACTTTATTTTAACCAAAACATCTAAAAAATTGGATTAAATAGAGTTATATTGTGGGAAGTTGAGAGAGTGGTTGTTGTGAACGTGAATATGAAAAGCTGGATTTGCGCGAAATGGGAGAGGAGTGAATCGAGGGTAGTGGGTTGGGTTGTGATGAGAAGTTTGTTTCGTGGGTACATGGTCAATGAGAGAGAAATTACAGAGAGAAGTTGGTGGCCGGAGTGGTAGGAATTCATTATTTTCAAGGGAGAGGAACATATTATTCTAAAAAAGGAGAAAAAAGAGAGAGTCAAAGAGAGGCCAACATTTCGAAATGTTGTGTTGTAATTGGTTTAGAGGTGTAAAAATGACAGTGTTGTAAATTGTTTAAAAAACTTCCTCTTTTTATAGTAGTATAGATTACTTCATGAAAAAAACACTTCATTAAAAAAAATTGGGATCCAGGCGATAGTATTTTTTTTATTTAAAGGAGTTTTCATTCATTCTGACTCCTCCTCAGACAAACCAGCAAAATTTACATCATTCATGACCCTCATAACACTATACTCCTATAGGTCATTCCCCCTTTTTTCTAGGATGGGCTCTACACTGTATATGTCTATAAAAAAACTATATATGTCTAAGAAAAATTAAAATAAGGAACGTATCTTCTATCAAGCAACAAAAGGCCTCTCAACCGTCGAGGAAGACCTCTTGATCTTTTATGACGATCAGTTTTCTATTTTGTATCCTCCATCTTCCCTAAGCTCTGGCAGCAGAATTAACTTCTTTTTGAATGCAAAACCCCATAACCAATCTCTCTTCCGTCTATACCTTGATCTCTCTAAAATAATGATCAAGTCTTTAGTGGTGAGGCGCATCCTCCCATACCTCCGCAATTAAGGATGGATTATCCATCCAATGTACTCAAAACTAACATTTTCATAATCACACACCTTAGAGGCCACAATCAACGCTTGAGCTCCCACCTCTTCGTGGTCAACTGCGTTATCCCACGCCCTGAAGGCCAAAACCAATCTGCCTTCATTTGTCCTAATGATCCTAGTGCACCACCAACTATTACCTTCCACCACGTCCATATCTCTTCCTATGGCCAAGTTTAACTTTTTGTTCTGGAAATCCGGGTGATTTCACTTAACCAAATCTACCTTTTTGATCCTCAACTTTGGTTCAATTGTTCCAGCTTTCAGCACATATAACATAAAACCATCTTCTCCAATCTTTGTGAAAGTTTTCCCCTTAATCTTAGCATTAATAAATCTAACGCTTCCTTCCATAGCTTGATCTCCGATTTCCTAGTACCTTTGTACTGCCTCTTGCACCTCCCCCTCAAGACGAGCCATATAATGATACCTGGGATCAGCCCCGATATCCATCCTTGCATCTCATATTGTTTAGTATGTGAACAAAATCTTTCTATCCCCTCAATGACTATCTGCGGTCTGCCATGATCCTCTTGCAATAGCAATTTCCCCGCTCGTGACCATAGCCCGATAGCTAACTCACTATGTAAGAATAAATGGTCACTGGATTCCGACATAGGCTCTTGATAGAAAGAACAACTCGATGCCAAAGGTATCCTTCACCTTTTTATATCATCATCCGTTGGGAGCGCCTTATGTATCAGCCTCATAACACATTGTTTGCGTGTGGGATCCCGTCCTTGTGCCAAAGGAGTCTCCAGTTAATCCCAATAGTATCATTCGACCCTTGCATCAATTTTTTGGCGGACTACAATGAGAAGCACCCGCTACGTGATGGAGTCCATATCGGCCTATCGTCCAATTCATGTCGAACTGTTTGTAGTGAATCCACAACCAGCCGGCCTCCCTCGTCATTCATCATCATAGATAATGTGTTCAAGTTCTAGCCTTCCTCTTTCTCCCAAGATCAGCTACTCAAACCCGTTGATGTACCTCCATGCATCGGTCTTCTGGCGTACTCAGCAAGCGGCTGAGCACACCATCTGTCCCTCCAAAATGACAATGCTCCCTACCCAATCATCCACCTACTAAGAGGTCATACCACCGGAAAAACCTTCCACGGCTTCCTCCAAAACGGAGATGGGTTGTCCGAGATTTACACCCTATACGGTAGCTCAGAACCGTTGTACCTCCTTATTCTTCGGTATTTTTCCCGACGGAACACCGCCCATTTAGAAGTTCCATATGTAATATTTCCCAAGCTGACTTCATCATGAAAGCCGTGGAAATACATTGGAGAAAATTATCCCTAAACCCCCTGTGCTTCAATAGATTTTGCCACCAAAGTCCAGGCCACCCAAGCACTCCTTTTTGCTCCATCTCTTACACTCCAACGAAATCTCGAAAACATATGTTCAAAATCCTTTAGCCCCTGTTTGGTTCAGGACTGGCTTTATCCAAGCCTGCCTGGCTTGGACGGGTTTAGGCCTGCTGGAGTCTGATTCTGTTTGGCAAACCAGTCTGATTCTGTTTGGCAAACCAGTCTCATTCTGGGGGGCTGGACTCGTTTCAGACTCGTTTCAAGCTGATTCTGTTTGGCTGTGCAGGCTGGGTTTAGTCTGATTCTGTTTGGCAACTGTAGGCAGGCTTAGCTGAATCTGTCCTATTCTCGCAGAACTGTTGTTAGAAATGTGACCTTGTGACGCCGTTTAAACAGAAGTTTTTAAACTGAAAAAAGTAACTGAATAATAACTTAATTGTTATCAATATCACTTTGGTTTAAGAACTCTCATTTTGTTGTTGAGATGTGAGTCAGGCGTGTTACCCTTTTGTGGGGTGTTTATGTGGGTGTTTTGATTGTTTCGTTGAGGTTGAATATGCCTAACATGCTATGTTTAATACCCCGTCAGACCAAGAAACACGTTCCAAAAATAGCCAAACATGAACATCATTTTTAAAGTAAAACATATTCAGCTACTGAAGACTAAATATAAATTGTCTTAGTGGGCAGACACCCATAACAAGCCTGTAATGTATATAAACAACATAAAGATAATAAAGAAAACAAAAAACTAATGATTGTTTGATCCAAGTGATTCAACATCAGTTTCATCATCTGTAGACGAGATCAAGCTTGGTGGTTGGTGGCAATCTCTGACAAACAAGGCATCCGCCGAGTCCGAAGTAGATGATATGTAACCATCTGGTCTCGGGAAAATAAACCTTAGCAAATCAGAGTTGTCACCTTCAAAATAAATCCACAACAAAAAGCATGTAGGACGACTGTCATCCTTGGGTTTGGGTTGTAGGGTCACGGTCCAGTCTGGTGTGGCTTTGAGGCTGTCCAACATTTCCGTCCAACCTTCATCCATGATTAAATATTTACTTTTCTTGTTCCATATACTTTCTTCAGGTGTAGACCACCTGATCTGTACATCAAAACTGATTCTGCCTACCTCCACCATTGCATAGCCAGGAGTTATCTTGAATGGCTCGCACCTCCAGGTAACGGGAAGGGGGACGCGTCTCATGAACTCCCTGTTTGAGAGATCGTACTCCTTTACAGGGAAACGAGATCCCATGTTGCCTGTAATAAACAAGAAGAACAACAACAACAAGAAGATAAGAAGAAGAACAGAAGAAGAAAAATAACAAGAAGATAAGAAGAACAAAATTAAAAATAAGATAAGAAGAACAAAAATAACAAGAAGAACAATAATAACTCTTATGTTCACCTAAGTTCACTACTATCATGTATTAGGTTTATTATCATTTTATGATTTTGCCTCCATCCAAGCCTCTGTCGTATACACTCCATCAACACACCTTCGTATACAGTCCATCATATCATGCTCCGAACAACACACAAAATGAGGAGGCGTCGAATGACTAAGCATATTAGTTAATATGTAAGTTCCAAACAACAGAGCATGGCATATCCTTTTTTAAAAAACAATCAACAACACTTAACACAGGAACTTCCAAACAACAACACTAAAATGGAAAATCGATGACGCGAATGAAAGGTATGGCCGCCATTCGACGTTACGGCGTCGTCGGGGGTGAAGGAGTGTCCAACAGAAGCCTACATTGGTCCTCCAGTTCTTCTACATAGCGTTCTAGATACTCATGCTCATACTTTTTGTTGGTGTAAACATCATGGTGGTTGTGATGAATTTCAACAAAATCTTTCAAGTTCATTGTCTGGCCCCACAATGACTTGCACTCGAGCGTGAGTAACGCAATCTCAGCTTTCAGAGAATCAATTGTAGGACTGAGATCGATTGCCCAGCGAAAGTAACTGCATCGATCTTTTCCCTAAAAAATATTATAAAGTTTACGTAAATGACAATGAATGTGTAACGTACACAGTGGCTACATAATATGTGTGTACAAGCGCACCTCACGAGAAGGACATATGTAATACATTTCACCTGGTCTTTCACTGAGAATTCCAAAGTCATACAACCCTGCATCGTCAGTGTTAAGTCGCAAGCCTGCCTCTAACCCACAGTCACACCGCACAACTTCAGTTGTATTAATAGACATCTACACCATGCATTTGAATCAGTCAAACTATTTATGGCAATGGAGTTAGATTGAAAATCAAAACAATAACATACAAGACAGACCTCATAATAATTGTTAAATCTATTACAGATAAACTTATGTTATGAATGTTGGACAAACATCAATGATGTTATACATCTACGATGTATTGTAACCGTCCTCATTGGAAGTGTTGTCGTCGCTAGTTATGTGAAGACGTTGGCGAAGATATTGGGACCGCGATCGAAGATCGGTAATTTCTACTTGTAGCCTATCAGTGTCTGCTCTGCTGGAACAGAAAAAGGCACACTGGGAAGACCATAGTTGACGTTCACTGCGTACATATGCAAGTTGTGAAAGCATTGCAGCCCTAACGGCGGTTCGTGTGGCAATTGTGGGTACAACCCGTTGCGCGGGCAACCTCATATGACATCTATTTTGATTTTGAAGACTACCGCACGTAAAATATGGCATGTGTGGGTTCTTGTCTTCAAAACGTCCGTTTTGTGCATCCTTGGCATCCATATAAACGCGTACAGTGGATTGAAGGCCGCATTGACAACGAGGCATTCCGTTCTCCATTTGAAGACAACCTATATTGACACAATGTGTTGATTCTGATCAGGTTCGAAATAAACAATTCGGGAATCAATCTATTACAGATACTCTACTAACGAGTTTCCCAAATGAGATTAGCAATGGATTCACGTAACACTTCGCCCTCCCTTGAATCGGCCTGAGTTGAACCTTGACCTGAACTCGGGGGAACGACGCCTGGGGGAATGGCAGACGATGAATTCTCATCTGGGAGTTCATCCATTATGGTGTCGCCATCATTTTGCCATCGGATGTAATTGTGTAGGATACAACAAGCAAGTACGATGCGACACTGCGAATGAATAGGATATGTCGGCCCCTTCTTAAGGTATGCAAACCGTCTCTTCAGCACCCCAAATGCTCTTTCTACAATATTACGTAGTTGAGCATGTCTGTGGTTGAACATCTCTTTCTTGCTGGTGTAGGCATGTCTGTTTCCTCGGTACTCAGCAATATGGTATGCTGTGTTGCGATAGGGTGCAACAAATTCACGAGTGTTGGCATACCCTGCATCTACCAGGTAAAACTTCCCCGGCGGAACTGTAAACCCGCTATGGTTCCTTGCCGATTGCAGGACCCTTTGGTCGGCAGCCGACCCCTCCCACCCAGTGAGGACATATGTAAACTCCATGGAGAAGTCTACTACAGCCATGACATTGAGAGAGACATTCCCTTTTCTGTCACGGTATCGATTTTGTTTGTATCTGCTGACCAAGACAGGGATGTGTGTTCCGTCAATAGCCCCTATGGCATTCTATACACCAAAATAATGTTGTAAACATACACAATGTTTGAAAATAAATTAAATTTATTAGGGGGTTAACTATTACCTTGAAGTATGGGTAGAACCTTGCGTTATGTAAAATGCGAGTATGTGTTGCTGTGCATGTAGTTGCGGTTTGCATGACAATGTAGTCATGGGTCAACGCACAAACAGCGTCCAACACTTCGTTGAACTTTCTGCTAATGGTCTCACGGGAGTGAATGTAGTCCTCAGCCAAAGCACGATTTGTGTGTCCATGGCCAACCATCTGCAGGAAATAGCATACGGCCTCAACTGAGCTGACGCCTCTAGTACCTCGCAACAAGCCACGACTCTCAAGCTTGTCGACAAAGGTCATTATAGTTTGTGGACGCATCCGGTATAGGTCATAAGCCCTTTGTTCGTGACCGGTCAATATTTCTAAGACCTTTATGTGGCCACTCCTGATGCTAACTGACCTAGGGATACGAGGTGGTGTGGAGGCATCAACGTCTACTGCGTCCATGATTGAGTATGCAATAGAGTCGGCAATTAAATCACCAACGTGAATCACTGGCCACAACAAGGAATCTAATAAAAGGTTGTTGAGCATGTCTTCTGTTTGCGGTTGGTCATTGCCAGACATGATGCCTACATGTACAATGCAAACAACTACATAATAATTGCTACAATATAAGACAATCCAATTAACGTGCGAAAAATAAATTATTACAACACTCAATCAAATGAAATTGTACGGATATGTAATGTGTGTGCGGAAAGTAAATTATTACAACAATCAATGAAATATAAATGTTTGGACGGAAAATAATTAACTTCAAATGCATACAAAATAACCCCTGCAATTATGTTCCCGATGGGCCAGCATCACTGGATGAAGGAAACCACATCGGTGGCACGCCTGGGAAGTTGGGTGGCGGGATAAATGGTGGCTGAGACGATGTGCCTGGGAAGTTGGGTGAAGAGGAAGACGACATAAATGGTGGCTGAGACGATGTGCTGCTGAAGTTGGGTGAATGTGAAGGGAATGGTTGCGGAGACGAGAAATAATATGAAGGCATTGGAGGTACAGATGTGGCAAAACCGAATTGTGACCTTTGACAAAGGTCGTTTAACCACAAGGTTATCTTTGCAGGGGTGTTTTGGAGGCGAAGGTAGATGTTGCGGTTGGTAGAGTCCTTGATGGCGTTCACAAGTGTAGTAAAAACAGAGGTGGGGGCATCGGGGAAATTGGCATTAAAATGTTGTAAAATGTTTGACAACTCTTCCTTTTCATAGGATTTGGTCATCATGGATGTCCCTAACTCGTGAACCTTTGTGTAAACCTGTGTGAACTCAGCCAGAACTTCATTGGAAAGACTACATCGCTCTTGCGGCGTTGATTGGCATCTCCTGCGCATATGGGTAGAAGGACTCCTGCCCCCAACTGACGGGTTATCCGTTCGCACAGGCCGCGCGCTTTCACCCTCACTTTGCCCGGTAGTTGCGGGTACGCTACGCTCGTCTGTTGCCGAGTGTGTGTACATGGGTGTATCAGGCGCGCCTAGGTCGACACTTACATCATCCTCAGACGCAACATCTGTAGGAATCTGAGTGTCCGCCGAAGACATTGCATGGTGTCCTCTAGCAATGTTCCTCCCCGCCATTAGCTCTATGTCGTAGTAGTGGGGAAACGGGCGCCTAAGCAACCTAGTCAGGTCCCTGTCTGCCTACGCTTAAAAAAAATGTGGTTGGCGATAATCATGTTTACATGTACAGTTACAATTTGTTAGGATAAAAGTTATGTATAGTGTGCGTACCGCAATGGCCTCTTTCCACTCAGGGGTGTCCGGTACAATGGGCTTGTGCCTTTCTTCATCCCATCCAACGCCACTCTTGTTGGTCAAACCCTTCAAATGGACGTAGTCCCTTTTAAGGTTCTTCCAGCGACATCTTATTTGGTCTAACTTAAACACGACGGCAACCCTATTATTGACATCAGAAGTTATTTCCCTCCAAGAGTCCCTAGTAAAATTACCATCAATACACCTGCCTAGGTCATATTGTCTACGCAATGCTGTCACCACAGCGACATCATACTCTCTTGTCCATACCATACGGTTGTTAGGGTCGACGGGAGGCATACTCGTGTAGTTGCTGCAATATTTGATGAAATAATCAGTGTAAATGTTTAATTAAATTCAGTCACAACAGAAACCATTTATGTTTAATCAATACACAAGCTGCATTGATTAACACCGAAAAACAAATAATGAAACACCAACGAGCATATAGGCAAGTTACAAATTATTATTGGCCCCAAGTTTTAGTTAAACAAGTACCTGCTAATGGTGAGCTAATGTAGGCAAAAATTAGGTTCAACCATGGTATATATTGGAGGATTACTAATGGTTACTCTAAATACAACATAGAGAGGAAAGTAAAACCAATGAAAGCTGAAATCCATAGCTGAAATCAATGAATGATCTTTCCCAGAATACCAATTTCTATATCCAATTTCCAGATTTATGAAATCCATAGCTGCTACTATTATGATATCATAATAGTATCACAAAAAACATAACATCAAAATACAGAACATTAAAACAGAACAAATAACAGAACATTCATAAATATGGCAAACAGATATGTCCAGGCATCACTGTGTAGATGCAGGGATTCACCTAACCTGTTTCTCACACTGATTTAGATAAACAAGTTTTAAATCTGCTGTTATTTCCCCTATTAACCTAACCTAGACCTCACACTGATTTAGTTTCACACTGGTTTAGATAAACAAGTTTTAAATCTGCTGTTATTTCCCCTATTAACCTAACCTAGACCTCACACTGATTTAGATAAACAAGTTTTAAATCTACTGTTATTTCCCCTATTAACCTAACCTAGACCTCACACTAATTTAGTTTCACACTGATTTAGATAAACAAGTTTTAAATCTGCCATTATTTCCCCTATTAACCTAACCTAGACCTCACACTGATTTAGTTAAACAAGTTTTAAATCTGCTGTTATATCCCCTATTAACCTAACCTAGACCTCACACTGATTTAGTTTCACACTGATTTAGATAAACAAGTTTTAAATCTGCTGTTATTTCCCCTATTAACCTAACCTAGACCTCACACTGATTTAGTTAAATAACTTTTAAATCTGCTGTTGTTTTAAACCCTATTAACCTAACCATGACTGCTCCCGCATTCCAAATCAAACATAGTACCTGCTAATGGTGAGCTAATGTAGGCAAAAATTAGGTTCAACCATGGTATATATTGGAGGATTAATAATGGTTACTCTAAATACAACATAGAGAGGAAAGTAAAACCAATGAAAGATGAAATCCATAGCTGAAATCAATGAATGATATTTCCCAGAATACCAATTTCTATATCCATTTTCCAGATTTATGAAATCCATAGCTGCTACTATTATGATATCATAATAGTATCACAAAAAACATAACATCAAAATACAGAACATTAAAACAGAACAAATAACAGAACATTCATAAATATGGCAAACAGATATGTCCAGGCATCACTGTGTAGATGCAGGGATTCACCTAACCTGTTTATCACACTGATTTAGATAAACAAGTTTTAAATCTGATGTTATTTCCCCTATTAACCTAACCTAGACCTCACACTGATTTAGTTTCACACTGATTTAGATAAACAAGTTTTAAATCTGCTCTTATTTCCCCTATTAACCTAACCTAGACCTCACACTGATTTAGATAAACAAGTTATAAATCTACTGTTATTTCCCCTATTAACCTAACCTAGACCTCACACTGATTTAGTTTCACACTGATTTAGATAAACAAGTTTTAAATCTGCCGTTATTTCCCCTATTAACCTAACCTAGACCTCACACTGATTTAGTTAAACAAGTTTTAAATCTGCTGTTATTTCCCCTATTAACCTAACCTAGACCTCACACTGATTTAGTTTCACACTTATTTAGATAAACAAGTTTTAAATCTGCTGTTATTTCCCCTATTAACCTAACCTAGACCTCACACTGATTTAGTTAAATAACTTTTAAATCTGCTGTTGTTTTAAACCCTATTAACCTAACCATGACTGCTCCCGCATTCCAAATCAAACATAGTACCTGCTAATGGTGAGCTAATGTAGGCAAAAATTAGGTTCAACCATGGTATATATTGGAGGATTAATAATGGTTACTCTAAATACAACATAGAGAGGAAAGTAAAACCAATGAAAGCTGAAATCCATAGCTGAAATCAATGAATGATATTTCCCAGAATACCAATTTCTATATCCAATTTCCAGATTTATGAAATCCATAGCTGCTACTATTATGATATCATAATAGTATCACAAAAAACATAACATCAAAATACAGAACATTAAAACAGAACAAATAACAGAACATTCATAAATATGGCAAACATATATGTCCAGGCATCACTGTGTAGATGCAGGGATTCACCTAACCTAGACCTCACACTGATTTAGATAAACAAGTTTTAAATCTGCTGTTATTTCCCCTATTAACCTAACCTAGACCTCACACTGATTTAGTTAAACAAGTTTTAAATCTGCTGTTATTTCCCCTATTAACCTAACCTAGACCTCACACTGATTTAGATAAACAAGTTTTAAATCTGCTGTTATTTCCCCTATTAACCTAACCTAGACCTCACACTGATTTAGTTTCACACTGATTTAGATAAACAAGTTTTAAATCTGCTGTTATTTCCCCTATTAACCTAACCTAGACCTCACACTGATTTAGTTAAACAACTTTTAAATCTGCTGTTGTTTTAAACCCTATTAACCTAACCATGACTGCTCCCGCATTCCAAATCAAACATAGTACCTGCTAATGGTGAGCTAATGTAGGCAAAAATTAGGTTCAACCATGGTATATATTGGAGGATTAATAATGGTTACTCTAAATACAACATAGAGAGGAAAGTAAAACCAATGAAAGCTGAAATCCATAGCTGAAATCAATGAATGATATTTCCCAGAATACCAATTTCTATATCCAATTTCCAGATTTATGAAATCCATAGCTGCTACTATTATGATATCATAATAGTATCACAAAAAACATAACATCAAAATACAGAACATTAAAACAGAACAAATAACAGAACATTCATAAATATGGCAAACAGATATGTCTAGGCATCACTGTGTAGATGCAGGGATTCACCTAACCTATTTCTCACACTGATTTAGATAAACAAGTTTTAAATCTGCTATTATTTCCCCTATTAACCTAACCTAGACCTCACACTGATTTAGTTTCACACTGATTTAGATAAACAAGTTTTAAATCTGCTGTTATTTCCCCTATTAACCTAACCTAGACCTCACACTGATTTAGTTAAACAACTTTTAAATCTGCTGTTGTTTTAAACCCTATTAACCTAACCATGACTGCTCCCGCATTCCAAATCAAACATAGTACCTGCTAATGGTGAGCTAATGTAGGCAAAAATTAGGTTCAACCATGGTATATATTGGAGGATTTATATACCAATTTCTATATCCAATTTGTATATCCAATTTCCAGATTTATGAAATCCATAGCTGCTACTATTATGATATCATAATAGTATCACAAAAAACATAACAGCAAAATACAGAACATTAAAACATAACAAATAACAGAACATTCATAGATATGTCCAACATATTAACGACGCCCAATAATGCTAGAAAAACAATTACAAAGTCACAGAAACCAGAAACCAGCAGAGGATGAATCGGCCATTACTACCCAATCATGTTGGAAAAACAAAGACAAAGGCACACAAACCAGAAACCAAAGGATGAAAAACAAATGACAGAAAACGAAATGCAGGACAACACTACTCTATGGTCTACTAACACATATCGATATCCTCAAAATAACCTTGCCGGGAAAAATCAAGAAAATCAAGCATGGTAGTGCCTTTTATTTTCTTTAGTACTATAACTTACCACACAAACACACATAATAGCGGTAAATTGATGCATTTCTAGATAAAAGTAGTAGTAAGAAGTAGAATAAATCAGTGTCATACACAACGACTGTTTCTAGGTATTGTCGGCTCATTTGCCACTTAATCGATACACATGCCTGATTCTTGTACTTCTGCCCTAATCGACCTCACAAATAAAGCACCGTCTACCCTAATTTGTGACCAACCTGAGCAGAAGGGGGCGAGAACGAAGACAGAGTGCGGAAGCGGAGGTCTGGGCAGGGCCGCCGGAGCCGCCGGAGTACGATTGAGGAGCACAATTCAGCAACAAAGGACGACCACCAGCTTCTGTGAACAGCTCCTCCAAAAGGCGTATGTGGAAGTGAACAACCTCACAGCAGAAGGAGAGGAATAAGAAGACACACGGACTAGGGTTTCTTCTTGCCTTGGATGAGCTAGGGTTTCTTCTGTGCGTCGACAAGACAATTCAATGTCAAAGCAGGTAGTACAAAATAGCAGGGTAGGGCATGGGTACTTTGCTTTCGAGGGAGCTAGCCGCCCAGGTAGACCGGCGTTGGCAGGCGGCAGCATTGATGATGGTCCACGCTTCTCCACGGGTCGACCGGTGCACTTCATCTGCGACCTCGAGCAGCACTCCATCTGCGACCTCGAGCAGCTTTCGCTTTTACTTCTCACGGACAAACAGTAGTGAAGATGCGCCGAGAGAAGATGGGCGAGATATCGTCTGGCGAGAGGTCATCTGGCGAGGAGGAGAGGGAGGGTTGCGGGGTTGCGAGGGATCAGGGAGGGTTGTCGGGCCAAACCGGATTGGAAATCCCAATCCTGCCTCGATGGGGATTGACTTAAACCTGATATTGGGATTCCGTTAGGCCAAAACGGGGCTCAGACTGGTACGCTAGACAAACAGATTTCTTGCCCAAGCCGGACCGGATTGGGCCGCCGTGGAGCAAAACGATAGCGCCCAATCCCGGTCTAGGCCGGAACCAAAGGTTCAGGACTGGCTTTATCCAAGCCTGCCTGGCTTGGACGGGTTTAGGCCTGCTGGAGTCTGATTCTGTTTGGCAAACCAGTCTGATTCTGTTTGGCAAACCAGTCTCATTCTGGGGGGCTGGACTCGTTTCAGACTCATTTCAAGCTGATTCTGTTTGGCTGTGCAGGCTGGGTTTAGTCTGATTCTGTTTGGCAACTGTAGGCAGGCTTAGCTGAATCTGTCCTATTCTCGCAGAACTGTTGTTAGAAATGTGACCTTGTGACGCCGTTTAAACATAAGTTTTTAAACTGAAAAAAGTAACTGAATAATAACTTAATTGTTATCAATATCACTTTGGTTTAAGAACTCTCATTTTGTTGTTGAGATGTGAGTCAGGCGTGTTACCCTTTTGTGGGGTGTTTATGTGGGTGTTTTGATTGTTTCGTTAAGGTTGAATATGCCTAACATGCTATGTTTAATACCCCGTCAGACCAAGAAACACGTTCCAAAAATAGCCAAACATGAACATCATTTTTAAAGTAAAACATATTCAGCTACTGAAGACTAAATATAAATTGTCTTAGTGGGCAGGCACCCATAACAAGCCTGTAATGTATATAAACAACATAAAGATAATAAAGAAAACAAAAAACTAATGATTGTTTGATCCAAGTGATTCAACATCAGTTTCATCATCCGTAGACGAGATCAAGATTGGTGGTTGGTGGCAATCTCTGACAAACAAGGCATCCGCCGAGTCCGAAGTAGATGATATGTAACCATCTGGTCTCGGGAAAATAAACCTTAGCAAATCAGAGTTGTCACCTTCAAAATAAATCCACAACAAAAAGCATGTAGGACGACTGTCATCCTTGGGTTTGGGTTGTAGGGTCACGGTCCAGTCTGGTGTGGCTTTGAGGCTGTCCAACATTTCCGTCCAACCTTCATCCATGATTAAATATTTACTTTTCTTGTTCCATATACTTTCTTCAGGTGTAGACCACCTGATCTGTACATCAAAACTGATTCTGCCTACCTCCACCATTGCATAGCCAGGAGTTATCTTGAATGGCTCGCACCTCCAGGTAACGGGAAGGGGGACGCGTCTCATGAACTCCCTGTTTGAGAGATCGTACTCCTTTACAGGGAAACGAGATCCCATGTTGCCTGTAATAAACAAGAAGAACAACAACAACAAGAAGATAAGAAGAAGAACAGAAGAAGAAAAATAACAAGAAGATAAGAAGAACAAAATTAAAAATAAGATAAGAAGAACAAAAATAACAAGAAGAACAATAATAACTCTTATGTTCACCTAAGTTCACTACTATCATGTATTAGGTTTATTATCATTTTATGATTTTGCCTCCATCCAAGCCTCTGTCGTATACACTCCATCAACACACCTTCGTATACAGTCCATCATATCATGCTCTGAACAACACACAAAATGAGGAGGCGTCGAATGACTAAGCATATTAGTTAATATGTAAGTTCCAAACAACAGAGCATGGCATATCCTTTTTTAAAAAACAATCAACAACACTTAACACAGGAACTTCCAAACAACAACACTAAAATGGAAAATCGATGACGCGAATGAAAGGTATGGCCGCCATTCGACGTTACGGCGTCGTCGGGGGTGAAGGAGTGTCCAACAGAAGCCTACATTGGTCCTCCAGTTCTTCTACATAGCGTTCTAGATACTCATGCTCATACTTTTTGTTGGTGTAAACATCATGGTGGTTGTGATGAATTTCAACAAAATCTTTCAAGTTCATTGTCTGACCCCACAATGACTTGCACTCGAGCGTGAGTAACGCAATCTCAGCTTTTAGAGAATCAATTGTAGGACTGAGATCGATTGCCCAGTGAAAGTAACTGCATCGATCTTTTCCCTAAAAAATATTATGAAGTTTACGTAAATGACAATGAATGTGTAACGTACACAGTGGCTACATAATATGTGTGTACAAGCGCACCTCGCGAGAAGGACATATGTAATACATTTCACCTGGTCTTTCACTGAGAATTCCAAAGTCATACAACCCTGCATCGTCAGTGTTAAGTCGCAAGCCTTCCTCTAACCCACAGTCACACCGCACAACTTCAGTTGTATTAATAGACATCTACACCATGCATTTGAATCAGTCAAACGATTTATGGCAATGGAGTTAGATTGAAAATCAAAACAATAACATACAAGACAGACCTCATAATAATTGTTAAATCTATTACAGATAAACTTATGTTATGAATGTTGGACAGACATCAATGATGTTATACATCTACGATGTATTGTAACCGTCCTCATTGGAAGTGTTGTCGTCGCTAGTTATGTGAAGACGTTGGCGAAGATATTGGGACCGCGATCGAAGATCGGTAATTTCTACTTGTAGCCTATCAGTGTCTGCTCTGCTGGAACAGACAAAGGCACACTGGGAAGACCATAGTTGACGTTCACTGCGTACATATGCAAGTTGTGAAAGCATTGCAGCCCTAACGGCGGTTAGTGTGGCAATTGTGGGTACAACCCGTTGCGCGGGCAACCTCATATGACATCTATTTTGATTTTGAAGACTACCGCACGTAAAATATGGCATGTGTGGGTTCTTGTCTTCAAAACGTCCGTTTTGTGCATCCTTGGCATCCATATAAACGCGTACAGTGGATTGAAGGCCGCATTGACAACGAGGCATTCCGTTCTCCATTTGAAGACAACCTATATTGACACAATGTGTTGATTCTGATCAGGTTCGAAATAAACAATCCGGGAATCAATCTATTACAGATACTCTACTAACGAGTTTCCCAAATGAGATTAGCAATGGATTCACGTAACACTTCGCCCTCCCTTGAATCGGCCTGAGTTGAACCTTGACCTGAACTCGGGGGAACGACGCCTGGGGGAATGGCAGACGATGAATTCTCATCTGGGAGTTCATCCATTATGGTGTCGCCGTCATTTTGCCGTCAGATGTAATTGTGTAGGATACAACAAGCAAGTACGATGCGACACTGCGAATGAATAGGATATGTCGGCCCCTTCTTAAGGTATGCAAACCGTCTCTTCAGCACCCCAAATGCTCTTTCTACAATATTACGTAGTTGAGCATGTCTGTGGTTGAACATCTCTTTCTTGCTGGTGTAGGCATGTCTGTTTCCTCGGTACTCAGCAATATGGTATGCTGTGTTGCGATAGGGTGCAACAAATTCACGAGTGTTGGCATACCCTGCATCTACTAGGTAAAACTTCCCCGGCGGAACTGTAAACCCGCTATGGTTCCTTGCCAATTGCAGGACCCTTTGGTCGGCAGCCGACCCCTCCCACCCAGTGAGGACATATGTAAACTCCATGGAGAAGTCTACTACAGCCATGACATTGAGAGAGACATTCCCTTTTCTGTCACGGTATCGATTTTGTTTGTCTCTGCTGACCAAGACAGGGATGTGTGTTCCGTCAATAGCCCCTATGGCATTCTATACACCAAAATAATGTTGTAAACATACACAATGTTTGAAAATAAATTAAATTTATTAGGGGGTTAACTATTACCTTGAAGTATGGGTAGAACCTTGCGTTATGTAAAATGCGAGTATGTGTTGCTGTGCATGTAGTTGCGGTTTGCATGACAATGTAGTCATGGGTCAACGCACAAACATCGTCCAACACTTCGTTGAACTTTCTGCTAATGGTCTCACCGGAGTGAATGTAGTCCTCCGCCAAAGCACGATTTGTGTGTCCATGGCCAACCATCTGCAGGAAATAGCATACGGCCTCAACTGAGCTGACGCCTCTAGTACCTCGCAACAAGCCACGACTCTCAAGCTTGTCGACAAAGGTCATTATAGTTTGTGGACGCATCCGGTATAGGTCATAAGCCCTTTGTTCGTGACCGGTCAATATTTCTAAGACCTTTATGTGGCCACTCCTGATGCTAACTGACCTAGGGATACGAGGTGGTGTGGAGGCATCAACGTCTACTGCGTCCATGATTGAGTATGCAATAGAGTCGGCAATTAAATCACCAACGTGAATCACTGGCCACAACAAGGAATCTAATAAAAGGTTGTTGAGCATGTCTTCTGTTTGCGGTTGGTCATTGCCAGACATGATGCCTACATGTACAATGCAAACAACTACATAATAATTGCTACAATATAAGACAATCCAATTAACATGCGAAAAATAAATTATTACAACACTCAATCAAATGAAATTGTACGGATATGTAATGTGTGTGCGGAAAGTAAATTATTACAACAGTCAATGAAATATAAATGTTTGGACGGAAAATAATTAACTTCAAATGCATACAAAATAACCCCTGCAATTATGTTCCCGATGTGCCAGCATCACTGGATGAAGGAAACCACATCGGTGGCACGCCTGGGAAGTTGGGTGGCGGGATAAATGGTGGCTGAGACGATGTGCCTGGGAAGTTGGGTGAAGAGGAAGACGACATAAATGGTGGCTGAGACGACGTGCTGCTGAAGTTGGGTGAATGTGAAGGGAATGGTTGCGGAGACGGGAAATAATATGAAGGCATTGGAGGTACAAATGTGGCAAAACCGAATTGTGACCTTTGACAAAGGTCGTTTAACCACAAGGTTATCTTTGCAGGGGTGTTTTGGAGGCCAAGGTAGATGTTGCGGTTGGTAGAGTCCTTGATGGCGTTCACAAGTGTAGTAAAAATGGAGGTGGGGGCATCGGGGAAATTGGCATTAAAATGTTGTAAAATGTTTGACAACTCTTCCTTTTCATAGGATTTGGTCATCATGGATGTCCCTAACTCATGAACCTTTGTGTAAACCTGTGTGAACTCAGCCAGAACTTCATTGGAAAGACTACATCGCTCTTGCGGCATTGATTGGCATCTCCTGCGCGTATGGGTAGAAGGACTCCTGCCCCCAACTGACGGGTTATCCGTTCGCACAGGCCGCGCGCTTTCACCCTCACTTTGCCCGGTAGTTGCGGGTACGCTACGCTCGTCTGTTGCCGAGTGTGTGTACATGGGTGTATCAGGCGCGCCTAGGTCGACACTTACATCATCCTCAGACGCAACATCTGCAGGAATCTGAGTGTCCGCCGAAGACATTGCATGGTGTCCTCTAGCAATGTTCCTCCCCGCCATTAGCTCTATGTCGTAGTAGTGGGGAAACGGGCGCCTAAGCAACCTAGTCAGGTCCCTGTCTACCTACGCTTAAAAAAAATGTGGTTGGCGATAATCATGTTTACATGTACAGTTACAATTTGTTAGGATAAAAGTTATGTATAGTGTGCGTACCGCAATGGCCTCTTTCCACTCAGGGATGTCCGGTACAATGGGCTTGTGCCTTTCTTCATCCCATCCAACGCCACTCTTGTTGGTCAAACCCTTCAAATGGACGTAGTCCCTTTTAAGGTTCTTCCAGCGACATCTTATTTGGTCTAACTTAAACACGACGGCAACCCTATTATTGACATCAGAAGTTATTTCCCTCCAAGAGTCCCTAGTAAAATTACCATCAATACACCTGCCTAGGTCATATTGTCTACGCAATGCTGTCACCACAGCGACATCATACTCTCTTGTCCATACCATACGGTTGTTAGGGTCGACGGGAGGCATACTCGTGTAGTTGCTGCAATATTTGATGACATAATCAGTGTAAATGTTTAATTAAATTCAGTCACAACAGAAACCATTTATGTTTAATCAATACACAAGCTGCATTGATTAACACCGAAAAACAAATAATGAAACACCAACGAGCATATAGGCAAGTTACAAGTTATTATTGGCCCCAAGTTTTAGTTAAACAAGTACCTACTAATGGTGAGCTAATGTAGGCAAAAATTAGGTTCAACCATGGTATATATTGGAGGATTAATAATGGTTACTCTAAATACAACATAGAGAGGAAAGTAAAACCAATGAAAGCTGAAATCCATAGCTGAAATCAATGAATGATCTTTCCCAGAATACCAATTTCTATATCCAATTTCCAGATTTATGAAATCCATAGCTGCTACTATTATGATATCATAATAGTATCACAAAAAACATAACATCAAAATACAGAACATTAAAACAGAACAAATAACAGAACATTCATAAATATGGCAAATAGATATGTCCAGGCATCACTGTGTAGATGCAGGGATTCACCTAACCTGTTTCTCACACTGATTTAGATAAACAAGTTTTAAATCTGCTGTTATTTCCCCTATTAACCTAACCTAGACCTCACACTGATTTAGTTTCACACTGATTTAGATAAACAAGTTTTAAATCTGCTGTTATTTCCCCTATTAACCTAACCTAGACCTCACACTGATTTAGATAAACAAGTTTTAAATCTACTATTATTTCCCCTATTAACCTAACCTAGACCTCACACTGATTTAGTTTCACACTGATTTAGATAAACAAGTTTTAAATCTACCATTATTTCCCCTATTAACCTAACCTAGACCTCACACTGATTTAGTTAAACAAGTTTTAAATCTGCTGTTATTTCCCCTATTAACCTAACCTAGACCTCACACTGATTTAGTTTCACACTGATTTAGATAAACAAGTTTTAAATATGCTGTTATTTCCCCTATTAACCTAACCTAGACCTCACACTGATTTAGTTAAATAACTTTTAAATCTGCTGTTGTTTTAAACCCTATTAACCTAACCATGACTGCTCCCGCATTCCAAATCAAACATAGTACCTGCTAATGGTGAGCTAATGTAGGCAAAAATTAGGTTCAACCATGGTATATATTGGAGGATTAATAATGGTTACTCTAAATACAACATAAAGAGGAAAGTAAAACCAATGAAAGCTGAAATCCATAGCTGAAATCAATGAATGATATTTCCCAGAATACCAATTTCTATATCCATTTTCCAGATTTATGAAATCCATAGCTGCTACTATTATTATATCATAATAGTATCACAAAAAACATAACATCAAAATACAGAACATTAAAACAGAACAAATAACAGAACATTCATAAATATGGCAAACAGATATGTCCAGGCATCAGTGTGTAGATGCAGGGATTCACCTAACCTGTTTATCACACTGATTTAGATAAACAAGTTTTAAATCTGCTGTTATTTCCCCTATTAACCTAACCTAGACCTCACACTGATTTAGTTTCACACTGATTTAGATAAACAAGTTTTAAATCTGCTGTTATTTCCCCTATTAACCTAACCTAGACCTCAAACTGATTTAGATAAACAAGTTTTAAATCTACTGTTATTTCCCCTATTAACCTAACCTAGACCTCACACTGATTTAGTTTCACACTGATTTAGATAAACAAGTTTTAAATCTGCCGTTATTTCCCCTATTAACCTAACCTAGACCTCACACTGATTTAGTTAAACAAGTTTTAAATCTGCTGTTATTTCCCCTATTAACCTAACCTAGACCTCACACTGATTTAGTTTCACACTGATTTAGATAAACAAGTTTTAAATCTGCTGTTATTTCCCCTATTAACCTCACCTAGACCTCACACTGATTTAGTTAAATAACTTTTAAATCTGCTGTTGTTTTATACCCTATTAACCTAACCATGACTGCTCCCGCATTCCAAATCAAACATAGTACCTGCTAATGGTGAGCTAATGTAGGCAAAAATTAGGTTCAACCATGGTATATATTGGAGGATTAATAATGGTTACTCTAAATACAACATAGAGAGGAAAGTAAAACCAATGAAAGCTGAAATCCATAGCTGAAATCAATGAATGATATTTCCCAGAATACCAATTTCTATATCCAATTTCCAGATTTATGAAATCCATAGCTGCTACTATTATGATATCATAATAGTATCACAAAAAACATAACATCAAAATACAGAACATTAAAACAGAACAAATAACAGAACATTCATAAATATGGCAAACAGATATGTCCAGGCATCACTGTGTAGATGCAGGGATTCACCTAACCTAGACCTCACACTGATTTAGATAAACAAGTTTTAAATCTGCTGTTATTTCCCCTATTAACCTAACCTAGACCTCACACTGATTTAGTTAAACAAGTTTTAAATCTGCTATTATTTCCCCTATTAACCTAACCTAGACCTCACACTGATTTAGATAAACAAGTTTTAAATCTGCTGTTATTTCCCCTATTAACCTAACCTAGACCTCACACTGATTTAGTTTCACACTGATTTAGATAAACAAGTTTTAAATCTGCTGTTATTTCCCCTATTAACCTAACCTAGACCTCACACTGATTTAGTTAAACAACTTTTAAATCTGCTGTTGTTTTAAACCCTATTAACCTAACCATGACTGCTCCCGCATTCCAAATCAAACATAGTACCTGCTAATGGTGAGCTAATGTAGGCAAAAATTAGGTTCAACCATGGTATATATTGGAGGATTAATAATGGTTACTCTAAATACAACATAGAGAGGAAAGTAAAACCAATGAAAGCTGAAATCCATAGCTGAAATCAATGAATGATATTTCCCAGAATACCAATTTCTATATCCAATTTCCAGATTTATGAAATCCATAGATGCTACTATTATGATATCATAATAGTATCACAAAAAACATAACATCAAAATACAGAACATTAAAAC
The DNA here is from genome assembly GCA_963693085.1 of Alisma plantago-aquatica. NCBI lineage: Eukaryota > Viridiplantae > Streptophyta > Magnoliopsida > Alismatales > Alismataceae > Alisma > Alisma plantago-aquatica. Next base: position 1,055,880,696 of record OY856409.1, on the reverse strand, counting down.
AGAACAAATAATAGAACATTCATAAATATGGCAAACAGACATGTCCAGGCATCACTGTGTAGATGCAGGGATTCACCTAACCTGTTTCTCACACTGATTTAGATAAACAAGTTTTAAATCTGCTGTTATTTCCCCTATTAACCTAACCTAGACCTCACACTGATTTAGTTTCACACTGATTTAGATAAACAAGTTTTAAATCTGCTGTTATTTCCCCTATTAACCTAACCTAGACCTCACACTGATTTAGTTAAACAACTTTTAAATCTGCTGTTGTTTTAAACCCTATTAACCTAACCATGACTGCTCCCGCATTCCAAATCAAACATAGTACCTGCTAATGGTGAGCTAATGTAGGAAAAAATTAGGTTCAACCATGGTATATATTGGAGGATTAATAATGGTTACTCTAAATACAACATAGAGAGGAAAGTAAAACCAATGAAAGCTGAAATCCATAGCTGAAATCAATGAATGATATTTCCCAGAATACCAATTTCTATATCCAATTTCCAGATTTATGAAATCCATAGATGCTACTATTATGATATCATAATAGTATCACAAAAAACATAACATCAAAATACAGAACATTAAAACAGAACAAATAATAGAACATTCATAAATATGGCAAACAGACATGTCCAGGCATCACTGTGTAGATGCAGGGATTCACCTAACCTATTTCTCACACTGATTTAGATAAACAAGTTTTAAATCTGCTGTTATTTCCCCTATTAACCTAACCTAGACCTCACACTGATTTAGTTTCACACTGATTTAGATAAACAAGTTTTAAATCTGCTGTTATTTCCCCTATTAACCTAACCTAGACCTCACACTGATTTAGTTAAACAACTTTTAAATCTGCTGTTGTTTTAAACCCTATTAACCTAACCATGACTGCTCCCGCATTCCAAATCAAACATAGTACCTGCTAATGGTGAGCTAATGTAGGCAAAAATTAGGTTCAACCATGGTATATATTGGAGGATTTATATACCAATTTGTATATCCAATTTGTATATCCAATTTCCAGATTTATGAAATCCATAGCTGCTACTATTATGATATCATAATAGTATCACAAAAAACATAACAGAAAAATACAGAACATTAAAACATAACAAATAACAGAACATTCATAGATATGTCCAACATATTAACGACGCCCAATAATGCTAGAAAAACAATTACAAAGTCACAGAAACCAGAAACCAGCAGAGGATGAATCGGCCATTACTACCCAATCATGTTGGAAAAACAAAGACAAAGGCACACAAACCAGAAACCAAAGGATGAAAAACAAATGACAGAAAACGAAATGCAGGACAACACTACTCTATGGTCTACTAACACATATCGATATCCTCAAAATAACCTTGCCGGGAAAAATCAAGAAAATCAAGCATGGTAGTGCCTTTTATTTGCTTTAGTACTATAACTTACCACACAAACACACATAATAGCGGTAAATTGATGCATTTCTAGATAAAAGTAGTAGTAAGAAGTAGAATAAATCAGTGTCATACACAACGACTGTTTCCAGGTATTGTCGGCTCATTTGCCACTTAATCGATACACATGCCTGATTCTTGTACTTCTGCCCTAATCGACCTCACAAATAAAGCACCGTCTACCCTAATTTGTGACCAACTTGAGTAGAAGGGGGCGAGAACGAAGACAGAGTGCGGAAGCGGAGGTCTGGGCAGGGCCGCCGGAGCCGCCAGAGCACGATTGAGGAGCACAATTCAGCAACAAAGGACGACCACCAGCTTCTGTGAACAGCTCCTCCAAAAGGCGTATGTGGAAGTGAACAACCTCGCAGCAGAAGGAGAGGAATAAGAAGGCACACGGACTAGGGTTTCTTCTTGCCTTGGACGAGCTAGGGTTTCTTCTGTGCGTCGACAAGACAATTCAATGTCAAAGCAGGTAGTACAAAATAGCAGGGTAGGGCATGGGTACCTTGCTTTCGAGGGAGCTAGCCGCCCAGGTAGACCGGCGTTGGCAGGAGGCAGAATTGATGATGGTCCACGCTTCTCCACGGGTCGACCGGTGCACTTCATCTACGACCTCGAGCAGCACTCCATCTGCGACCTCGAGCAGCTTTCGCTTTTACTTCTCACGGACAAACAGTAGTGAAGATGCGCCGAGAGAAGATGGGCGAGATATCGTCTGGCGAGGGGGAGAGGGAGGGTTGCGGGGTTGCGAGGGGAGGGTTGCGGGGTTGCGAGGGATCAGGGAGGGTTGTCGGGCCAAACCGGATTGGAAATCCCAATCCTGCCTCGATGGGGATTGACTTAAACCTGATATTGGGATTCTGTTAGGCCAAAACGGGGCTCACACTGGTACGCTAGCCAAACAGATTTCTTGCCCAAGCCGGACCGGATTGGGCCGCCGTGGAGCAAAACGACAGCGCCCAATCCCGGTCCAGGCCGGAACCAAACAGGGGCTTAGATACTTCATCGGAATCCCACGAGCAGCTAACATATAAACTTGCATTGACACCAAGGTGTGTTTAACCAACGTGATATGCCCAACAAAGGATAAAAATCAACTTTTCCAGGATGCCATTTTCAATTGTATTCTTTCTCTCAAATAATTAAAATGACTAACCTTCAATCTGTTCCTTAATATGGGTACTCCCAGGTACATAAAAGTATCGTCCATCATAGGAATCCCCAATTTGCTATGGGCATGACTCCATGCTCTAATAGTTGGCTCCGCCATCAAGAAACCAAACTTCCCTCTATTCACTTTCCGACCAAAGACCCCCTCATAATTCCTTAAGATTTTAGACAAAGAAAACAAAGTTGTACCTAAAGAAGTAAACAACACTATGTCACCAACATACATGAGAATGGGGGGGGGCTCAACATAACCCCTCATCCTATATCATGGAAGTCTATTCCTATATATCTCTTCCTTTATCACTCTACACAATGTCTCTTGAGCTAGGATGAACAAGGATGATGAAAGGGGATTTCCCTTCTTCAGTCCCTTTTTCATAGGGAAAAAACATGTAGATACACCATCCAGTATCACTGACATCCACAAACCTTCAAAGAAGCCATACATACTTCAAGTGTTTCATCCAACATCCGAAATCTAGTCAAAACTTGATGTAGGAAACTCCAATTTACCATATCTTATGCGTTTTTAATATGCAACTTTATCACCATATTTCCATCTATACCCTCAGCTACTAAATCATGCACGAGCCCATTTGTTAGTTTAGTTTGATTTGTGATATCCCTACTGTGGAAAAAAGCACCTTGTTCTGGGGACACTATCCTAGGGAGTAATCCTACAAGCCTATTGTTTAGGATTCGAGCAAGATGACACATAGATACATTTTCACCAAAATCATGTGGAAGTCAGACAAAAGAGATTGTGATTTTTCCAACTTTGGAATCAAGCATATCATGTTGCATTTGAGACTACGATGAAAAATCTTATAAGTAAAGAAGTGCTTTGCAAGATTGATCAAATCATCCTTTACAATATCCCATGCTGTAATATAGAATGTGACTATGAAACCATCAGACCCTGGCATGCTATCCTTGTCCATTTGTTCTAACATTTGTAGCATCTTTTATTCTATAGGGGAACTAATTACAATTAGGTTATCATCCGTGGAAAGCGTGTGAGGGGTTATCTACAGGAGCGGACCATTCTCCGCTACCTGAAATTCATCCACAGTGTTGTAAAATTCTTCAAAGAACTGTGCAAATTCCTCATACATGTGCACCTGGGTATCAATTATTGTACCATCCTCCAATACTATCCTATGTACCTGGTTCCTCTTCCTTCGACTCTGTACCACTAGATGATAGAATCGTGTGTTCTGGTCTCCATCTTGTAACCATGGCATTTTTTTATTTTTCTTTCCACAAAAGCTCCTCCTTATCAAGAATATCTTCTAGCTCCTGCTCAATTTTCCTTAAAAGACTTTCAATCAGTAACACAGGTCTCTGGTCAAAGGCAATTTGTAAATTATGAATCACATTTTCTAAATCAATCTTTTTTCTGAGTCAAACATCCAAACACTTCCTTATTCCAGGGTTTTAGCTAATGTCTCAAGTTTTCTATCTTCAAATAGAACATAAAGGAGGGATCTCCCCACCCCTCGACATACCATTCACGTGCAATAGTAGGAAGGAAATCTAGATGTTGTAACCAAACAACAAGAAAAGAGAAGGGGGAAGGTGTTCTCTTGACCTCATCTACCTTAATGATCACTAAGAAGGGGCATTGATCAGATGATCTTCTCCGTGTCATGTGTTTTATATTTTTATGCATCGACATCGCTAACCAAGTTGTATTAATAAAACCTCTATCCAGTCTTTCCCAAGCAGAAAAGGACGATTGCTTATCTACCCATGTAAAAGCACTACCTATAATGTCTATCTCTTTCACATTTACATCAGTGATCCATCTATTAAAATCTCTCATGCCACCAATATTTGGAGCTCGTTTGCCTCTCTATTCACTAATATCTGATAATGTTGAATTTCCTATCACCATCCACTGAGAGTCACCCATTGCCTTTTCAGTCAGAAAGGTCTTCCCGTAGGACCCTCCTACCCACATTGTTACATACAACATAAACAATAGCTATAGGACCCATTTCCGAGAACATCTACAATTTTGATGAAACATGATTTGTAAATAGATGGACACAAAGATGCTTCAACATAAATCCAAAATGTACCCGCATCATTATGGTTATTCGTGCATCAATCAAGATTGACTATGTCACGTAATTCTTTCTCCCTTTATACACTGATCATGGGCTCCATAATAGCAACTAACACTAGCTTATGTTGTCTACACAGTCATCTTAGAACACTTCTGGTAGCATTATTCGTTGCACCCCTAATGTTCCAAACTAAGAAATTATACACAAGAAACATATAATTTTCATCACTGTGTTTGATCATATCCTTCACATGTAGCAACATCTTCTCTTGTGGTGCCTAGAACCCTCCACCACGTCTTCAAGATCACTAAAGTAATTCCCTGCTACATTGTATACCTCCTCATTTGTCCAGGCTGTCGATCTTGGTGATAGGTCTCTATCTTGGTCTCTATACACTGTGTCACTGTGCATCTTCCCCTCCTCCCTTCGACTTATATTATCTAAATGTTCTTGTGCTCCTTCACATCTTCGATGAATTGAAAAGTCTACTAACTCACTCAGTGCTTGTGGTTTCACTAACCGATGATTACCATGATGGTCTCTAACCCACCTGCGGGATACATGTACCTCCTTAATATTGTCCCCTCTCATAGGAATCTTCACCTCTTTAATTTCGATATTCCCGTCTCTCATCATTACCATGCACCACATGGGGGGAAGATACTCCCCATTCATGAGATAATGACAAGGAGATAGCTAAACTCAAAATCTTCAATCTATTTTCCCTCTCTATGGGTATGATTGAATTATCAAAATTCTTCATATTTGCAACTATAGACAACTTGGAATGGAACATGAGGTTGTCCACTATCATAGATAGGAATGAGGGGTGTCTTCATTAAATGCCTCAACCACATCCCGAGACATCAGCAAAGGATCTCTACCATCTAGAAAAAGCCCTCTATATGGGTATGACTGAATTATCGAAGTTCTTCATATTTGCAACTATAGACAACTTGGAATGGAACATGAGGTTATCCACTTTCATGGATAGTAATGAGGAATGTCTTCATTAAATTCCTCAACCAGGTCCCGAGACATCATCATAGGATATATGCCATCTAGAAAAACCCAAAGAGCTTTGAAAAGCCTTACCATCTCTATGATAGAGTGCTCATCTCTAAAAGGTAACATAACATCTTCAATCCAGATCCACATCCTGTCTTTCTCTATGTACATAGCCAATCTATCCTGTGATGAGGATTCCACGGACAATTCCTGCATTTTTGTTGAAACAGACGCCACATCTATTGCTTTTTCCCTGGATGTAAAAAACACCATAGCTCTACAAATTGCCATCCAAAGGAGCTTCAACGCCTTTATCCACTCACCTAGGAGGCTTCCTTTGATTTGAGCCCATAGTGATTCGTTTGTCCATGCCACCTGCACTCCATATCACATCTGTTCCATAGTCTATAATCTAGTCTCATACCCAGCTGACAACGACACTGCAACCCCTTTTGGCACATTTTGCATTGTATGAATTGCCTTCTTGGCCCCATCCCCCTCCCAAGTAAGGAAATTCATCCTGATTATGGATATCTGAAGGAGGAAGTTGAGATGGGGGCATGAAGGACACTGTCTGATCAAATGCCCCAATTTACGACATTGGTAGCAAACCTTTGGTGAAGAACACTACATCTGCTAGTGTCTGGGAATCATACACTTCAAATAAACATTTTTTTGGGATGTTGTAGAAAGTCCTATGCCTTGGGCTTTGCTTCTCTTTCTCCAACATCAATGGAATTTTACGTCTCCATCGATGTACAAATGGGGAAATTGGTGATGATCCACGATGCATGTGGGTCATGTACAAATGGGGAAATTGGTGATGATCCATGATGCATGTGGGTCAATGTTTGCCACTTGGTTTGTCATATGAGGTTGACACTCCTAAAATTTTAACCTAAATGTACCCTCATCAACATATCTTATTGAGGATTCAACTCCATCATTATGCACCCATGGTGGGTTTCCTGTAAAAATGCTTGTGCACTTAACAATAGATCCTTTTAATGGGATGTAAGCAAATGTATGCTCCTGAAACAATAATGATTTTATCAAGGATAGATGCAGCAGATGTGCATCATTCATGCACCCTATTAGAAAAAAATCATAAATACCTCTTTAAAAATATTGAGGAACCGAGAGGATGTTTTTATTTTTATTTTTTGGTGACTAGAGGCACTTTTATTTAGCTATTCACTCCTTGTAGAATAACATTTCAGGGATTACCAAATGTGCTCTAATGTTCTCATTGTCACAGTCATAATGTTGGCTTAAATCAGTAGGACATTCACTCATGGAAATGCATTGTGTACTACAGAGGAGGAGAGGATTCAACATTTTGAGAAGGGTCTGAACGTTGAGTTAACTACAGCTGTAGCTGCTTTACAGAATAGAGAGAGGTTTGCCACCTTTATGGAGTAAGTTAGGCAGATAGAGAGGTCTGTGACTAAGAAACGTGAGGCTAACAGTAGGAAAGGACCTACCTAGTTCTAGGGACAGAGGTATGGAAGTTTCAAGAAACCAAGGTTTCCTACACCATTAGCACCATAGAGGTTCAATGTACAGACACAGTGGACGTCAAGAAAGGGTAGATGTCGTAGTTTTCTTCCAAGTAGAGCCCATAGTACGACATCAATGTCAGTAACAAGACCATCTAGACCATAGTAGGACATAAACTGCTTCAAGTGTGGGCAGACATGACCTATGATAAGAGATTGTCCATTTAGAGACATGGAGGTAACCCAACCACCGAGGCAGAGTCAACAAGGCTCTCAGAGGCAACATTTTAGTAGTGGCACACAAGGACGTGGACAAGCATCCTAAGAAGGTTCATATGCACCAAATAACAGAGCACATAGTTGGCAACAGGCAACGACAAGATTCTATGCAATGAATCAGCCAGAGGCAGTAGTCAATCCACGAGTCGTGACAGGTTAGATGGAATTGTTTCATTCTGATATGTCTTCATCCTACTTTGTATCTGTTTGATTGATCTGAGTGCTACACATTCCTTTATCACTCAAGAAGTGATTCATGACTACAATATGACTGTCAGTCGTAGAACAAATAATCTGTTATTAGAAACTCTGTTAGTCAAATCTACAGTGTTGCGGGAGGTATGTTCTCCCTGTGTTCTTTGTTTTCCAGAACACATCATTTAGGTGGATCTTATACCACTTGAGATGCATGGGTTTGATGTAATTCTTGGGATGGATACCCTAGAAAAGTATAAGGTTGGCTTGGATTGTGGTTCCAAGCAAGCTATGTTCACAGATGGTGATGAGACATGGGTCTTTTAGGGGGACAGAAATATTCTTCCAACCTATCTAGTATCAACAATGGTGGCTGAGAGACTGATGTGACAAGGATGTGAAGCATTCTTGGCACATGTGGTAGATACCAAAGTAGAAAGTCCTAGTCTTCCTAAAGTTCCTATTGTCAGGGAATTCAAGGATGTGTTTCCTAAAGAATTTCAAGATATTCCTCCACCTTGAGAGATTGATTTCAAGATTAATCTAATTTCAGGTACGCAACCCATAGCCCAAACACTTATAGGATGGCACCTGCTGAGATGGCAGAACTCAAGAAATAGCTACAGAAGTTGCTTGAGAAAGGTTTCATTTGACCAAGTACTTCTCCATGGGGTGCTCCAGTTCTTTTTCTTAAAAAGAAGAATGGGTCTATGAGGTTATTCATAGACTATAGATAGCTTAACAAGGTGACTATAAAGAAAAAATATCCTCTACCAAGGATAGATGATCTGTTTGACCAGTTGTGTGGTGCAACAATGTTCTTTAAGATAGATCTAAGGTCAGGATATCATTAGTTACATATCAAGGAGAGTGACATACCTAAGTCAGCCTTTAGGACAAGATACAGTCCTTATGAGTTTGTAGTTATGTCGTTTGGACTAACTAATGCACCAACTGCATTCATGGAGCTGATGAATAGAATCTTCCGACCATTCCTTGATCATTTCATAGTGGTCTTCATAGATGACATCCTGATATACAATAGAGATGGTCAACAACATGAACAATTCCTTCGTCAAGCCTTGACTTTGTTGAGACAACACAAGCTATATGCTATGTTTAGCAAGTGTGAGTTCTGGTTGTCAGAAGTGTCTTTTCTAGGACACGTTATATCTGCTTCAGGTATTCGTGTTTATCCTAAGAAAGTGGAGTCTGTTTTAGAGTGGGAACAACCCAAGACACCAACTGAGATTCATAGTTTCTTAGGTTTGGTAGGTTACTACAGAAGGTTTATTAAAGACTCTAGTTCTGTAGCATTACCCCTAACTAGGTTGACCAGGAAGGAGGTTCCTTTTGTCTAGAATGACAAGTGTTAGTGTTCTTTCCAGTTGTGGAAAGAAAGGTTGACTAGTGCACTTGTGTTGATTTTACAAAGATCAGGGAAAGAGATACATTGTTTTCTGTGATGCCTCTAAGAATGGTCTAGGATGTGTGCTGATACATAGTGATCATGTAGTTTCTTTTACTTCCCAACAACTTAAGAAACATGAGGAGAATTATCTGACGCATGATCTAGAGTTGGCTGCAGTGGTCCACATGTTGAAGATTTGGAGGCATTATCTTTATGGAGAAACATGTCAGATTTTCACAAACCATAAAAAAATTAAAGTACATCTTCTCACAGCACGTGTTGAATATGAGACAATGCCGCCGGATGGAATTAATCAAGGACTATGATTGTACAATTGATTATCATCCAAAAAAAGCTAATGTAGTGGCAGATGCACTAAGTATAAAATCTTCATCTCTACCCATAGATAAAGCACAATTGAATTCTTTAATGTGCTTTAAATGAGACATGTTTGTCTCTTTGAGATAAATAAATGTACAGTTAAAAGTATCTTTGTTATCCAGATTATTGGTCGAGATGCATGTGAAACCTACTCTGAGACAACGGATTAAAGAGGCACAACAGGCTGATACTGTGATTCAGCGGATCAGGTTAGAGTATGGTAGTGAGAAATGAGACGATTTCCATGAGTCAAAGGATGAGGCAGTCTGTTACCATGGTAGGATGGTAGTACCTGATGCCAATGACTTAAGAAATATAGTTATGGAGGAAGCTCATTCATCCATGTATGCAATGCATCCATGGAGTACTAAAATGTATCACAACTTAAAAGATATGTATTGGTGGCCTGGTTTGAAGAAGGATGTAGTTGAGTTTGTTATGCGGTGTCCAGTGTGTCAGCAAGTTAAAGCAGAACACCAGAAGCCTGCAGGAACATTGCAACCCTTACCTATACCGCAATGGAAATGGGATCATGTGATAATGGACTTTGTGGTTGGTCTACCCAGAACAACCAAAAGTCATGATTCCATTTGGGTGATAGTTGATAGGTTAACTAAGTTAGCACATTTTCTTCCTATTAAAATGACCTATATTGCTGAAAAACTTGCACAGATCTACATAGATGAGATAGTGCGGTTACACGGAGTTCCAGCCACAATTGTGTCTGATAGAGGTCCCCAATTTAGAAGTCATTTTTGGGAACAACTACATAAAGCCTTGGGTACATAGTTAAAGTTTAGCATAGATTTTCACCCTCAGATAGATGGACAATCTGAAAGGACTATACAAACTTTGGAGGACTTACTTAGGGCATGTGTTATTTAGTTTGTAGGAAGTTGGGACTTACACTTGAGCTTAATAGAGTTTGCCTACAACAATAGTTGTCAGACTAGTATGGATATGGAACCATATGAAGCATTATATGGTAGACGTTGTAGATCTCTATTATGCTGGTATGAGATAGGAGAATACCAACTTCTGGGTCCTGAATTAGTACAAGAGACAACTAAAAATATTAAACTAATACAACAACAATTGAAGGCTGTACGGGATAGACAGAAGTCATATGCCGATATACGTCATAGACCTTTAGAATTCCAAGTTGGATACATGGTGTATCTCAAGGTTTCTCCTTGAAAAAATGTTCTCAAATTTGGAAAAAAGGGTAAGTTAGCTCATAGATTTATGGGACCTTACCTAGTGATAGCATAAATTGGAAAGGTATCCTATAGGTTGGAGTTGCCACCTGAGCTACATAGACTACACATCTAGTGTTTCATATATATATGATGAGAAAGTGTCATCTTGATACATAGTTGGTGTTGCAACCTGTAGAGGTAGAATTGAATGAAGATATATCCTCTGTGGAAGGTCAAATGATGATTCTTGACAGAAGAATCAAGAAGTTGAAAAAAATACATAGTTCTTGTGGAAGTTCTCTAGCATCACTGTGGCATTTAAGAAGCCACATGGGAGCTGGAGGAAGAAATGAGGAGGAAGTACCCTTCTCTTTTCTCTTGAGATTTCAGGGACAAAATCCCTATTAGGGGTTGATAATTGTAGCATCCCTGACCTAGGTTATGGCATAAAACTAGAAGTTTTACTTAAGTAAGTTATTTATAAACTTGTTTTAATCTTTTGAAAAGTAATTAAGACTCACGGAGAGTTTAATTTCCAAGTTCAAGTTTATTTTCAAACTATTTGTGCATTATATGATAGTTTGGGTGTAAATTGCAATTTACCCAAGATGAGGGGTTATATTGAAATATTTCACATGTTGAACGTGCCTCAAGTTCTTTAGCATCATAAGAGAGATAATGATGCTAAGGGGTGGCTTGTCGAAAGCCTAAGTTCCAAGTTGGAGCTTGTTTGAATAATGTTTGTGCCTTGTGTACCAATTTTGGTGCAAATTGTAATTTACCCAAAATGTAGGGTTGATATGCAACTTACCACCTCTAGAGTGTCCCTACTCTCTCTTAGCATCATATAGAGGAGAAATAAATAAAGAGGCACCATGTTTGAATCATATTTGAGTGATGGTATTCTTGGTGATGAAAAGACCAAGAAGAGTTGTATAGTTGAAACCCTAAAATGAGTTGTATTGAGTTGTATTGAGTTGTAGAGCTTATATGGGAGTGCCTATCATCCAAGGAGACATATAGGATGTCCCATATCACTTTTTAATTCTTGTAAAAGGCCATGATGATTTAAGAGCCTCAATAAGGTGATGGTTATCTGTTTACAACTTTCCTTGGAAAAGTTGTATCAGTTTGTGAATAAAGTGATGTGGGGTTGAAATATCTTGTTCAACAAGATAACTAATGGACAAAATCTTATCCCTAGATTATCTCTAAGAGTTTTTCATGTCAAGATAAATATGTGTGCATGCATGGACACACGTCAACCCATGAATGGACATGTGTCACCTAGTAGTATAAGATGATGCCACCTCTTATACTCTCTCTCATAAGCCTCAATTATATATACCACTCCTTTCGCCTATTAGTGAAACTTTTCAAATCGTACAACTCTCTTTCTCTTAGATATCATGCATAGTAGTTTAGGATCAAGAAAGAGCTTGAGCCTTAATCTTGAGGTGAAGCCATGGTCATCTTCAACCTTGGTTGAAGCATGAATCTCGAGTTGTGATTCTTCCTTTCTTTTCTTCTTCGCCAAGTTCTTATCGATGGTGATTCTTTGCATGTAGAGGAGTTGTGAACAAGTCTTGGATCTTTGATAAGTTCATCTTCAACCTTGGGAACGTGAATATTTGGAGCTTGGAGCTTTGAAGTTGTTCTTGAGGCGGGTTATATAACTTGAATCCAATCATGTTATTATTCACCTTCAATCTTGTTATACTTGTTGATCTACTTTCAATTTTGATTTTTTTCTTGAATGATTGATGATTCTATGAGTTATAATAGTTGCATAGGACTTTTGTCCATGAACCAGAATAGTAAGGGATGAAAGTATAGAGCTTGATGATGATGACATGATCATAGCACAAACTGATATCGGGTTGAAGCACCTCTAACCCAATATGGTGATATGAAATCTGTTATACCTTGGAACCCACACCCCTATTGTTTTGTACATTTGGGTTGGTTGAAAATGGACTAAACAAATGTCTAGGTTGTATCTCAACATATGGTAGGTTGATACTTTGAAGGTTTGAAAAGGTATGAGCATAAGGGTCTAACCTGATATGCAAAACCCTACACTTGAGTAACCCGATATAAGTGACACACACACACACCTCATGCCTGATATGGTGGAAGCACACACCTCTTGTCCAATATGGTGGAAGCACACACCTCTTGCTCGATATGGTGGAAGCACACACCTCTTGTCTGATATGGTGGAAGCACACACCTTTTGCCCGATATGGTAGAAGCACACACCTCTAGCCCGATATGGTGGAAGCACCTCAAAACAAATATGGAGGTAAGCACCTCACATCCGATATACTTGATTAACACATAAAGTGTGTTATGTCAAATGATACATTAATATGTAAAGAGTTTAATGCATTTTGATAAGTGTAGGCCAATGTACCTTGAGAAAAGGGTTGAGTCAACTTAATAAAGTATGATGTAATCAATATCCTAGTGAGGATGAGAGAGAAACTCATACTTTGTGTGATAATTATTTAATGATAAATGATGAGAATAAACAAGTATGATTGGACACTTATGATATCAATGTATGATCCTAATATGTGTGGAGCTATGAATTAGGGATTTGATTCTTGATAATATGAACTTGAAACCCTAATCGGCTAAAAAGGGAAACCCTAATGATGGGATGGTTGTATTTCTCTTGTATTGCATGGAGATGATATGTACTTGATATTATTTTTTTCATGAAATACTAGCCATGTAGGTATAATGAGATGGTGATCATAGCCATGCATGAGCTATGATGTTTCATATTATGATACAAATTAAATGGGCCTTGTGAGCCATGTGAAATACTTGTGCAACAAGTATAATGTATACCTGGGTCTGAGTATCTAGAGGTAATAGTTACCTGATAAGAGGTGACAATGTTTAGTGATGAACTAAGAGTTTGAATACCCATATCTAGCAATTATGATGATGATAATGTTAAGGGATGAGAATCCCCAGTAATGTGATAAGGGACTGAGATCCCGAGTGTTATGCATTCAATGTGTTCCAAAGATTATGAAAGTACTTGATAAATGTATTACACCTTTCTTTGTAGAATATGTTATAATTCATACTTATAACTTGTTTGATGCTAAAAGATACTATAATGCACCTAATTAATCAAGTGGAACCTTATCATGTAGTTACCTTGGCCATAGATCCATTCAGTGTCAAAGTTTGTTGAATGGTGAAACAAGTTTAACTCAGAGAGAATATTTTTGAATATGTGGGGGTAATGGGTGAAAATATCCTTACGTCAAAATAGGGATCAATGTGTGATCTTGCTCATCATCATAAGAGTATGGATATATGCCATGACTCAATATTAATATATCGGGATTGCTGTGTGATCTCCTTGAAGAGAGTGCATGCTACGGATATAACTCTATAGAGAAGATGCCACTATACCCTGGCAAGCTAATTACAGTATAACACGTGATGTCACTGCCAGTGGTCTCGTACTGACTGAGATAGTTGAGGTCTTGGAAGCTGGCTCTTCCTTTAACCTTGTATGGTACCGATGCTTTACATAGCCATGTTCGGTTGGAGCATGAGCGGTATACCTCATCTCCTCAGGGCATAAGTGTGATTGTAAATATGTAATCATCCGTGTAGCATATTTTATTAAGGATTGAATACGGAAAAATTGGTTGATGTTACACTACTTTTATACTTCTTAAATGGATAGATGTTATATGTGTTCTTCATATTCCTTATAAAGTGAATAGCTGATTTATTGCTCTATCATAGATAGCTGCATTTCTTTAAAATATGATATTTCTATGTTCTACTTATGAATAGTAATTAATCTTGATTATTAATATAAAAGATCCTCTGCTTAGTTTTATACTATTTACCTATGATAATAATGTTGTTGGTGGAGAGTTATATCTCTCACTAGGACTTTTGTCTCACCTCGTTGGTCCCAACATTTTTAGGTGGATGCGGACGAGGAGGTAGAGACCGTACTACAGAGGGAGGACAACAACAACATGGACAACAGTAACATCATAGGTTGAGTGTGCTGTCTATCATGTATTGTAGATAGATGTCCTATGTGTCGTCTCTATACTCTCAGGTCCTTGGGAGTTAGTACGTAATAGTTTTATAAATGATATGAGATTTTGGCTTGTATGCCTCAAGGTTTTATGTTGCTTATGTATATGTAACTAGTATATGATATCCTTGAGATGAGATGGTACAATGTATGTACAATGTGAACCATGATGTATATATTTCTTTGGTTATTTCCTTAAGAGTTTCCTAGAAATGGATCTCTTTACAAAATGGTTTTAATTTATAGTGATTTTTGTTAATCAGTTGCTAATGATTATTCCGCGTAATTACTATGTGATTTGGCTATCGGTTTGATAGCGGTCGTCACAACTAGGTCATTGCATGTGATATATTCTTTGTCCTTGTCTCCTTCTTGAGGATCCTGATGACTTTTCCTATGAATCCTAGATATGTCCTCTACCTCCACTATCACTATATTAATGTGAGCTTTGCTAGTCATGTCCTTGATGCTAAGAGGCCTCCCAATTCTACTATGGGTAGACCATCCTTATATGTCTGGGTTGATTATAGTCTAAGCACTTCTTCTTAGAGGATGTATGCGGCCCATATGGCCCTATCACTAACATTGACCCTAACCTGTAGGCCCCATATGTAAGATTTCCTCACCCCTTGCCCTTGCTCGAAGACCATCACTACACTTATGCCCATGGCTTCAGTGTAGTGGTGCTCACCTATGACTGCCAGTGTTGTTGCTGCATTTGTGTCCTAAAACACCTTTACTTCTTTGAACCTCCAGAAAACTCTCCAGATGTCTATCTAGACTTTTTGTTGGCATCATGACCATAGGTGCGACATGTTGTCCTTACTATCCTTTGCACGACCTCCACGGATGGAAAACTTCTAATACGATTATAAGGTCGACGTTAACATGTATAGTTCATCATTCAACCCCTTATCAAACAATCTAATCTTCTTTTTCTCCACCGATTCCATATGAGGATAGATTCTCAATAGTTACATGAATCATGCCTCATACTCATTCACCTCCACCATCCTATAACTATTCAAACTATGTGATCTTCTCATTTAGGTAGGACTCAGGGAAGTGTTGATTCTTGAACTCCATCCTAAACTCTATCCAAGTGATCACCTAATTGTGGAAATTCTCCTCCTCACTGGCCCACCAATGACTAGCATTACCCTCAACTAATATTTCCAACAATATAAAGGCCTTCTCTAGACCCGTCAATCACAAATCCACATCTGTTGGGTTTGTGGTATTGGAGTACTCTAAGGCTCCAACATGTTTTAGTTTCTCAAATGTCTTTCTCAACATCACCTAGAGATTTGAGCAAGGTGAAAACTTCTCCTACGACTCCAACATCACCTCTAGCCTATCTAGTTAAACATTAGGTCCCTTCTCAAATCATTTTATTTTTTCTTTCTTTGTCAATGCCATATAAGGGAGAACCTAAACTTCCATGAATTGTGTCTCATACTTATTCACCACCACCATCCTCCGCCTCAACTATTTAAACTATGTGATCTTATCATCTAGGGACTAAGATACAAATAAATTCTTTAAGGGGCAATTTGAGTGGAGTAATTAGGAGCGGTATTGTAATTAGATCTAGTATTCCAACTATTGCATTTATCACATCATCGTTTGGGTTGTGGTATGTGATTTTATCACTGTCGGTATTCAGAATACGTTATTCCCAACCATGTGTATTCCATGGCCCTCCCAAAGTACGCAAGTATTGGCATTGTTTGGAGCCACAACGGAAGGGATCTGCCCTGACTTGCCCCCAACACCTCCGAATCTCCCGATCCCTCTCTTCTCCCCAATGAATGTGTCCTCCCACAATCATCTACTCCTGCCATCATCTCCTCCCTCATTTCCCTCCACTGACACCACTTCTCCTCCCTTTGCCTCTCTCCATCATCCTCGTACCACCACCATTGCTCCTCCCTTTGCCTCTCTCCATCATCCCCATACAAATCTCACTACTAGGGCTCTGACGTTGTGGCTCGTGGTGATTCATGGTGGATCGCGACGCTTAGATGGTCAAGCTTCTAGCACTGTCAATCCTGTCTATGAGAGATTCTCCTGGGGTGGTTCGAGCTTGAGCAAGTACATCTCTCTCCCCTTATTTCCCCCTTTCCCGCATCTACCTCCTCTGTTGCGTTTATGGTGATGTGGATCTCATCATTGTTTCTTGCATATCTGATGATGTTGATGTTGCTTGAGGTCACCACACTCGTGTTCCACGCCAAAAAACACACCCCACCTTGACCCTCCTACCGCTATGGCAACATAGTTGAAATATCCCACCCCATCACCATTATCTTCCCTCCCTTTCCTTCTCCTCATCATCTTCTGCTACTACTACCCTCTCCCCCTCTCTCTTTGCATACATGAGTCACCACAATAGGACAAAATCAGCTCGAGCCCCAGTTCTCATGGTGACCATGAGACACAACCAAGAGCTTGGATGAGTTCATCACCTACTACCACAGTGAGGACGTATCCAGGCACTATTGGTGCTTGATGTGCTAGTTAGATAAACATTAGTTTGCCTCTATTTTATCACTGGAAAATTCTCCTAATGGAGTTTCTCGTTGTGTCATTGGGGACTGTTCTTTGTAATTTTATATTGGATTGAATAAGAAGCCCCACACCAAATATCTATAAAGGATATAGTGTATGAATCCATGACTCCATGACTCACGTCTAAATATATTCTAGTCTATGACTCCATGACTCATGAGTCTAGCTAGTAAAACTCTAGTCCCACATGATGTATACTGTGGTTTGGTTTTCCCAGCTATGTTTGCAGTTCATGCTACATTGTAGTATTAATACTAGCTACTTCACTTGCTGCTATGCTGGTCTTATTCATCAGTGAGACCCCATACCAGTTCTAATCCAAACTCATCTAGCTGTTACTCCTAGTTTAGGTATCCAACCATGTTGACCTTGCCTGGTCTGGCATCATCTTAAATTTTTTTGGAACATGTAGCTGCACCAGTGTTTCACGAGCACACCATTTTCCTCTTTTATTGGCACACTATGCTTTCCATTGAGATTGAGAAAAGCTTCTTCTTCTTGAATATTTCTATTTTTCCTTCGGTAAATCTATGTTGGATGTGCATTTCTCTTCTACCCCCTTCCCCCCTCGACAACTCCGTTAACTGTTGAAACCATCAACATATTGATTATTGTATAAATTAGCCAAGTATATCCATGTGTTTGGTAATTGTATTATCTTCATGTGTGTGTATCTTTGGCTAATTTTGATTTTTTTCTACTACATACTTTTATTTTTATGTTGGGTGAATGTTTGGGTGAATGAACAAAGCTAGAGTAGAGGTGTTGAGGTTTGTGGTACTACTGGTTGATGGTTGTGGCGTTCAATGTTGATGGAGTAGAGGTGTTGATCGAGATGACACAACAAGGGAACAAGAGTAGCAATAGGATTTAGATGGTGGTGGTTGTCATGCTGCTCTATTGCTTATAATGTTGCTTCCCTATTGCTTGTAATGTGATAGAGGTGGTGGTCAAGTTTACTTGTTTGGAAGTGGGGTGCTAGTTTGGAGGTGTTTAATGGGAGGTCGAGACTGGGAACCAACATGTGCGGAGGAGACGTCTCATTATGACTGGAGTCAGTCAATAATGGTGGGGCAGAAGCAACAACTTGGTGCTATTGTGGAAAAAGTTGTTGGGTGTCAATGGTGGAGGAATAGGGTGATGGTGTAGCTGTTGGGTGATGATTGGGTGGCTGGGTAGCAGAGTTTGAATCTGGATTGTGATTTTCTAGTACCGGCTGGTGATGATTTGGTGGCTGGATAGTAGAGTTTGAAGCTGGGTTGTGATTTTCTAGTGACCTGATATGATGATTGGGTGGCTGGGTAGCAGAGTTTGAATCTAGGTTATGATTTTCTAGTGACATGCTGGTGATGATTGGGTGGCTGGGTAGTAGAATTTGAATCCGGGTTGTGATTTTCTAGTGACCTGCTCTGATGATTGGGTGGTTGGGTAGCAAAGTTTGAATCTGGGTTGTGATTTTCTAGTGAACTGCTATACTATCATCATCATTGTAATCTGGGTTGTGAAGGTGAGGTCAAGAGGTATGTGGAATAGAGCAGTGGTGTGGTAGTGTTTGGTGGTGGTGCAATTGTTGCTCTGCTTGTTTGGTCCTGGAGGAAGAGCATGCAAAAGCACATCAATAGTAAGATGCTACATAGGTTGTTGCCACTTTGGATGCAAATGTAGTCTTTTATATCTTATGCTCATTTTTTTTATAGTTGTGGACTATCAAATGTTTATGCTTGATTCAACTTTTGTAGTCTCCAATCTTCAACACATGTTTAATTCAAATGTTTTTCTCTTTTGAAAACATAGGGACATCCATTTCGGCTTTGGAGTGAGCTAAACACAGGGGCATCCATGTCACAGGCTTTGGATTATGCTTTGATGGATTGAATTGTTATTGATGTATTAATCCAGAGACAATGTGGATTATGTCGAGACATTTGAGTTGTAATTTTGGTTTTTGTTGAGACTTGTAATTGTGTTTATGTTGTTGCTTATACACATTGGCAAGGGATTTTTTAAGTATTGTGATGTAAAAAATGTTATCTTATATCCAAACTATTAAAAAGAATAATAATAAATAATAATTAATATTCAATTAACATATTCCATTTTTAAATAAAATGAAAATAAATGATATTTGAAAAAAAATGGGTTCGTTTTATGTTGAATATATGCAATAGGCTTGTAAATCATGGTGCAAAGGTGTCGTGGTTTATGTGAAATGAAGTTGTTAATTTTGTGGTTTATTGTGATGCAATTTAAGTGTATAAATGATGGGATTAAGACAAACACTGCATTCTAAATACATGTTTACCAAACAAGGTAATTAAAATTGCAGCATTCCTAATTATAGTATATTCAAATCTGTGATCATCCAAACACTATGATTAAGAATTGATGTATTTGTTATTAGGTAGTTAGAATTACATCATTTATCTCAAGCTCCATCAACCACAAATCCCTATCTATCAGATCTGTATTACTCAAGTACTCCAAGTCTAACATGTTTTAGTCTCTCAAATATCTTTCTCAAACCTAGAGATTCGACATTTGAGGACACTACCTTAGTGATGGAGATGGTACCTTCTCAGTAAACTAGTGAATATTGGAAAAATCTGTCCAAACATGGCCTGTGATTATCGATGGATTGGTATTGATCTAGTAGTGATGGGATAGTCTATTCTGGCCCCATATCACGTGCTCTCACCTTGGGTATTCATTACCTCTGGACACCTCTAGGCACAAAATAACTATTCTCAGCTTGTTCTTCTTGATGTCCAACAAAATATGCATAATAATAACCAATGGTTAGATATAGTAAACACATAAGAACAAACATTGTAAGCTAACTCATTGTTCCTATATAATCATTGAACCTAGTCACTAATACCAAAACATGTGACACTTCACTGCTACAAGAGTGGCATTACTCAAGACATACCCTGATTGAAATTAAATAGATAAATTACCAAACTTTTGATATCATAGTATGAAATAAAAATCTGAAGCAACACCACAAGATAGTATGAATAATGATAGATGAATATATTTATTTTCCACAATTATGCCTACATTCTATTGATCTGAATGACCAATGTCATGTTTCTTTACAAAAGGGGTAGAATTATATGCTTGGGTAAATATCTTACAATTCATATGACTGGTACTACATACACAAAGCATGCATATCAAAATCTCTGGTGGATATTACAACTTTACAAAACTCCCCAGTCAGGACTTGAGTATAGGGACAAATATAATTCTACCTAACTCAAACACACAAACATAACCTAGCTCCAGGTGATGTCAAGCAGTAAAGGAATCTAGGTGACCCATAAACATCACATACCTCCAAGTAATTGGCATCCACCACAAAATTGGTCCTCACAAAAACTACTATAGAAGCTCAACTAATCACTAAAAAAGTATGGCAACCACGGGGTGAGAGGCCAAGTTACCACTGATATGATACAACAACTAAATACATTTATTATTTAGAGCATGATTACAAGTAATTAAACAACACAAGAGATGTTAAAATAAATAAGCAAGTAGTATTGTAAGGAGTTGGACTCGAGAGTTGATTAACTCAGTTACTCAATGTGAAATAATAGAAACCATCCAATGACAAACTGGATATTTTTTTTGCAAAGGATGATAAACTAAAATTCAAGTATGTAATGTATCAATCACCAAAAGTGTAGCAGCAGATGATAAAAATATTTTATGTCTAACATTGTTCTTCACCACACAAGGTGTACATAAAAGAAAACTATAGGAGATAAGCCACATAGGGTAAACTCAACTACTTCAATCTACCTCCCAAGAAAAATTAGTTACTCTTGGATAAGTCTTGCTCAACTCCTCCTTACTCTCTACCTAAGGGGTTGGAAGCATACCCCACAAGAAAAAACAAAGTGGATGTTGTCATCATAAAATGTTGGTAAGTTCATATAAATAGTAATTGAGAAACTATATGGGAAAAAGACATCAAATATAGCAAGGATTCCCAAACAAAGAGAAATGTACCATACAAATGGATATAAAAAGAAACATTCCAACAAAATGACAATACATAGATGTACTTGCCATAAATTAAAATAAAGTATACCTCAAGGCATACATAGAGCAATTAGGGTACATGACCCATCAATAGACCTGTCAAACAAGTGAGTGGGTCGGGTTTGGGTTGGGTCATTGCGGGTTTGGGTCTCTCAGGTGTGGGTTAAAAAGATTCAATGTTAAACGGGTGAAGCAATAACACAGCCAAACTAGATCCATCTGGTTGTGGGTCCACTCACAAGTTCCCATTTGATATGTGTACAATGCAAAGTATGTCTCTAATTCCACTCTACAAAAAGAAGTAGAATAATTCATTAATAAATTCTAGTGCAAACATATGATAATGATATGAACTATCCAGTGTGTTCGATGTCAAACACAATGTACTACCCATTGCTTTGTTTTAACATAAACATGTAAGAAAAAAACAACTACTATAATGTAAAGTTGCGAAACAAATGATTTAGATGCTGCATATAGCATAATATATCACTATAAAACACTACATTTTTCATATAACTTTATAAATTACTAACATAGCATGTTTTTGTGGTTATCTACTATACAAAATGAACAAAAAAGAATATAATTTATGCCACTGGATAAAAAACATGCAACATAATCACTATATGTTCATGAACATAAACAACAATGTAGAATATAACTACTTTGTTTCCATAAGCATAAAAGTTTAACAAAACATATCAATCATGACCTTTAAGTTTTGTCTTCTTACACTATATACATCACAAATCAGCCATTTAACTGGTATATACATGTGCGGGTGTGGCATGTCTTAAGAGTTATACATATATTAAATTTATTATAATATATTTATCTTAGTTAAGTGGGTCATCCGCGGGTCACCTGTGAAATCTGCTAATTAAATGGGTGGGTATGGGTTTGGGTGATCTAGTGGGTGGGTAATTTCATCACCCAAACCCAACTTAAACAGGTGGACCCGTGGGTGCCTGCGGATTTTGACCCAGTTTGACAGGTCTACCCATCAACGATATTGAATAATCAACATGCATGTGAGATAAGCATAGTACTGATGAAATATAACAAAACAATGTGGATGGAGCACATAACCCTGATCCCAATAGATCATGGCACATGAACAAACTCCCAAATATATAAAGGCGAGCACAAAACACAAGTATGGGGAACATGACACCCATCCCAAAACATAAAAGGCACATAACCCAAAACCAAAGCATATTACAAAACCCTAATACAATGCAATGTAGAGGAAACTAAAGTTTAGTCATGGTATTGATTAAATAAAATTTTCCATCTAAAAGAGGAACATCAAACCATAAAAATCCATCATGAGAAAATTAGGATTTCAATGTACAAATAGCACAAAATAGATCAAATCCACCAATTAGGGTTCAATTAGAGATAAGGCATGAACAACATTACAAATCTTATATTCCTAAGTGCAATTTCAACATAGAACCATCAAAGTATAACTAGTTTCAATATCATGGACTTAAAAGAATTCAAATAGATGTCAAAGGAGAGATTTCACATATATCGTCTAATAAGGTCAAAAGAGACATGAAATAAAATAAGTTCTCAAATTAGACTCAAAGGGATGCAACATACATCAAAGATGCTTGTAACAAGTATGTCTCCAAACCCTAGATCAAGATTATGCACTTTCACCTGATAAAACATTAGGTATACAAATCATTAATAAGGTATATGTTATAAACCCTAAAATATATATCCACTTTTAGTACAATTTAAATTGGGTGATGAAAACTAGACCATTGGGTAGATCTGATTTTTCTCATTCTATATATATATATATATTCTGAATTACAAATGAATTACTATGATTTTTCTAAGATAACTCAAATTATTGATTTATTTAAATAAAGCAAAAATGCCAGCACTGTGACCATCACGTTGAGGTGGCCCAATAGCCATCCACCAATTTGATATTGACATGGTTGGGGACCAGGAGAAGGCCCCTCCCGAATCGAGGTGAAATAATTTCTTTGCTCTAAAAGTAAAACAAACAAAACAAAAGACTGAGGATAGAACATGAAATATCAAAATTTCATCTTCCTCGTCTAGCCATACATCCCACACAAATCAACACTGTAACTTCGGGTAGAGTCCAAAACCAATACTTTGCGTCCAATGCATATTGGTAAAAATGAAGGTAAAAATCATATTCCTCCAAGCTTTCTAGTTTTGAAAACCCCAATAAGAGGGCGTGAGACCACCAACAACCCCATTCGTGGCTCCTGCCATGGCCGACAAGGAGAATCCAAGAACCAATCAAACACTACACTACATGGAGGAATCAAAAGGTCCAACATGACTTACATCTCTAGGTCAAATATCACCAAAGGCAAAATAAATAGAAATAGTGATAGGAGATCCAACAACATCAACGATTGATAGCAAACAGAACATCAAAAGCATCAAAAGGGGAAATCATGTTTACCATGATGTGGTTAGAATTTGAGATGTATTCACTTCTGAATGAATTCCCTAGTATGCTTTGATCAATCTCCTATGGTCTTCAATGCCTTCTAGGGTGGTGACCAAGTCCAGATTGTTGTCTCAAAAGATTAGAGTCAGAGAGGGATGAGTGCATGGTGATAGATAATACCCAAATTGGTGCTCAAAATTGGTTCACATGGGTTTTGTAGATATAACAGAAGGCTTACTTATAAACAAGGAGTGATAGAGATGAGAGGAGTCCTGATCTTAGCCGAAGGGGAAGGAAGGATCCAACCTGGTGATGACTCCCCTGGAGATAAAAACCACTAGTGATGGGAGTCCCTGGACTTGGAACCATGTTGGAAACACGGAGAGATTGAGAGATGATGGGGAGGAGGGGAAGAGAGAGAGAAATCGAGGGAGAAAGGAGGTGGATGTCGCTTGGAATGTAGAGTCTAGGGGAAGAAGGAAACGAGAAAGGGGGACAGTTAGCTAGAACCTGGACTCCAAGTCCGATCCAGAATAGAAACACATAAAGAGGGTGTGATATCCGACTTTAGGCAATACATGGAAAATAATCAGGGTGACATCAAATTCTAATTGAAATCAAATAAAGCAAAGTTCCATTGCATATGGATTGTTATTTAGGTAATTTCTTCTTTACTTAAATTAAGATATCTAGGATTATCTAGTTAAATTTAAATTTTCACCTAGACCAATTTGGACTAAAAAAATTCAATTTTGGGCTTAGATTTAGGTTTTAAGATTATCTTATATGAGTTTTAAACAAACAAGGTTTTAGACAATTATCTCATTATCTATTATTATATATTACCATTATCCTTAAAATGTAGGATTTAGGTTCCTATTAATATTATCATACTAAAAATAGATTTTTATGATATTATCTTGCACGAGATACACTATTTTACTCAATTTCTCACTAATTCCATTAATGTCACATTAACTTAAATAATGACACCTAAATCATTTCTATTTACATGAAAGGTCTAATTCTTATCCCATTATACATATTATGCACATTAGATACCATCCAAACCATTTATGCACACTTATATAGATCAATTCCTTATCAATCACATTTAGGTCATTAAATGTGTATTAACAAACAATGAGACATATATTAAGTATTTCATGAACTCACTTACATATGAAGCCTTAATTAGGTAATTAGGTCCGATATGCGTGTATTGAGATATATTTTGTGATTTGAGCACCTAATATTACTAATGCAGTATAATTAATACCAAGGATGCATATATTAGGTTTAATATCTGAGTTACTCACATTATGTGTATTAAATGTTCATCAGGGTACAAATAAGCATATCACATCATATGTCTAATCTGTTTTGGTCAATTCTAAATATCCAAGTACACTAACCTTATATACATGGAATTAGGGTTTCTAGAGTTAGAGTATCCAACACTTAGTGTATTACAAGTATATCAAAAGTGTAACTTTACCATGGCAATACCTACTCCATCATAAGTACCTGAAAATGATGTAAATCACACACATATAACATATACATAAAGAAACCAAACAATGTAAGTGCATCCATGCTATTTTTCAAATTCATCAAAACATATTTCAACTTGGTTGAGTTGCATATTATATTATTCCCTAGACAGTTTGAGGCATACCACTCAAACCACTAGCTATCCGCTACAAAGCCTCTCTAGCAATTCATACAAGATCTAAGGTATATGGACACTACTAAATCTCTCAACACATCCTTGGGTGGAAGTGAGGGAAACAAAAATTAGATTACTGTAAAACTGGATCTATTGTAGAAATTACTTAAAATCAAATCCACATATCATAGGTCCTTCTTGGGTACACATGCCATGACACCAAACACATGGTATCATCCCATGAAAGCTGATACATGACTGCATTCGTTCTCTATCATGTACCATATATCACTGGACTTTTGATCACAAATGAGCTCTGTGAATATTTAAATACTATAGGGAAAACCAATTCCAACTATCCCCATATATTCACTAGTACGTGGCTCCGGGCATCTTCTCACAATTTTTAGATTGTCACAAGATCACTAGTTTCACTATTTTCTCCAATGACCTAGAGATATAGATTTATGGGCTCAATGTGATGAAAGATTAGGGAATTACTTTATTAATCAATTTAAATGCTTGTTTTATTATTATATTGATCAAGTTCCATACAATAAATAGAAAGTAACTAATTTTTTAGTCATGACCTTTGAAACTCTAGAAGATATTCAATTTATTATAATACAAATCCCTCTACCAAAACAAGGTGGCATATTATAGTGCCCCTTGGTTGTACAAGGACATACATTAAGATCTAAGCTCCATTAGGCCTATAATTGCATAGAGGACCATACCAAGGTCTAATACTCTCCATGATTCCATATTAAGCCATCTCAAGGCATTAAGTTCACTCACAAACATCATGCATATATGTGATTTATAGATATCCTCATGAGTAGTAACCAATCATCACTTTAAGGAAATAAACGACATATTGGTTTCAAGGTTAAGCATAAGAAAAGCCAACTTCTAGTAAGAAAAGGCTATTTTGATATAGAAATCTAACTGCATAGATTTTTGTTATCATAAGAACATCATATTGATACAATGTTTAAGTTTATTTACCATCATAAATTAGATCCAAGTACATGTATATTGACTACAAATACTTTATCATAAATGAAAATTATGGAATAGATATAGATGATCACACAAGTGTATATCCCCTTCTATATTTCTTAGACCAGTATAAAAGTTCCATCATCATCATACAATAAATATTAAAACCAATGTTAATATTTTGCATGTATCATGTAGATAGTAAATGCATTATATGTTTTTTTTTCAAGCTAAGATTTACTTCTATTCATCCGAATCTCCTAGTCTATGCCAAAAACTATTTAAGCTACATCACTGCTCATGAAACACATGTCAACATACCCCAAAAACATGAGGATCAACAAAAAAGGAAACATATATATACTTTTCCTAGGATCCAACTATACTTCTCACCATCTATCTATAATGTACGATATACCATTACTCTCTAAAACCATCAATCCCTTATCTCTGGGTGGGGAGATACATGACTCATGCACCATAAAGATCTCATCAGAGTTCACTTACAATCTACCCAACTACATTGCCACACCTTCCTTTGGAATTATGCTTCCCATAATATAATTCTCCTTCAACATGGTCTGAGCCGCATCATGCAAGGCTTTAAGTCTCCACATATGCTCCCCACAAGACCACATCATACCAACAAGGCTGGGGTTATCCAGCTAAAACATGAATATCTGAAGAACTTTATCGACAAAGACCTTAAAAGCAAAAATCAGTGCCTTGATTCCTGTATCTATAAAGACTCCACACACATCAAAGCTCTTATGACAAAAACAATATGACCTTGTGATTCCACACAACACAAGACATCCACCCTCTTCTTATGTTCCAATTACCACTATTCATGGTCATGGAAAAATTACCTTTCAAGTTGTGAATATTCTACATGTTCCAATTGCAGAGGGTAAGGTGATTCAAAATAGCCCTAGGGTACTTACCATTGTACTCCTTCAAGACCTCCAACACTCGACGATCACCCCTTGTCTTAAAGTATAAATTACCACTTATCCCACCAACAATTGTCATGATATCTTTCTAGACCTTCACAACAACCACCTGCCCATCATCATATCTTGCCTTGTAACGATGAGGCCATATCTTCCAGATAGTGATGCATGGTATACTCTCCTTCATTCATCCTTTAAGGGACTTCTTCGATGCCTCTCTCCAGAAACAAGCAATCAATTAACGAATAGAGAGCTCATTTAAGTTCAAAATATGGATGTCTAACGGTAGACATTTCCTCATGCCACACTCATCTCCGTACATCACTGTGGACCAACAAAAGGTCTAGAGTTCCATGTTGATGCTTCACATGGTACTTGAATTTTTAGGCCATAGGGATCAAACACTTTTGAATGTTATCATCTATCAAAAAGGCCCTCTTAGTTTCCTTCTAGGTAATGGTGTTGGCTCTACATGGCACCTTCTTCCTCCATAGACAGGCTTACATGTGTCCACGTGGTCCTCCCTATGCATAAATTTTCTGACTCAAGATTGAACTCTTCCAATTGGTTTGGCATCCATAGTTCATACATAGGTTTGAATTACCAATAAGGCATATGTTAAGGTATCTCATAACATGGTTTATTCATATATGCATGTTTGGATTGTGGGTAACCATGGTTATAATTTTCATTGTAGACTCACCATGCATAACTTATACCCTTTTTAGTTTCTTTTAGGAACTAATCCTGTTGGAATATATTTCAAATAATTCTTGTTTCTAGGGTTATTATATAAAGTGCAGTACAATGCTCAAACTCCTAAAAAATTAATCCTCAAAATGAATCTATCCATTCATTACTAAAGAACAACTAGCCACTCCTTGAAAGGCGCAACCTAATAAGTTAGAAGGGTGACACATCACCTTAAGGTTATTTTTACCATGTGGGTGCATGGTGTATTATAGGGCATGCATTCCAACCAAATGATTTTTGCTAACTATAGCTATGTTATCCCATATATTTTAGGATAGAGTATTCATAAATATTGGCTCTTAATCATGCATAAATAACCTTAAAGTCCACATTACCATCTAGTAACTCACATAGTACAACTTCTCATTATTGGAATAATCTACAACCATGCACAACCTGAGGGTAAACAAGGTAGGTCCACTAAACTTATATTACTTCTTCTTTAGTATCACTATGATCTCAAGCCCAAGGTTTTAAAGCTTTGTTCTAACTAATCATATGGTTCTTGGTGAGTATGTAGGACACCCAATCAATTGAATTGAATGTATGCTCCTTCGGCACACAAAAATGTTCTTTCATTTTTGTAGGGCCCAATGGACACACTTTTAAGCAAATCCACAAGAGCACGGGCTCGGGAGTAGCATAGGAGCAGTAAGTCAGGGTTGAACCCAAGGGAGAGATGGGGAGCTAGATCTATGCTCGTTTTGGGATATGTTCCTACAACTGATCCTAGGGTTTAAGTTTTGATTTGGATTTGTTTTGATCACATTAAGATCGTTCAAATAAGAAATTATAGTAAATCAAGGGAAAAACTTACTTTAACCCTAGATAAGTACTTCTAATTAATAAATAAAGGAAGCTAAGCAAGAAAGCAATAATTTAAACTAAGGAAAGTATAGCAATAACTAACACTTCACTAGAATAGCAAAGAAATCCCACTTAACAACCTAGAGATGGAAACTAGTTAAACTAAGCAAGAAATGACACTAGACTAGAAATTAGATGACAAGGCAAGTCATAGGACCGAGATACTAACTAATTAGATAAAACAAGCACAAACAAGTACAAAGTAACAGTAACTAACCTAGAAAGGATCTAACTTCCAAGAACAAGACAATTAAATAAGGAAGCAAGTAAATCAACTAATTAAGTAAGGATTAACTATCAAGGAAGAAATTAGGGTTTTAAGTAATTAATGAGAAGTGTGGGCCGTTTGGGGTAATGTGGCTGGAAACTAGGTTGGGGGTCAAAACATGCAATCACTACTCATTCATTTAGATTGTTTAACAAAACAACAAGATAAATGCTAGAGCATTGCCCTAAGCTACTAATTGGTTATGGATGGAATACAGTGTGTTAGGAGAACTACTCCCTATAACTCCCTATCCAACCTTATGAGGCTCATTCAGATTAGTGTTTAGGTGAAATTCTATTAGGATCTAATCAATTTTACGTTTCTAACATAGTATCTCTTAGGAAAATTAGGGGGCAGTGGTAGTAATGGAGGGTGGAAATGAGGGTATTTTACCTCACACCACTTACCATCTAGCCTTTAGATAGCTCCAGGAAATTGCACTAAGTGCTTCTAAACTAGCTACTTAGATGTCACACATAGGAGTAGGAGAAGGATATAAATGTAGGAAGATGGGGTGCTACCTAGAGATCCATTAGTTAGACCTAGCAGTAAATCTCAAAATAGCTACATGTATGCCATTTTCTCATTAACCTAGGTGGTTTCAAGCACAATTGACAAGATAATCCATGGGAAATTAGATAGAAGTGGAATACAATCATTCACAAATAAAATTATATATTTTACATATCCCCCCAACATAGTATCAAAATTACATCTTAACCCCAAAAAAACCATCGAAGGGGTTTATCTACTCAATGCAAAATAAAAGAAGAAATAAGATGCAATAGAGGAGTGAATAGACATGTAAGATTTATGAAGAATCCTCCTTCTTCACGTCCTAGTAGCAGCATCAGCTCGTTCTTCTCCCTCCTTGGTGGTTGGATGACATGGAATGGTGGATGGAAGTAGCTAAAACCTGAGAAAACTAGGGTTTTGAGGTAGGGGATGGTGGAAATGGAGTAGGAATAGGTCGGAGCTCAATGAATGTGTTAGTAAATGCTAGGGAGGCTAACCTTTTACTCCAAGCTGCCACCAATGTTTATATAGGGGCTAGGAAAACATAGGGTTAAGTGCAGGCAAAATGGGAAAAATAGTGTAGAAAATGAGCTAGGGTTTGAGGCAACATGATCGTTCTAGGCAAAATAATCGTAGTGGGTGGAGTGTAGCATGGCCATGCTAGGATAGAATGGGCGTGCTGAGAATGGAAACATGTCAGGTTGAATTTGGGTTTTTTTGAAAGTCGATAGCACGGTCATGGTGGAGGCTAGGTAGAAAGATTGTGTTGAGCAGCACGACCGTGGTGGTTGTGAGGTGGCACAACCATGCTAGGTAGCACGAATATGGTGAAGGGCTTGGATGAGGGTTGTTCCAACAAGCATGGGCCCACTAGACTTGGGTAGCACAACTAGACCACAACCACTCAGGGGGCTTCTTGGCACTTCCATGCTAATCAACACGGCCATGTTGGTGACTTTTCTATAGTTGCTTCTCATTAGCAACAAAGATGATCTGTGACACAACTATCGTGCCAGGGGCTTTTCTTGGACTTTGATATTCAATTTCATAATCCTTAGTGTTCTTTGATTTGTCTTGACTCTTGGCCGCTAAGGGTAGGCTGGAGTAGCTCTTG
The DNA here is from genome assembly GCA_963693085.1 of Alisma plantago-aquatica. Taxonomy (NCBI): domain Eukaryota; kingdom Viridiplantae; phylum Streptophyta; class Magnoliopsida; order Alismatales; family Alismataceae; genus Alisma; species Alisma plantago-aquatica. The sequence continues at coordinate 1,055,849,720 of OY856409.1, read as the reverse complement.
GACACTCTTTGGGATCCTCTATAGGTAGAGAAACACTTAGGCCATCCTTATTCTTTCCGATCCATCCAAAGTTTGTTCCAAATACCTAAAAAATATGCAAAGAATGTCAATAAGTGAATTTGATAGTAAACCACTTATTGGGGAAATAACATGCATTCTAAGATGTTTAGGTGTGATTATAATACAAAACAACACAAGATGAAGACCTAAATGAGAACTGCATCACCAACCTAAACTTAAAACATACTTGTCCTGAAGTATGCTCCAACTCGATCTCTTTTTCACTTCATTCAAGGAAAACATGGGAGAATGCAATCATCACAATGTTCATTGGCTGAAGTAAGTTTACATGTAGAATTAGGCATGCAGTCCACTACTCCCCATTGATTTGTCCCTTTTCCATGTGGAATTAGCACAAGAACTTAAAATATGGAACACTTATCACACATGTAAGTGATGCAACTTTCATTATGCTTTGGGTAATGATATCATGCACGAAATACAATAGTTTTTATTTCACTTGATAGGACTCCATCATACACTTCATTTCACCTCTCATGACCCATTTGACTTGTGTAGGGTGTGTGGGTTAGAGTTGAATTATCCTAGCCATGCTAGGCCTCAAAAGAGAAGAAAGGGTTATGTGAGGGAGTGGAGTGCTACTAAATACGAGCACTCTTTTTTCTCTTGAGAGGCTATTACATAGATGCATCCCTTATTTTTTTTTATTTTCCTCTACCCCATATTCAAGGAGTGCATATTGTGATTGGAAGAAGTGAGGTGATACAACCATGGCCACCCAAAACTTGTAGAGGGTGACCAAGGCTAATGTGTGCACTTTTGCATCCTTTAATGAAGTAAAGAGAAGACGATAAGAGAAATTATGGGTCAAAGAGGAGCCATAGGTGATGAAGATCCATGTATGATTTCATTCAAGCAAGCTAATCCATGCAATTTTCATAAAAAAGACAAATCATGCATAAAATGAGTAATATGCTAGATTACACTCTTTCCACATAGAATGAATAATACTAAGAATTCAAGGTTTGAAATATTTAAACTTTTATTAAATCAGTAAATTATTTTAAGAGAGTTAGAGGACATGAAAAATTCCATCATGGAACTCATTTAGCCAAAAAACATCATCAAAGGGATGCATTATCCTAATTTTAGTTATTCACATCACAATAAGTAGAGATGTAGTTGAAAAAAACTATTGGGCAAGTAGATTCAAGCTTGAGAAAAATTGAAAAGAATGGTGCCAAATTCACTGTAATCACATCTAAACTCACACTAATAAGAAATAAACAACAAACGAGCAAATCCAAGCTAAAACACACAAGAAATTACTAAAACCTACGTGAATTGAAATGCATGTCATGGAAGGGGAAAAGGAGTTTTTTTGAAAAAAAGCACAAAAAATGAAGAAAGTACAAGTACATGATATGCATGTATGCAAAGGAAACAAAAATCTAATCCAAGTAGTAGGTGTATTAAACAAAAAACTAGATGATGAGATAAAGCGATCTTGAGTGAAACGAAGGCGTACCACCCTACCACCTCAAACTTTTGAATCATGCTGTCCTTAACATGAATAAAGCCTACAAATGATAGGGTATATTTCAATGATGGTGTGGTAGCTCTAGTGGTGATCCCCCATATGGAGAATGTTGCCTAATGCATCCCTTGAATGCCCTCTAGCTGGTCCTATATAGTAAACATTTCAAAGGCATTCACTATGGACTGTTGTTGGTGTTTCCCCTACCTCTCTTCTCCTCACTCCACATGCCTCTCTCTCTCTCCTGCCACCCTCCTTTGGTCCTCTGCATAAGTCCCCCACTTCCGATGGAAACACTACAAGCTCTAGGTGTTACTAGGCTGCTCATGCTCCCATCTCCTCTAAGTATCCAAGAAATTTGGAGATCGACCAAAATCCTCTAGGAGAGGTGTCACGTGGTAGGGTACGTAGCTCAAGTGTAAAGCTTTCATAAGGGGTATTGATTTGGTATAATATTTTCTTGTTTGCAATAGAAATCATGTTGAAGCAGATAAGGTATTGCATGGCTATATACTTATCCCCTTTTGCCTTCGTGAACCCTGCCAACTCAACATCTAAGAAAAGTGCAATGCAAGTTATAATCCTTCCCATTACAAATGGATTTTTACTCTTGGAGGAATTTTTTTTCATGTGATCAATCATTAATGCCCCTTGATTCACAAGCTTGCCTTTCAACATCTAGCCTAATACAAACAAATATATATTTGTGCAACTCCTTGGTTTTCATACTTGGAAAATACTTCATTTGCTAAAATCTCCTGAACATACCTTATCCAGGGGTTATGGATCAAGCTTGTATTTGATTTCCTCACTACAAAGTTACTATACTTGATTAATTTCTTCCACATACCTACATAATTGACATTGAAGTCTTTCTCTATCCTTCATTCATCAAGGACACCTATCATCTTAGAATTTCAAACAAAAAATTTGTTGAGCATAGAGGCGGTAAGAATGTGGGTATAATCTCCAAAGCTAAAGTGGAGAGCCTCTTCCTCTATGTATACAACCTTATCTAAAGAGGTGAAGAAATGGTGTGTGGGCTGAACATAAGTTTTCTGGACAATCGTCATCATATCAAATAATTCCATGGACTTCATGATGTCTTTGAAATAGGAATGAATTAACAACACCTCCATTGTAGTATGTAAAGCACATAGTGTAGCAATTAACGTTTGTATAAATCACTCTGTATGAATTAACAACACCTCCACCAATGTATCAATATTTTTGGGCACCATCTCATATTCCTCCTCATTGTGATTTGGATCAATTGTGCGGTGGATAGATGATGAATGGAGGTGGGATCAACTCCTAATACCGAGCAGACTTCTTTACTATGAGAGCTAGAAATTGGATTTGGCACTTGAGGAGTAGATTGGGCTATAAATGAGTCATTTCTGGAGCAATAGTGGTAGCAGATGACACTCTTGGCTCCCTCCTCTAATTTCTTTCCAATTGCCTTCATTTGAGCGGGTTTTTGGTAGGAAACGTAAAGGGAGATAGGTTTTTAAAATTTTGGTTATGTGGATAGAATGAAGGTGGATATGGAGATTTTATGGTGGAAAAGGATGGGAAATAGGAGCTAAATGTAGTAGAAACATTTCTAGAGCAGGTTGGGGGTTGATTTGGGGTTGAAGATGGAGAATTAGAGGTCAGGAGGGGTTGGAGTGCCTCTAGAAGTTGATTGGATCACCCCCACAATAATTTTGTCATAGAGAAATGAATTGAGGTCATGATGATGCTCTTTCCTTATTTTAACTTAAACTAGTGGGATCGACATTAGCACACCCATGTTGGCCTGCTAGTGCCATGGATGTTTTGAGTCACACATCCGTGGTGACTATCTTGTCACATGGACGTATTGGTTACCATGCCCATGGTGATGGTTATGCCTCTCTTTTGATTTTAACAGTAAAATGACAATCCACACCATGGCCGTTCTAATGTACCATGACCGTGGTAGGTTTATTATCAGCCAAATTCCTTGAAAATATCCACAAATCATCACATTCTTGAACCAAATGATTCCTCATCAATTCTTTCCTACATTTCTACTATTTTTCCTCATTTAATCACTTTCCACTCCCCTACATATAAAAAAACTAAACAAAAACTATGAACCACATGTGTGTGTGTTTTCTTAGAAGTGTGTAAAATAACCAAAAAGTGACAAAAAATTATGGTTGGGTGCAAATGTTCCCAAACCTAGGTGGGTTTCCTCCCACTAGTGCTAAGTTTTATGCCTTCCATCAGACTTTGTAGTTATCTCAATCATCAACCACTAGGAAAACCTTATCTGTCCAACTTTGAAGTAGATGAATCTCTCATTTGCATTCAGTAATTGTTCTACATCCCATTGATCACATAAGTTAGTAAGAGGTGTTTCATCCGGGTCCCCATCCTTTGAGTAACCAAATCCTCATCTCATTCTTTCCAAATGGGGGTCTTGAACATATTGATTTTTAATCTTCATGTCCATGAATGAGTGTATTTTGACATCAAATGTGGATAGGAATGGCCTTCCCAAGATGATGGGAATCTTCCTATATGCTGGATCCATGTTAAGAACATTAAAATCCTCTAAGATCACCACTGCCCTTTCTTTGTCTATCATCACTAAGAAATAATCAACTCTTCCTCTAGGCACTTTGATTGAATGATCCATCTATTGAAGTGTACAATTAGCTAGTTTTATCTTGTCTAACTCTAGTTCTACATAGACACTATATGGAATCAAATTCACACTGGATCCCAAATCAAGGAGGGATTGGTCTATGCAATGTCAGCATATGTAGCTAGGTATAAGTAGATCTCTTGGGTTTTTTCTCTTCACAAGAAGTGCATGTTGAAGAACATAACTCACATGTTAAGTCAGGTTGATTTTCTTAGGCATCCTTCCCATTGACTTTCTCTTGAAAGTGCACATATCCTAGAAATATTTGGCATAAGATGGAACTTGATTGATAGCATCCAACAAAGGGATATCCATCTTGACTTATCGAATAATCTATAGGATGTCAACATTATGTTTCTGCCTCCTCTTTATGATGGGGACTCGTCAAATGCATTTGGGAAAGGGGGTTCACTTGCACTTGATTTACTTGGATCAATATGATTATCTTCAAATGCAACATTACATATTCTAGATAGGGATTGTAGAACCTACCAAAAGAGTATAAGGTGGAACACATGGTATCACAAAATCAATATGCGGTATCAAGGGATCATCTTCATCTATATCAATCACCGTATCACCACTTGATTTATTCATCCTTGTTTCATCAACATACCTTTGGATCACTTGAATTGAAAATTTGACTTGTTGGCTGCTCAATAACTCTCCCACTCCTTAAAACTGTCACATCATTAATTTTATCATGGTGACAAGGGGGAGCTTGTTGTTTTTGTGAAGGAGGTGGAAGTGGCCATTGGTGTTAGAATGAGTTGGAGAGGTGTAATGCTTGGACTACTATCTAAGACTCTAGTAGAGTTCAGGAATGATGACTATCACCATAGACCACAACAAGCCTCAATAGTGCACTTTTTTCTCACTCACACACTACATAAGATCAACTTCCCAACTGGTCATCCATCCTAGTACTACTCCAAGTTGAGGATGCTTAAATTTGGAGCTCTTAGTGATGAGATCGCTGAAAAGGAGGTGCACCTTGGTGATATGGGTAGTGCAATCATTCCATTTAATATCATTTATCTGAGGACTCAAATAATGGGACGTATTATCTCCCCCACTTGGATTCTTGATTCCCTCATCAAGACTCAACTATACAACCTCTTAATATTTCCCCATTTAAGTGTAAACCCATAATGGCCCATGGATACCCAACTCGTGATCACAACTACTAGCACATGGGTGGTTACATGACCATGGATAGCCCTTTCCTACATGCCTGGACCGCGTGAATGAAGACTAGCATGCTACACGCCCATGTGGGCCCCACCTACTAGAGGGGTTATGTCTCTGATACCATTTGTGACGTACGACCCACTATCTAAGGATCTAACAGAGTTCCATGAATGACAATTGGCCCATAGACCACCACTAGCCTCAACAATGCTCTAGTGCTCACTCACTCCAATCATAGGATCAACTTCCATACGGGTCACTCATCCTAGTACCACTCTAAAATGATCACACTTAACTTTGAAGTTCTTAGTAATGTGCTCTCCAAAAAGGGAGTGAACCTTGGTTATATGGGTAGTACAATCATTCCTTTTAAGAACATTTATCCAAGAACTCAAATCTCTTGGGATTTTACAAGGGGAGTATTGATGGTGGTGAGTGTATTGGAAGTTGTGTGAAAATTATGGTGGTGGTGGAGAATAAGGTTTGGGAGGACCTTGATATTGTTGTAAAGTTGGAACCTGCCCTTGTGGTGGGATGTAGGCAACTTGATGCACACCCATGGATCGACTAGCAACATTGGAGTTCACCACGGGTTGGGAAGGAAGTTTCCCTTCTGCTTGGAGGGCAAGTATTGAAGAGAGATGCTCCACTTCTTACTCAAGCCTTGTCAAATTCTTTTGAACTTCATCACTGCCTTTCAACCTAGAAATAACTTAATCTTCAAATATTTAACTATACTTTTGAACATGTTTCTCACAATTTCTATGAGAATGAACTTGCTCAAGCCTTGTAAAATTCTTTTGAGCTTCATCACTACCTTTCAACCTAGAAATAACTTCATCTTCAAATATTTAACTATACTTTTGAACTTGTTTCTCACAATTTCTATGATAATGAAGGGTCTTCACTTCTTCACCAAAGGACTCAATAGAATTAATTGGGTAACTAGGATCACCCCCACTTTATTCTTCATAAGATTCATCATTTCAACAAGAATCTAATCATTTGTTGGCTTGCTTTATGAGGAGTTGAAGGTGTTACACCAATGGCAAGATCACAATCATTAACGATACTAGAAGCTCAATGCCTTTAGTTTTCCACTAAGTGATTAAATAAAGGCCATGTCTTCTCGGGGGTTTATCCATGAATTCACCTCTACAAGAAGAATACATTGAAGCTTTCCTAATTCGGGAGAGACCAGAGTCATAGGATTAAACAATCTACCACAAAGGAAACTTGTCATGGGAGCACTCTCTCAAAGTCTTATGGAATCTTTCCCAAGCATCATGGAACCTCTCATGATCCATTTGTCTAAAATTCACTTTAGAACACCACACTTGTGTCAAACTTGCAACATAATAGAATTTCCTTAAGAAGACACTATTCATATATCCCCAACTCATAATTTCTACTTTTGAGTCATACCAATCTTTGGTCTTTCTTTAAGGGAGAATGGGAACAAGGTAAGTCAGAGGGATTCATCTATAACGAATGATGTTCTAAAAGTATATAAAGTCTCCAAGAAAGAATCAACATGATTGTATGGGGTTTCATTCTGAAGTTCTCATAAGGTGGGAAGGATCCCTAGAAGATTGGGAGGAATAGAGAATTGCTCCCCTGCCATTTTCTCAACTCTATTTGCAATTGGAAAATGTAGTTCCCAGGCATAAAGTAGTCATGAAGTGGATTGAGAAGTGGAGGAGGTTTCTCATGTGCATTTTTGTCTCCCATATTGTCTTCCTAGGGTTGAGTGTCACTTGCATAGGGCACAACCAGACAAAAGAAGACAAGTTTGTAAACCCATATGAAAAAGTAACACAAAGAATAATGAACAACAATGGTGAGGGCAATAGAAAAACTCAAAGTTAAACAAATTAGCTAGACCGAATGCCTCACTCCCTAGAAATGGTGATAGAAATATTGGCACATCCGTAGGACACTCAATCAATTAACTTGAATGGAAGCACCTTAGGCACACAACATGGGTCTTTCAAATTTGTAGGACTGAAGGACACACTTCCAAACAAATTTGCAAGTGCACAAGCTCAAGATTAGCATAGGAGCAGTAAGTTGGGGTCAAACCTAAGGGAGAGAAGGGAACTATAGCTATGTTTGTTTTGATCTAGGTTCCTACAACAAAGTCTAGGGTTCAATCATTTGATATGGATCTGTTTTGATTACACTAAGATGGTTTAAACAAGAAATTGAAGGAAAGCAAAAGGAAAACCTAGTTTGACCCTAGACAAGTAGTTATAATTAACAAAGAAAGGAAGCTAAGAAAGAAAGGAGTAATTTAAACTAATGAAATAAAATCAAGAACTAATACTAGATACACTATACTAGTAAAGAAATCCTACTTAACAACCTAGAAATATAAACTAGTCAAAGTAAGCAAGAAATTACAATACACTAGCAATTATCAACTAGGGCAAGTCAAGGACTAAGTTAGAAACTAAATATAAAAGAAAACAAGTGCAAGCAAGCACAAAGTATAATGAACTAACCTGGCAAGCTCTAACTACCAAGAACTATACAATAAACTAAGGAAGCAAGTAATAACTAACTAAGAAAGCATTAACTAGCAAGGAAGCAATTAGGGTTTCAAGCAACTAATGGGAGGTGTGGGCCATTTTGGGTGATGTGACTAGAATTGAGGTTGGGTGGGAGTCATAAAATGCAATCACTACTCATTCATTTAGATTAAACCAAACAACAAGATAGATGCATGAGAATTAGCTAAGCTACTAATTGCCATGGGTGGAATAGAGTGTGTTGGGGAACTACTCCCTAGCACCCCTATCTAGCCTTATGAGGTTAATTTGTATTATGGTTTAGGTGGAATCATACATGATCTAATTGAGTATAGATTTCTAGGATATTATCTCTTAGGGAAATTGGGGGCCAAGAGTAGTAATGGAGGGTTCAAATGAGCGTATTTTACCTCAAATCGCCTACCATCTAGCCTTTAGATAGATCCAAACCAATTGCACTAAGTGCTTCTAAACTAGATACTTAGATAATAAAAAATAGGAGTAGGAGAAGGGATATATATGTAGGAATATGGGGTTCTAGCTAGGGATCTACTAGTCAAACCTAGGAGCAAATCACAAAATAGCTACATATAGGCCATTTTCTCTTAGTCCTAGGTGGTTTCAAGCACAAATCACAAGAGACTCCATGGGAAATGAGATATAAGTAGAAGACATCATTCATAAATGAAATTATAAAGTTTACATATTGTTTTATCACAACATTGTATCAAAGTCACATTTTAATCCAAAACAACCCACTTAAGGGTCCTAGCTACTCATAAAAAAACAAAAGAAGAAAGAAGATGGATTAGAGGAGTGAATAACCATGGAAGCTTGGTGAATACTCCTCCTTCTTTACCTCCTAGAAGGATAAGGTTGTCCTTATCCCTCCTTGGTTGTTGGATGATGCAGAATGGTGGATGCAAGTACCCTAAAAAATAGGGTTTTGAGGCAGGGGATGGTGGAAATGGAGTGGTAGTAATTGGGAGGCAGGGGATGGTGGAAATGGAGTGGTAGTAATTGGGAGGTCAATGAATGTGTTAGTAAATGTTTTGGAGGCTAACCTTTTTCTCCAAGACACAACCCATGTATATAGGGTCTAGGGAAGCATAGGGTTAAGTGGGGGCAAAATGGAAAAAATAATGCAGAAAATGAGCTAGGGTTTGAGGTTACATGACCGTTCAGGACACAACGACCATGGTAGGTGGAGTGTAGCACGACTGCACTAGGGAAGAATGGACATGCTAAGAATGGAAAAATGTTAGGTTGAGTTCGAGTTTTTTGAAGGTCCGTATAAAAGCCATGTGGGACAACACAACCATGGTAGAGGTTAGGTCTTAGCATGACTGTGGTGGCTGTGAGGTGGCATATTCATGTTGGGTAGCACAATTGTGGTGGTGAGGGTGCTTCCTAAGGGTCGTTCCACTGAGCTTTAGCTTGCGGGACTTGGGCAACACAGCTGTGCTGGGGGATCCTTGGCTTGATCTATGTAGTTAGCATGATCGTTTTGGTTACTATGATGTAGCTGATCATCAATTTGGATTTTAATTATAACTTTTACATTGGCAACGTGACTGTTCTATGACACCATGACCATGTTGGGGGCTCTTGTTGCACTTTGATCTTCCACTTCACAATCCTTGGTTTCCCTTGATTTGGCTTGACTCTTGGACACTAGGGGTAGGTTAAGGAACCTCTTGGACTCTCTTTGGGATCCTTTGGAGGTAAAACCCTTAGGACATCCTCATTCTCTCTCCTCCATTAAATGCATGGTCCAAGTACCTAAAAAACATGCAAAGAACGTCCATAAGTGCACTTGATAGCAAACCACTCATTGGGAAAAGTAGAATGCATTTTAACATGTTCATATGTGATTAAAGCACATAATAAGACAAGATGCATGAAGACCTAAATGATCATTTACATATAAACCCTATATTTAGAGTGTATCTATCAAACATGTTAAAAGTAAACTCCAACTCATATTAAAATATTGTAATGTTTGGGGTAACTAATTTATATTATTTTGTTGAAGAGGTTTTAAGAAAAGGGGAGAAATGAGTAAGGTACCCAAACTTTGGTATGTTGTAATACTCCACCCCTATTGAAAACATTTCCCCAAAATCCACCTATACAAAACCTAATCCACCTTTATGCTTTAGATAATTCAAATGATACTTTTTTACTACTTAGTGTAGAGAACAACTATACCTATGGCACTAATCTAGATATTTTCTCAAGGATTTCCTAAGGTAATAATTATTATGTTTAAACAATTATGAAATTGAATTACCTTCACAAGTTATTAAGATATAAGACTCTACCCCTTGAAAAGGCTTATGTATAACTTATCTAAATATCTCTAGGGGAAACACATGTGGATCAACTACGTCTAATATATCCAAAACTTCGTATTTGTACTCTCTAAACAATACTTAGGTGTAACGGCCCCGCCTCCCGGTAACCCCCAATTAAGGGAGACCAAAAGGTCCGAGCCGTTATCCCAATTAACAAGATCAATGGTTCGACAAATAATCAATAATAATTGCTAAATTCTACCAAGACTAAACTGAAAGCTGATATAAAATAAAACTTTACATACCTTTTAAAAACTTTGGATATCTACTTCTATCCACAACTTGAATTTATTCTATCTAATCCTCCTCGCACTTTATTTCTTGTTTTCACAATGTGTCACTTCACTATTTGTTCTTTTCAGGGTTGTACCTAAAACACCGAAAAACAAAATGTCGGTCAACATAAATGAATATGCCGATATGTGGGGACAACCAAAATTTCAAAAAAATGGCTAACAATCTAAATATCACAAACAACTTAATTAACATGCCAATTTATGCTTTCAATGTGACATTCTCCACCACTTTTGCCCTAACCCTGGAATACCCTCTTTAGGGTTTCTCTTTTTCCATTGACTTAAGACCACCTTCTCAATCCCGAGCTTGGTGCCTGGGGTCACCTCTCATGGTGCCCATTAGTCATGCAACAAAGACCACCTTCTCAATCCCGAGCTTGGTGTCTGGGGTCACCACTCATGGTACCCATGGGTCTTCCCTCCTGAGCTTGACCTTTTTGCATCATCCATCAGGGTGGCATGTAGGTGCGAGAATACACACTTATATTATAATTGTGATAATCATAGTGACTTTATGATTTGCAAGTATGAACATCCAAACTGATAGGTTGCATTCAATGTGATTAATCATCCAAAAAACCTTCAGGAAACTAATGCAATTAACCATAATTAACCACATACATGTCAGGCTGATTTGAGAAAGAATTAATCTAATCAATGCAATAAATCCAATAGGCAGGCAAGCACACAAAGAGATCCTGAAATATGCATATAATTTCCTATCATTGACCATACCATCAAGATATATTAAACCTAGCTCGCTTCCTAGGGTTTCTAATCCACTTTTAGGGTTTTCATTGCAATTAGGGTTTTTTCTTTCACTTTTATTACTACAAACCCTAATTAAGCAAAATAACTCACAAACCCTAAGGTTCATAACCTAACTCATCTAACAGTCTTAGGATCATCATTTAATAATACATTTTCACATATTTCGAATTAAATATGATCTTTTCCTATTTTACACTAAATTAGGGTTTCTAAATGCTTTATCATTCATAAGTGGTGTAAAACCCTAATCCATGCAATAATTCATCTAGATCATGTTCAAGTTCATCATTAACGTTTCAACAAGTTACTATTACTTAATTTCACCAATTAAGCATCATGAACTTAACCATTGATTTCAATTAGGGTTTCTAACATAATTTTAAATCACTTTTCCTTAACTTAGCATACTTTTGCAAATAGGAATATATTCAGGTTCTCAAAAGAATTTTAATGTGTTCCTCATATTTTTCTAAGTAACTTTCATGTATAAACTTTTCTCATCAGAGCTTCCTAACAGATTCTATGAATTTTGCAAAGAAAAACACTTTTTTGTATTATCTATTATTTTAGGAAAATGTCGGCCGTTTGATTGATACTCCTATGGACCACGATAGATCCAACGCTCCATGGTCGCACGCCCCACCCGCAAGTGAAAAGAACAAAAAGGTAGATATGTCCTTACCTGGCTAATACAAGCGCGAGGGCAAAGGGGTCTTTTACCCCTTGGTCATCTTCTACCTTGGGCTGGCTCGTGAGTAGCCCTGTAGAGTCAACTCCAAAGTTGACTTCAGGCTATCTTCTACTTGCGATTAAGCCGACTGGAGCGAGAGCGTCACCTGGCTCTCCCAAATTCGTAGCTGCCCTTAATTCCTCATCCTCACTAGTGCTTCACTGCCAACAATCTGGTGGCGCTCCAGCGAGAGCTGCTACTAGACAGGGGACAAGAACACGTCGATGGATCAAATTGAACGCACAAAGATGATCGTCACTGCGCCACGGTCACGAGAGGATAAACTTTAGGTTTTCTCGCATTTTTGTGCACACTACCCTATATAAAGGGTGGCCATCAAGTCCTCGGTGAATTGGGGACTTCCCCATTTCACAACGAAACCCCACCAACCTTAGGGTGGTTGGGTTCAGAACAAGATCCTGAAGGAGATGGACTCACATATTCGCAGATGGCTTCTAACTCACAAAATCTCCGATCAAAAATTCATAGGTTGGACTCTGATATTCCAGATCCTGGTGAAACCAAGATTTGTCCCAGGCCGTGGATCATAGATCCAACGATTGTAGATGAGCGCCCAAAATCAAAAATCGGTATTTATTCCCAGATAAATCGTGACACATGATCATTATTCCATTAATGTCCACACTTTAGGATGTTTTGTAAATTGCATAACTTGGAAACCATGCATTGTTTTCCTACCAAATTTTAAGAGTTTCTCTCTCTTGCCCCTATCTACTTGCATGTCAAGTTTGAGTCCGAAATTCCAAAAGAAAAGGGCTATTTCTTCATAGGCAAGTTACTCATTAATCAAATCCATTTAATGGTTATTTTCTCTTTCCTCAAACCATCATCTTGCTATTTTGGGACTCCTTGGACCCCAAGGAACCCTAGGGCACAAATTCCCTTCTTGGAGGATATTCCTTGCCTTCGAGAGGTTTCCACCTCTCTCTCTTTATTCCCCTTTTCTTTGTTATTTATTTATCTTTTATATTTTCCTTTATTCTTTACTATTATTGAGCCCAATAGCCAGTAAGGCCCACAAAGAAACCAACAAGGCTATTGTAAATGAAGTTTAATCAATTGTGGCCATCAATTCCACTTTCTAGAGATTTCTATGTATTTCTCATAATTACTTTGCTTAATATCCATTATCTTGTATCTTTTCCTTTTATTTGGACTTTTCTTGTTTTCTTCTCTTTTATATCCATTATTGGAGTAATCTAATAATAGAAATTAATAAATTCCCATCAAAGGGAGATTTGCAAAGAAATCAATCTTTTGAAGCAAAACATACAACCTTTTCAATTAAGTCCATATTCACAAAATCTTTACAATTCAATTATGAAAACATATGCAAAATTGTGGTTGTAAATCCTTCCCCTCTTATAGGAATTTTTCCCTCAAAATTCCCTCAAACATACAAACAAAGAGGATAAAACATCCTCATGTCCATCATGGCTCCCATGTGGTTTTACCCTCTCCATGGTGCTTCTCAAGAACCTTCATCATCTCACATTCTTACATCTGAGTTCTTTCTCACCTTGGTACTTTGTACCCTCATAGGTGACTCAGGACATTTCAGCTTCTCTCAAAGCTAATTGGGTTCATGGCTCAGCACATGGCTTGGGTACCTCACATAGTGCTCTAGATCAGACTTGTAGAGCACATCACGTTATCCTAAGGGGTAAGAATGAACATAACCATCTCCACCAATCCATCTCAAAAGGACCCATATATCGGGGACTCAACTTTCTCAGCTGTAGCTTAGAGGGGTCGAATTTTCACATCACATATTCTCCCACAGTGAACTGCATGTCAGCCTTCTTTGCATCAACTCATGACTCATGTTGCCCCTGGGCTTCCTCAGCCATCACATGATCAAAGCGACTTCATATGCACACACTGTGGTCCTTTTCTGACCTTCACGAGGTCCCTTCACCAACATTATCTTAATGAAGTGGTGACCGACACAACCTCCCTTACAGAGCTTCTTTACATCCTGATACTGGCTATGGTGGTTATCATCACATATCTCATTTATCATCACATCTCTCATAGGGCAAGAACTGCCCCCATATATCACCCTGAATGAGCACACATGCTCTCATCAGACCCTCTTGTCTGGATCATACTAACTAGTAGTTAGGGGTGATAAGCTGTACTCACATCGAGTTCTTCATGTATCTACTTCCACCTTATGGAAGTGAATATTTAGGTTATACTCAAGAACCTTTGAACTCACATCATGGTGTAGTTGAACCATCTCTCCCTCTTGTATGTAGTTCAACCAGATCTGTCCCCTGACAATACTCTATCTTTCTTCGAGATCATGTCATCTAGGTAAGGTGACCTACCATAACCCATATTGCATCTAGACCTTCTCCGGCCCATGGGAAACTTACAACAACATCCATAGTGATGAACTCCCATTCCATCTCAGGGACTCTATATCAATCTTATGGGTTATTGGTGTTCATCCTTCACCTTCTGGCATGCATGGAGACAAGCCACATGAAACTTTGTATGCTTCTTATTCTTAGGCATTAAAGTAATACTACCACTTACCATCTTAATAGTACCATGGTGTATGGTGACTTAAAATCATGATCTCCTGTATGTCATGATTCCTCAAGATTGATTCCTCGGAAACCCTAAATCACTCTAGTCAGGGTTTCATCAACTCCTTTTCCAAAGAAGTTCATTTGAGGTTCTACAACCATCTTTCTATCACCACAAGCCCTAGACTGTCTAACCAAGAAACCATTAACTCGATCAACATATCTTATTACATCTGAGTATTAGCCAAACATATCTCTTTTTTCAAACTTAGGGCTAACTTAACAACCTCTTCTAGCCTCTAGCTAAACTAGGCAACAACATCTCAATAAGAGCATCCATTACCACCTCACATCTTTATGTATAAGGTAATGTTGAAGACATAAACCTCCATGTATTCCACTTATTATCTCATCTCAAACTCTAAGTCTATCTTCATCAAGAAAACTCTGAGCTCATCCTCTTAGTTTTTGAACTCAACCTTGTATAGTTCGTAAGTTCCACATAGCTCATGATAAAAAAACATCCTCATAAGATGACTACCTTAGTTCTCTTGGTGTTTGTACAACATCCACACATCTCCATCCTCATGCATCATAGCAACGTTTCCACTCACATTATCTTTATCCTTGGTGTACAACATGCGTACTGTTCTATCTCTCACTCCCATAATAAGAGGAAATAAGAAATCGGCTGCAGTCCAAATATAGAGTTCTTCCCATTCTAAGAGTAGAGATGGTACATCCCACATTGCCAGTACACCTACAATCTAATTTGAAACATGCACCACATGCCTCTACATCATGAACATCTCAATATCCAAGTTACTTCCATGAAACACTGGTCTCGAACCCACTTGGGTCATCACACCATCCTTGGTCATCTCCTCTAGGTCTGTAGGGTGCCGACACTTTTGGGGTCATCCCTCTTCCCTTATGCATCCAGAGAGTGCCCTCCTCATCTGCCCTTTGGGTCCCATGAGTTCATGAAGGCGATCAATATCCTAACCCATGTCCCTCAGACAATGATAGCTGTTACCTCCTGACCCTATGGTCATGTGCAATTAGGGAATTAGGAAACTCCTACTTCCATCGGTCTTATCCCTACCTGACCCTAGGATAGACTTAGGATTCTAACATAGTACATATCCAACTTGAAACCTTACCCAAGTCTCCATCATCTCTCTCGACATTAGTGGTCTGACTTACGTCCTTTTATAGGGATCATGGCAACCTACCTACCTCGGTCAGGCCCCATTCTGGTTACCTCCATGGTAACTCATCCACATGCACTTAGAGATGGTTATCTATGGGTCTGTAGGTTCATTCTCTTACTATGTACTCTCCACTTAGCTTCTCAAGATTCTATGAGACCTCTTAGGGTTTCCTCAAACCCAATAAAAGTTGATTCATACCCTACAAAAGGGTCCTCTCCTAGGATGGGAGGAAACTATCTCTTGATAGAAACAAAGGTCACAAACATCCTAGGGTTTACATCTAGGGTTTTCATGAGCATGCTTAGTCCTACCAAGCTACTAAGGCATGTAGCTCACAAGCAGACCACCTTCTAAACCATGCTAGGTCTCCATGTTAAGTCCTACTTATTTCTATACCTTCACATTAGACCATCATCATACCTGCCCATGTCACCAACTTATAGGCGAGGGGTTCATCAAACATACACCTTAACCAAGGGGTTTCCTTTTCCTCCAAACATGAGGGGTGCCATGCTCAAATCTATGGAAACTCAAATCTCATCATGAGCATCAGGTACACCCACCACTACTACTTCCCCTCTTAGATCTAGGAACCCTAGGTTCACCTTTCTGATGTCCAACTACATGCTCAACCTTGTAACCACATACCAAGCATGTGCAAAGTACGACATGCACTTCCTATTATCATTCCACTTGAATAACACCTCAGAGTGGAGTCCTCCTCAAGGACAACCAACTAGGTATAAGGCCTCACAACTTGTTACTAAACCTTTTCAGGGTCTAAGGAACTCTTCTTCCTAACCCTAAAAGGTAAGCACCTATACCATAGGCACATAGGTACCAATAGCCTTATCCTCTCTCTAGGGTTTGGTTCCTCTAAAGGCAACCAAGATACTATAAGCCTCCAGGGATCATGCATGAGGCAGCCACAACCATCCACTTAGGTTGCATCATCCTCAACTCCTCAGGGTTCCTCCTAACCCAGAGTCTAAACTACCAACCTTCAAGCTCGGGCCCTACTCTCTCTCTCTAGAGATTAACCCTACAACAACTTTACTACTGGAGATCCTCTCTCTAAGGTGGATCAAGCTCACAAGCATACACCTACATGAGAGAAACCTATGTTCGCCCAAGATTATCCAAAACTCTTCATGCTTATCACATAAGCTATCCAACATATTCTCCTGGCCAGGGTTTTAGCCTAATGTCAGCCCTACTGATGTACTTTGGGTGCAACTTTGCCATGCTCATATAATCTCATAGGGTTTCTATATGGTCATCACTAACCTCATCAATGAAGGAGTTATCCTATACTCTACCATGCACGAACCTTCCCAGGGTTGGGTCGCCAAAGGTACTAGGTCATCCCACCTCACATGGCTCATATCGTCATGGGTATCCAAACTAAAAGTATGTCCACTCATACACATGGTCTACCATGACATCTAGCTCATTGTGTCATCTCTCCCTCTAACCTTCACTTAGGGTTAGGGTTAGCATCATCCTCAGAGGATGTGTTAGGTCTCTACCTTTAATGGAGATCTCTGCCTCCAAAATCAACTCTCTACTAGTCCTCCTGACCAGAGGGTCTAACCTCAGGTCTCTCATGACAACACATGTCATACGACCTAAGCATGCAACTATTCTTTAGTTTACGCATAAACTATTAATATTATGTCCATGTATCTTATTTACATGCTTTTTATTAATTTTGGTGGATGATTCCTTAACCTTATCATGTATACCCTATCCTCAAGAGGGTGAGGAAGAGAGAGAAAACCCTAAACCTTATAATCCTAACAAAATTAGGGTTGAGAAGGGATGAAAATAGATGAGAGAGTCCTAAAGGTATCTTATTTTGAGTTAGATCCTAAGACATTGGCCAGGCAGTCACATAGATCTGGGAGTCCTCGTATTCCGACTAGTGGTGTGGAGAAAAATATTGCCAGCCCCCAGACGTGATCCTTTTTTAGACACCTCTGTCTTTCGGAAAATCCTCTAATAACTCCCTTAGGTTCTACAGAGTTTGTAAAATTTAATAATTATTAAGGATTAGATGAGGAACCAATGCTCTAATACCAAATGTAACGACCCCGCCTCCCGGTAACCCCCAATTAAGGGAGACCAAAAGGTCAGAGCCGTTATCCTAATTAACATGATCAATGGTTCGGCAAATAATCAATAATAATTACTAAATTCTACCAAGACTATACTGAAAGATGATATAAAATAAAGCTTTGTATACCTTATAAAAACTTTGGATATATACTTCTATCCAAAACTTGAATCTATTATATCTAATCATCCTCACACTTTATTTCTTATTTTCACAATGTGTCTCTTTACTGTTTGTTCTTTTCAGGGTTGTACCTAAAACGTCGACAAACAAAACGTCAGTCAGCATAAATGAATATGCCTATATGTGGGGACAACCAAAATTTCACAAATATGGCTAACAATCTAAATATCACAAACAAGTTAATTAACAAGCCAATTTAGCTTTCAATGTGACATTCTCCACCACTTTTGTCCTAACCCTGGAATACCCTCTTTAGGGTTTCTCTTTTGCCATCGACTTAAGGCCACCTTCTCAATCCCGAGCTTGGTGCCTGGGGTCACCTGTCATGGTGCCCATTAGTCATGCAACAAAAACCACCTTCTCAATCCCGAGCTTGGTGTCTGGGGTCACCACTCATGGTACCCATGGGTCTTCCCTCCTGGGCTTGACCTTTTTGCATCATCCATCAGGGTGGCATGTAGGTGCGAGAATACACACTTATATTATAATTGTGATAATCATAGTGCCTTTATGATTTGCAAGTATGAACATCCAAACTGATAGGTTGCATTCAATGCGATTAATCATCTGAAATACCTTCAGGAAACTAATGCGATTAACCATAATTAACCACATACCTGTCAGGCTGATTTGAGAAAGAATTAATCCAATCAATGCAAGAAATCCAATAGGCAAGCAAGCACACAAAGAGATCCTGAAATATGTATATAATTTCCTATCATTGACCATACCATCAATTCTATTAAACCTAGCTCGCTTCCTAGAGTTTCTAATCCACTTTTAGGGTTTTCATTGCAATTAGGGTTTTTCTTTCACTTTTATTACTACAAACCCTAATTAAGAAAAATAACTCAGAAACCCTAAGGTTCATAACCTATCTCATCTAACAGGCTTAGGATCATCATTTAGCAATACATTTTCACATATTTTGAATTAAATATGATCTTTTCCTCTTTTACCCTAAATTAGGGTTTCTAAATGCTTTATCATTCATAATTGGTGTAAAACCCTAATCCATGCAATAATTCATCTAGATCAGGTTCAAGTTCATCATTAACATTTCAACAGGTTACTATTACTTAATTTCACCAATTAAGCATCATGAACTTAACCATTGATTTCAATTAGGGTTTCTAACATAATTTCAAAGCACTTTTCCTTAACATAGCATACTTTTGCAAATAGGAATAGATTTAGGTTCTCAAACTAATTTTATTATGTTCCTCATATTTTTCTAAGCAACTTTCATGTATAAACTTTTCTCATCAGAGCTTCATAGCAGATTCTATGAATTTTGCAAAGAAAAGCACTTTTCTGGATTATCTATTATTTTAGGAAAACGTCGGCCATTTGATTGATACTCCTCTGGACCACGCTGGATCCAATGATCCATGGTCGTACGCCCCACCCTCAAGTGAAAAGAACAAAAAGGTAGATATGTCCTTACTTGGCTAATACAAGCATGAGGGCAAAGGGGTCTTTTTACCCCTTGGTCATCTTCTACCTTGGGCTGGCTCGCGAGTAGCCCTACAGAGTCAACTCCAAAGTCGACTTCGGGCTATCTTCTACCTGTGATCAAGTTGACTGGACCGAGAGCATCGCCTGGCTCTCCCTAATTTGTAGCTGCCCTCAATTCCTCGTCCTCACTAGTGCTTCACCGTCAACGATCCACCGATGCTCCGGTGAGGGCTGCTACTGGACATGGGACAAGAACATGTCGATGGATCAAATTGAACACACGAAGATGATCGTTGATGCGCCACGTTCATGAGAGGGTAAACTTTAGGTTTGTTCACATTGTTGTGCGTACTACCCTATATATAGGGTGGCCATCGAGTCCTCGGTGAATTGGGGACTTCCCTGTTTCACAACGAAACCCCACCAACCTTAGGGTGGTTGGGTTCAGAACAAGCTCCTGAAGGAGATGGACTCCTTCACATATTCGCAGATGGCTTCTAACTCGCGAAATCTCCAATCAAAAATTCATAGCCTGGACTCTAATATTCCAGATCCTAGTGAGATCAGGATTTGTCCTAGGCCATGGATCATAGATCCAACGATCGCAGATGAGCGCACAAAATCGAAAATCGAGATTTATTCCCAGATAAATCGTGACACATGATCATTATGCCATTAATGTCCACACTTTAGGATGTTTTGTAAATTGCATAACTTAGAAACCGTGCATTGTTTTCCAACCAAATTTTAAGGGTTTCTCTCTCTTACCCCTATCTACTTGCATGTCAAGTTTGAGTCTGAAATTCCAAAAGAAAAGGACTATTTCTTCATAGGCAAGTTACTCATTAATCAAATCCATTTAATGGTTATTTTCTCTTTCCTCAAACCATCATCTTGCTATTTTGGGACTCCTTGGACCCCAAGGAACCCTAGGGCACGAATTCCCTTCTTGGAGGATATTCCTTGCCTTCTAGAGGTTTCCACCTCTCTCTCTTTATTCCCTTTTTCTTTGTTATTTATTTTTCTTTTGTATTTTCCTTTATTCTTTACTATTATTGAGCCCAATAGCCAGTAAGGCCCACAAAGCAACCAATAAGGCTATTGTAAATGAAGTTTAATCAATTGTTGCCATCAATTCCACTTTCTAGAGATTTCTATGTATTTCTCATAATTACTTTACTTAATATCCATTATCTTATATCTTTTCCTTTTATTTGTACTTTTATTCTTTTCTTCTCTTTTATATCCATTATTGGAGTAATATAATAATAGAGATTAATAAATTCCTATCAAAAGGTAGATTTGCAAAGAAATACATCTTTTGAAGCAAAGCATACAACCTTTTCAATTAAGTCCATATTCACAAATATTAACAATTCAATTATGAAAACATATGAAAAATTGTGGTTGTAACATTAGGACTAGGGACTCAGGGTTGTTTGTTCCATTCAAATGTTTCTTCACTAAATGGTTTCTCTTGTAGTCAAACTTTCTTGTAGTGGTGATTTGGTTCGAAAAACCATTTATAAAATATATTTTTTTACATACAATTTCATTATGAAAATAGGTTAATGATGTAAAATTTATGATAGAAATCCAAATATGGCATCAAAGTCGATCCAAGAACCAAGTAATCCACTTTCCACCATACCATACATGTACTATCATTCTACCATCACTTCACTCCACCAAACATGTTTAATTCATCAAGCATACTAAAGGTTGTACAAGATGCACCCCTAAATTATAACATAGGAGGAGTAAAGGTTTTCTATTACACATGATCTATCTTTTAGAAATGATAGTTAGGCCAATACATCCATTATCATCATTTCACCCTAATCATAAGTTACTTTGCTTCATCCCAACACATTGAGGGGTCATGTATTATTCATATGACATAGGAAGAGAGTATGTATTTTTGTTAGTTGTTGGTTTATAAGCATAGTGTATCAACAAGGAAAAGTGATCCATGTGGTCTAAACACTCATCATATCAATTAATAGGTACACCAAATACATTATGGAGATGATGGAGGTGAGATCCAAATCATGTCTAGTTCAAATCTAGTTACCGATAGATGCTCTTAGGTCAAAGCAGACATATACAAGACTGTAGTGGTCCAACTAACTTTCCAGAAAGCAAGAGACTGGAAATATTCGCTAAATGGGTCAACTCCTTCATTTATGACATTTCTACCTAAATAAGGAGGGTAGAGGTGATAAGGTTTACTAAAAAATGAGGCTCATATACATAGGTGTCTTCGAGAGTGTAACTGACCAAATTAGTAAGTGATTGAAACCCTACTTGGTTTTCCATGACTTAGGGATATGTATATCAACAACCTATGGAAAATTGTTTAACTACCCAACTAAAGAACTACTCAGATAATTTGAAATAGTCAAGCACTGAACGCTTAGGCTATGATACCATACTATAAAGAATGATCCCGGATAGGGGATCCACCCAGTTGGTATGATACAAAGAGCCATGCAATAATAAAGCTGTAGAAAGCATGAATATTTTCATTTTTTAGTAATATCCCAAACACAATGTACTTCACCTTATAAGGTGTTAATACAAAATAAAAATGTTATACCTATTTACATATAAGACCCTTATCATAGGGAAACTAGGCCATTCCAAGCTATCCTCAAGACAAACATTCACATAAAATTTTGTCTAGAGTCATCACCCTCTAATCTACCTTCACCAGAATGGTTTTGGGAACAACATCAGAAAAAGAGGAGATAAAAATCTATGCATTAGTAAACACTAGTTATGTGCATTAATATAACAATTAGGGCATTATAAATCCCATAAGTATAGGAAGGATGTTCACATAAAGAGAGGGGTTTCCAACACTTAGGCAAGATCAATCAAGAATTTAATAAAAGAATGAGTAACCAAGGAATATGCAATAAACATTGAGGCATTGTCAACTTAGAGAACCAGTGCCATGAAATACATATATTTTTGCCTTTGAATCTCAATTGACAACATATAAAATTGCATGTTGATTACAACATGACTACAATAAACTAAAGTAGGGCTAGGGAACCACAAACCACCAAACCATGGAAGGAGGACTAAAAGCTTAGTGCCCATATATAAAACCTGGAAGGGGGAATTGAATCCTAGTGCATGAAAGGAGGAATACAACCTCAATATCATGTGAAAAGGGAATAAAACCCAGTGCTGGAAGGAGAAATAAAAAATCTATGCTAAAACACGGTTAAACTACTACTAGATATTATTAGTCCAAATCTCACATGCAAATAGAGTATACAAGATCAAAGTGTAGTCCAATTTAATAATTAAGTACAAAAAGGTATGATACCATCACACATGGAAACTAGAGTCATAAGATTCATAATCAAGTGAATGGAGTACTAGTAACCAACTTTGAAGTAATTAGTAGATGAGATATTAATACAGAAGGTGTTCAAGAGTTTCAATAAGAGGAGTAAAAAATGGAGTGTGCCTCATGGTGTATGATCTATATAGTTGTAATGCCCGGGCCCACTTCCCAAGGCTATAGTAGAGTTTCAGGAATGACGACTGGCCCCACAGACCACCACTAGCCTTAATTGCGTGCTTTGTCCTCATGCACGTGCAAGCCGGGGTCAACTTCCCGACTGGTCACCCATCCTAGTACTACTCCAAGCTGAGCACACTTAACTATGGAGTTCTTTAGAGATGGGCTCCCTGAAAAGGAGGTGCACATTGGTGATATGGGTAGTCCAATCATTCCTTTTAAGATCATGATATCCGAGGCCTCAAATCCTGGGATGTTACAATCTCCCCCACTTAGACTCTTGACGTCCTCATCAAGGCTCAACTATATGGCCTCATAATCTGACCCCATTTTAGTGCAGACCCACAATGGCCCATGGACACCCAGCTCCCGTCCATGGCAACCAGTGCAAGGGCGGCTCCATCTCGTCTCTACGGATAGCCCTTTCCAACTTGCCTGGACCGCACGGCTCAAGACTGGCATGCCACATGCCCATGTGGGCCCCACCTACTGGAGGGGTTATGGCTCTGATACCATTTGTAATGCCCGGGCCCACTTCCCAAGGCTCTAGTAGAGTTTCAAGAATGACGACTGGCCCCACAGACCACCACTAGCCTTAACTGCGTGCTTTGTCCTCATGCACGTGCAAGCCGGGGTCAACTTCCCGACTGGTCACCCATCCTAGTACTACTCTAAGATGAGCACACTTAACTATGGTGTTCTTTAGAGATGGGCTCCCTGAAAAGGAGGTGCACCTTGGTGATATGGGTAGTCCAATCATTCCTTTTAAGATCATGATATCCGAGGCCTCAAATCCTGGGATGTTACAATAGTCTTTTTTCTTACTATTGCATGCACTTTTGGTGCATTTTCTTCCTCAAATCACCCCTAATCATGCTAAACTTTCCACTTTATTTTTATCATTACTTGCTCCATGATTTTGAATTGTAGGTACAATATTTGACATAAAATGGGGAGATGAAGACCATCATGTCATCCACCATCTCATCTCCAACAATCCACATTTTCAGAAGATCAATGTTGCAAAAATAGTCAGCAACACGCCCTGTTGAGATATTAACACACTGTTTTTTTAGCAACACGACGTGTCATAGTGTACAATCTGGATCCACATAAGTTAGTAGTTACAGAATCTGAGCAACATGTCATGTTGACATAACAACATGTCATGTCCACTCATTCTAGAATTTACCAGAACTCCCTGACTTGCACCAACACACCATGTTGGCCAACCAACACTCTATATCACCTTTGATTGAGGTAGTTCTAGTTCCAGTCAGTAATCAACATGTTGCGTTACCTACAATCTCTTTTCTTATAGTAAGATAAACCATCCCAAACTTTTACATGTAAATGCAGAAACTTGGGACAATTTTCATGAACTATTTTAGACATTTTGCATTAAAACTAGACTAGAGAAGAGTCGAGAGAAATTGGAGGCGTTCAAGGGGTGAAAAGTTGGTTTCTCAGGAGAGAAACTTTTTCTTTCTTCTTCTTCAAAACTTATAGTAGGTATCTCCTCCGTTCTTTTCTATCCACTCTAGAGTAAAGTTTTCTCGAGAGCTTTTGGCACCAAGGATGGAGTTTTGACTCCTTGATCAGATTTCCAACTCTATCCTACTTTGTCATGGACATTCAAGTTTATTTCCTTCTTCTATGATGTCTAGCCTTATTATGTATTGCTTATATCTACTTTCTATAGCCATGAATGAGTAGATCTCCTTTCTTGGGCATAGGAGAGTAACTCCCATGTCATGCTTTGTTGAACAATGAACTTTCTTTCTTAGTGTTAGTTTAATCACTACTCTATTGACACATAAGTGTTTATTTTACATATATGCTTGATTGGCCATCTATATGGTGTCTTATGCTTTATGTACATATTGGGAAGGTGCACATTGAAGTAAGGAGATGTTTTCGTATCTTTGTATTCCTACCCATGAGAGTGGCTTAGAAGTGAAGGGGATTTCAAGGTTTTTGGTGGTTCTATTCCGAGTATATGCACGATGGTGCTGTATAAGGGTAAAAGTGTTCTATACTACTAAGAGGAGTGTAGAAATCAAACCTCCTTTTGTGATTTTATTGCTTATGAACTTGTTATTGTTTCATGGCATGATATGATAGTGAAACCTTGTTCTGAAAAATCCTTACTCCAATTTGATCCTTGATACAACTGGTTATTTCTTAGCTTGTTTTCTTATAAATTTCTTAGTTAACATAACAAAACCTCTCTTACTAAAAGGATCTAGATTGTTGAAGTGCACTGCTCTTGCATTTAACTATATCTCATTCCTTAGATGATCTCAAATATACTTCACACACCATATACTTGTGAGGTAGTTCTTGAGTTATAAATTTAAGAACTGTGCACATGTCAAACACCTCACTATCCACAATTTTGGAATTAGTTATAATATAATGCCCAATTAAATAGGGGAAAAGCACATACCTGATCTTCATAGATAATAGTTAACTCTGTAGGTAATACTTGGTCCACAAGGTCAAGTTTTCATCCTAGGAACACATTGAGTGTGTTAATCAAACCAAATTTAACATGTGTATACATCCCTATTATATATTTTTATATTGTTCTTATCCTAGTCCCGATCATCTAATGACATATTAG
Source organism: Alisma plantago-aquatica (assembly GCA_963693085.1). Lineage (NCBI taxonomy): Eukaryota > Viridiplantae > Streptophyta > Magnoliopsida > Alismatales > Alismataceae > Alisma > Alisma plantago-aquatica. Next base: position 1,055,823,916 of record OY856409.1, on the reverse strand, counting down.
GGAGTGGACACACGATCCATTAGATATTTAATCTAGTTATAGTATCCATCCTCAGGAAAATAAGTCTATGTGTGTCTTACATATATGTGTGGGAAATGTATTCCTCTAATTTAGTTCATGACACATTATTTCCTCTCTAAACCATATGATTATTTACTATTTCGAAAATTATACTTAGCATGGATACTAATGGGTATAATATATCATTACTTAGTTATCGACTGTTCTTCAAATATAAGTATGCATTTTAGGAAATTTTAATATAGTCTTAAAGCCACATGGCATCCACTCTAATGTTTTTTGAACTTTCACTAAAGAAACACTCTTTCTTCAATTAGATATTTAGAGGAGGAAAAGACTAATCCATTAGAAGACATAATTATATAAATGTTGATAATATAAATTCATAGTATCATATTTAGATATATCACATATGCATATTCATACATTAATGTGCTTATATATAATTACATGACAATATACTGCATATAAGATGGTCATGACACCTACATAACTATTAAGATTAGTTGAATGTACACATTGACAAGTATTTTACCCAAAATCCTTAGATTTTCTAGATATATATTAGATCATTTTTGTGAAAAGAAATTATAATAGGTACAAATGATTTAGATAATCATGAAATAAAACTATGCTTTATATTTCAAGTTTACGTATACCCTATCATTATCATGATCTAGTTAATCATTTTTCATATTTGAAATTGAGGGAGACAAGGACATACCTATGAAGTCATTAGTAATCACTGTTCCATAGGTTCTTATAGTTATAGGTTCCTGGTTGCTCCATGAGAGATGATCATAGGTGATGGTTTCACCACATTGATTCTAGGTAGATGGTATTATAGGTTCAAAAGACAATGGAAGTTGGTCTTACATGTGGCATCATATCTAGAGAGGAATAAAGTAGATGATTACATGTGGCATAATATCTAGAGAGGAATAAAGTAGATGACTATTCCATGGTGAAAGGTACTAGAGGGCACCTCCACAAGTGACTGAAGATGGTAGTAGAGTAGCACTGAGTGAGAGCAGGTTTAGTGTGATCTTGGAGGAGAGATATGGATGGAGAGGTGAGTTTAAAAATAGGTGAATCATAAAGTATACTTATCGTCTAGGTGAAGCCACCTCCAATCACAAACCTTGGTCATGGCTGGTTTACTATCAAAACAACAGACCGTCACTGGGTTAGGAGGAGGAACATTGGATCCATAACAAGATGAACAAAGCTACTCAGAATCCTATTGTATATCATGTATAGAGAGACGATGAGGCAACATGTATGGTTATAGTAAGAGGATGATCTCTAACATCCAAAATCATGTAGATTCGTGAATCTACGACATCACCACTCGCTTTTGAGCGTGGTGGTGGGGGTAATGTTTCCCTTCTATCTACCATGCACTATAAGGAAGAAAAGAGGCGGTACCAGGGTTTTTGTTTACTATTGAGTCTGGAGACAACCACTTCTGTTACAACCCCAATTTTGGGTTCATTTGCTGAGAAATGCAATTTCTCATATTAAAGATAAATGAACAAATAATGATGTCTTTTGATTGAATGCATGAACTCCGTTACAATAGCCTTGATGATTGCTTTGTGGGCTTTATTGGCTATTGGGCCCAATAACAAGGAAATTCAATTAGTAAATGAATAATTAAGTTTTTAAGAAAAGAAAGGTGTGGAAACCTCCAGAAGGCAAAAGAATATAATCCAAATTTGGATTTCGTGCCTATTGGATTCCTTGGGTCCCAAGGAGTCCAAAGTTGCATATAGAATGTAATAAGAAAAGAAAAGACCAATTAAGTATTTCCTTGTTAAGAAAGAAATTGAAAATAATGATAAAATGTGGAAAATATGTGAAAAGAGGTATAATTGAGTTATCCTTGGTGGATTTTTGTATCCCAAGGATTCCTAATGCTAAAAGGAATACCAATGAGGAAAATAAAAGAGAAATAAAGGGAAATACTCAAAAAGAGGTATTTCAATAAGAAATAAACAAGTTAATGTGAAATAATGAATTTTGATGCATCTAAAAGGATAATAAGTATCCTTATGAAGGAATTTCGAGATATTTGTGTTTCTTGGGATCCAAGGAGTCCCAATGAAGAAAGAGGAAAGAGAAAATACCTATAAAAGAAAATAAGAATATAATGTAAATACATTATTAATGGATTATGTGGTATTGTTAAAAAGGAAATAGTTTTACTAAAGGAAAATAGAAATTCGTACCAATGGTTTAAAAAGCAAGAATAAAGAGAATAAATGAGAGGAATTTCGAATTCCTAATTATCTAAGAAATAAGAAATATCAAAAATATGTTTAGGAGAGAGAGAATCTTGCTTCTCAATATAGGAATTGGATTCCTATTGGGAAAGAATCATGTTGCTTCATGGGCAAGCATCTTAGGGCATCGATACCCTCCCCTATATAAGGGGTAGGGATTTTGGCTTGAGTTTGAGAGATCCCACATGTCTCACTCTCTTCTCCTCCTTCTTCTTTGTTCAAACCCTATTCGAAGAGAGCACGTCTAACCCTGGGGTAGAGAGGACTCGTGGGGTTTCCATGGTCGACGAGAAAGGTTCCACGATGCCAAAGAGGAACTCAGCCATCATCACCATGCCTGAACCTGTGCGTGACAAAGGTAGCACGTCTGCAAGAACTGTGGGTGGTTGCAGACATGGCCCACACAAACCAGCCCTCTTGGGTGCACGCTAAGGACCGCCTTGAGTGTGGGGAGAGGCGTCAGAGGTAGGGGCATCATCCCTGATGGTCGCCGGACTTTGGAGAGGAAGGGGCGCACTCATGATTGCTGCAAAACGACAACTAGGGCAGTAGATATCGACCTGCTCAAGGTTGAAGAAAGGAAAAGAGGCATTGGACAGATATTCCCTCCATGGGATTAAAGAATCGTCAACTTAACCAAGGGTAAGAACGTCTTTTTGAAATGTTTTCCCAAGGTAAACGTGTTGCATGTGTAGAGGCTACATGGTGCCTCCCTATTGGCCCAAAATAAGTTTAATTTGCAAAATTCATATCTCGTTAACCGTAGATCAGATGAATATGCATAATATATGAATTTTGCTCAGAAGAACATGAGGAAGCCATTAAAAATATAATTGAAGCCTGATTCTAATTGTAATCCGAAAAGTAAAGGAAATTATCAACTATAATGTATTAATGTTTAAAGAACCCTACTTTGATATGATTAATGTGATTATTAGGGTTTAATTGATGATTAAAGTTGATATTAGCCTATTAATGATAAAAGGGAACATTAGGAACAAAAAGGATGAATTTTTTCACGTAATTAGTTAATTTATAGTTTCATGTGCATGAATATAGTTTAATGGGCCTTGAAACCCTAATGTTGGCAAATTCGACTCTTAATAGCTTTAATTATTCAAAGTGGGGGATAAAGATGAGATATAATGATTCTAAGCTATTTAAAGCATTAAAGTTCCTAATTTGTGGATAAATAACCTTAATATAGAAATTAGGGGTTTTGAATGAATCAAGGTAGAATTAATGATAAATAACGTTCATATGAGTAATAGAGCATAATGAACTACAAATTGATGATAAACGAGCATAATGACTTTGTCATGGGTTAAAGAGGATAAAAATGGTAGCTTTAATGAAAAGAGGCTTAATGGACTTATATAATGGTTAATTATGCCTTAAATCCAAAACTGAGGATTAGATGTTGAGATAATTAGGGTTTGTGATCAATTGCATTAAATTAGGGTTTAAAATAGTAAAAGATGAAGGGAAACCCTAATTTCAAAGGAAATCCTAAAAGTGGACTAGAAACTCTAGGAAGCGAGCTAGATTTAATAGATCTTAATGACATGAGTAATAAAAGGAAATTGTATAATTGTTTTAGGATCTTATTGAATGCTTGATTGCCTATTGGTTGATTGGATTATTTCTGTCTCACATCAACTTGACAGGTATGTGGTTACGCCTATGAATATCCCGAATTAGTTTCTCGAGGATTTTCAAGGTTTTATCGATGAAATGAATTAAACTGTTGGTTGCATTTAATTCTTGCAAATTATAATGTGGATATGACTATCACCTATGATATGTGCCTACTAGCTCATATCCTAGTCCCCTCTGTAGCTTAATCAATTGACCTAGTACATGGCTACCGATGGGGTAGGTCCATCAGGTCATTGAATGACTTAGTACATGGCTACTAATGGGGTAGGACCATAAAGTCATCATGAGTCAGAGATTGAGATACCTTTGGGTAGGGCCATGTGACTCCACAACCCTAGGTATTGGCTACCTGTGTGGTAGGGCCATGGGGGTAAGGATCTACCATATGAGAGATGTAGTATCCATGTCCACTATAGGGAAAACACAGAGATAGGGGATAGGTAAGGATTGAGTAGTATTGCGTAAAGTGAAATCTTGGATGTTAAATGATATTTGGATGACTACATTGTTATTATAGTTGCACAATTATTGCTTCCCCCACATACCAACCTCTTGCTGACTGACGTTTTTTTTTGTCGGCGTTTTAGGTACAAATGAAAAGAACAAACAGTAAAGTGGCGCATGTGGAATTAACTAAGAATTAACATGCACATGAGGATTAGTTAGATTAGTTTCTTCATGGATAGAAGTCTAGAAATCCCAATTTTTAAAAGGTATGCAAAGTTTTATTCTATACCAGTTTTCAGTTTAGTTGGTAAAATTTATTAATTGTTATTGATTATTTGTCGAACCTTTGATCTGGGTTATTGGACAACAGCTCTGACCTTTCAATCTCCCTTAAATGGGGGTTACTATGAGGCGGGGTCATTACAATTGATATCAAAGCATAGGTTCCTCATCTAATCATTAATAATTATTAAATTTTACAAATTCCATAGAACCGAGGGAGTTATTAGAAGATTGTATGAAAGATTGAGGTGTCTAGAAAAGGATCATGTCCGGGGGCTGGCAATATTTTCCTCTGCACCGCTAGTCGGAATACGAGGATTCCTAGATTGTGTGACTGCCTGGCCGATGTCTTAGGATATGGCTCGAAATAAGATACCTTTAGGACTCTCTCATCTTGTTCATCCCTTCTCAACTCAAATTCTATTAAGGACCTTAAGGATTAGGGTTTTCTCTCTTCTCCTCACCCTCTTGAGGTATGGGTAAGGTTGATAAGGTTTACGGAATCCTCCACCAAATTAATGAAAAGAATGAAATAAGATATCATGAACATAAGCTTAATAGATTAAGCGCAAACTAAAGAATAGATACATGCTTAGGTCGTATGACACGAGTTGTCATTGATCTTAGGAGAAACCCGAGGATAGACCTCTTTGTCAGGAGGATGAATAGAGAGAGTTAGTCTTGGAGGTGGAGACCTCCATTAAAAGTAGAGACCTAACACATCCTTTGAGGATGATGTTAACCCTGACCCTAATTGAAGGTTAAAGAGAAAGATGACATGATGAGTTAGATGTCATGGTTGACCGAGTGTGTGGTTGGACATGCCTTTGGGATGCCATAAGAGGTTGGATGATCTAGTACCTTTGGCAACCCAACCCTGGAGAGGGTTGTGCATGCTAGAGTGAAGGATAGATCCTTCATGGATGAGGTTAGAGGAGAACCTATATCTACCCTATGGGCTTAGGCAAGTAGGGCATAGCTTGCACCCAGAGTACATTAGTAGTATGAGTAGCAGGTTAAAACCGAGACCAGAAGGACAAGATGGGTGACTTACAAGATAAGCATAAGGGGCTATGGATAATTATGAGCAAACATAAGTTTGAGCATAGTCTTCACCCGTGTAGAAGTATGCATGTGAGCTTGATCCTTCATGGAGAGAGGACCTCTAGTAGTATGGCTGGATGTGGAGTTAGCTTTAGAGAGAGAAAGAAGGAACCAAGCAAGAAGTTTGGAATCGTAGACTCTGAGATATGGGGAAAAATAGGGAGTTGAGGATGATGCGACCTAAGTGTATGATAGTGGTCGCCACATGCTTGATCCCTAGAGGATGATGATGTCTTAGTTTCCATGAGAGGAAGCAAACCCTAGAGAGAGGATGAGTTTGCTGGTACCTCTATACCTATGGTATAGATGAGAAGAAGATTTCTTAGATCTGGACAGGTTTAGTAATAGGTTGTGAGGCCTTTTACCTTGTTGGTTGTTCTTGAGGAGGACTCGACCCTGACGTGTTGCTCGAGTAGAAGGATGACAGGGAGTGCATGTCATGCCTTATACATGCTTGATTCGTGGTTAAGAGTTTGAGCATGCCGTTGGACACCCAAAGGTGAACCTAGGGTTCCTAGGCCTAAGAGGGGAAGCAGTATACCCAATGCTCATGATGAGATTTGAGTCTCTATAGTTTTGAGCATGGTACTCCTCATGTGTAGAGGTAATGGAAACCCCTTAAGTTAAGGGTATGTTTGACGAACCCCTCACAACTAAGTTGGTCTAATGTTGAGGATGAGAACAAGTGTGACCTAGCATGGTTTGGTAAGTGTCTTCTTGTGCCTTAGTAGCTTGCTAGGGATAAGCATGCTCATGTGGATGCATACCCTAAACATATGGACGTTTGTGACTACTATTATAAAGGTGTAGTTTCCTCCCATCTTGGGAGAGGGACCCTTTTGTAGGGTGTATACCAGTCTTGTTGGTTTTGAGGTAACCTAAAGAGGTTTCAGAGGATCTTGTGAAGCTAAGTGAAGAGTACATGGTATGAGAATGAACCTGCAGACCCATAGATAACCATCTCTACGTGCATGTGGACGTGTTACCATGGAGATAACCGGTATGTGGCCTGAACAAGGTAGACAGGTTGCCATGATCCCTATGAAAGGATGAAAGTCAGCCCATGAATACAGAGAGAGAGATGATGGAGGCTTGGGTAAGGTTCTAAGTTGAACATGTACTATGATAGAATCCTAAGTCTTTCCTAGGGTCAGGTAGGGATAAGACCGATGGAAGAAGGAGTTGCCTAATTCCCTAGTTGCACATGACCATAGGGTCGGGGGGTAAAAACTATCATTGTCTGAGGGCCATGGGTTAGGAGATTGATCACCTTCATGAACTCATGGGACCCAAAGGGAAGATGAGTAGGGCACTCTCTGGGTTCATAAGGGAAGAGGGATAACCCCAAAATTGTCGGCACCCTATAGACCTAGAGAAGATGACCAAGAAATGGGTAGTGACCCAAGTAGGTTCGAGACCAGTTTTCCCTAGAAGCAACTTTGATATCAAGATGATGGTGATGTAGAGACATAAGTCACACGTTTCAACTTCGATTTGGAAGTGTACTGGCAATGTGGGATGTAGCATCTCTACTCTTGGAATAGGAAGAACTCTGTGTTTGGACGACCACCAAATGATTATTTCCTCTTGTTATGGGAGTGAGAGATAGGACAATACGCATGCCATACACCAAGGGTAAAGATGATGTGAGTTGGAACGTTGCCATGAGAAATGAGGACAAAGATGATAACGTGCCTTTGTGGAGTGAATGATACATGGATGGTTTACAAACACTAAGGTATAAGGTAATCATCCTGTGAAAATGTTTTATCATGAGCTATGTGGAATTTGCAAGTGATACAAGGTTGAGTTTGATAACCAAGAGGATGAGCTCAGAGTGTTCTGATGAAGATAGACTTAGAGTTTGAAATGAGATGATAAGTGAAATACATGGAAGTGTATGCCTTCATTGTTACTTAACACCTAAGGATAAGAAGTGGTAATGAATGCTCTGGTTGAGATATAGTTGCCTAGTTTAGCTGGAAGTTAGAAGAAGTTGAGGTTTCTAGGATAACCTTAAGTTGAGAAAAAGAGATAAGTTTGGCTAACACCGAGATGTATCAATAGTGGTTAATCAAGTAAATGATTGTTTGGTTAGCCAGTCAAGTCTGTGATATAATGAAAGGATGTTTGTCGAACCTTAGATGCACTTCTTTGGAAAGGAAAGTGATGAAATCCTGATGAGAGTGGTTTAGGGTTTCTGAGGTATCGATCTTGAGGAATCATGACATACTGGGAATCATGGTTTTAAGATCACCAAAAGATAGTAAGTGATAGTAGCACTTTGGCTGCTTGATGTGAAGTTGCATGTAGCATGTGGCCATGCAAGCTAAGAGGTGAAGGACGAACTTCAGTAACCCAGTGCATGGATATAAAGTATAAAGAGTTCCCGAGAGGGAAGGGGAGTTCATCTCTATGGATGTTGTGAGTCTCCTAGACCAAGGAAGGTTAAGATGCAATATGGGTTATGGTAGATCGCCTTACTGAGATGACATGAGAAAGAAAGAGTACTGTCATAGGACATATCCGATTGAACTACTTATAAGAGTTAGATGGTTCAACTACACCATGATGTGAGTTCAAAAGTTCTTAAGTATGATCTAAAGGTTCACTTCCATAAGATGGAAGTAGGTACATGAAGAACTTGATGTTACTACCATTTATCACCCCCCTAACTAATGGTTAGTATGATCCAGACTAGAGGGTATGATGAGAGCGTGTGTGCTCATTCAGGGTGATACAAAGAGACAGTTCTTAAGATGTGATGTTAACCACCATAGCCTTTATCGGGATGCAAGAAGTTCTATAAGGAGGTTGTGTCGGTCACCATTTCATTAAGATGATGTTGGTGAAGGAGGCCTCATGAAGGTTAGAAAAGAACCACCGTGTGTGCAGATGAAGTCGCTTTGATCATGCAATGGTTGAGAGAGAGCCCAAGGGTGACATGAGTCATGAGATGATGTAAAGCAGACTGACATGCATTTCACTATGGGAGAATATAATGTGAAAATCTGACCCCTCTGAGCTACAACTGAGAAAGCTGAGTCCCCGATATATGGGTCCATTTGAGATGGATTGGTGGAGAAGGTTGTGTTTAGCCTTACCACTCATGATAACATGATGTATAATGTGTTCTATGAGTCTGATCTAGAGAACTATGTGAGGTACCCAAGCCATGTGCTGAGCCTTGAACCTATTCAACTGTTTGAGAGGCTGAAAAGTCCTGAGTCACCTATGAGGGTACGAAATACCAAGGTAAGAAAAAACTCAGATGGAAGAATATGAGATGATGAAGGTTCTTGGGAAGCACCATGGAAAGGGTGAAGCCACATGGGAGCCCTGATGGACCTAAGAAAGGATTATCCTGTTTTTTTGCTTGCTTGATGGAATTTTGAGGACAAAATTCTTATAAGAGGGGAAGGATGTTACAACCCCAATTTTGGGTTCATTTGCTGAGAAATGTAATTTCTCATATTAAAGATAAATGAACAAATAATGATGTCTTTTGATTGAATGCATGAATTCCGTTACAATAGCCTTGATGATTGCTTTGTGGGCTTTATTGGCTATTGGGCCCAATAACAAGGAAATTCAATTAGTAAATGAATAATTAAGTTTTTGAGAAAAGAAAGGTGTGGAAACCTCCAGAAGGCAAAAGAATATAATCCAAAGTTGGATTTCATGCCTCTTGGATTCCTTGGGTCCCAAGGAGTCCAAAGTGGCATAGAGAATGCAATAAGAAAACAAAAGACCAATTAAGTATTTCCTTGTTAAGAAAGAAATTGAAAATAATGATAAAATGTGGAAAATATGTGAAAAGAGGTATAATTGAGTTATCCTTGGTGGATTTTTGTATCCCAAGGATTCCTAATGCTAATAGGAATACCAATGAGGAAAATAAAATAGAAATAAAGGTAAATCCTCAAAAAGAGGTATTTCAATAAGAAATAAACAAGTTAATGTGAAATAATGAATTTTGATGCATCTAAAAGGATAATAAGTATCCTTATGAAGGAATTTCGAGATATTTGTGTTTCTTGGGATCCAAGGAGTCCCAATGAAGAAAGATGAAATAAAAAATACCTATAAAAGAAAATAAGAATATAATGTGAATACATTATTAATGGGTTATGTGGTATTGTTAAAAAGGAAATAGTTTATACTAAAGGAAAATAGAAATTCGTGCCAATGGTTTAAAATGCAAGAATAAAGAGAATAAATGAGAGGAATTTCGAATTCCTAATTATCTAAGAAACAAGAAATATCAAAAAGATGTTTAGGAGAGAGAGAATCTTACTTCGCAATATAGGAATTGGATTCCTATTGGGAAAGAATCATGTTGCTTCATGGGCAAGCATCTTAGGGAATCGATACCCTCCCCTATATAAGGGGTAGGGCTTCTGGCTCGAGTTTGAGAGATCCCACACGTCTCACTCTCTTCTCCTCCTTATTCTTTGTTCAAACCCTAGTTGAAGAGAGTACGTCTAACCCTGGGGCAACGAGGACTCGTGGGGTTGCCACGGTCGATGAGAAAGGTTCCACGACGCCAAAGAGGAGCTCAGCCGTCATCACCATGCCCAAACATGTGCGTGACAAAGGTAGCACGGCTGCAAGAACTACTGGTGGTCGCAGACATAACCAACATGAACTAGCCCTCTTGGGTGCACGCTGAGGACCGCCCTGAGTGTGGGGAGAGGCGTCGGAGGTAGGGGCATCATCCCTGATGGTTTCTAGACTTTGGAGAGGAAGGGGCACACTCGTGATTGCTGCAAAACGGCGGCTAGGGCAGCAAATATCGACCTACTCAAGTTTGAAGAAAGGGAAAGTGGCGTTGGACGGATATGCCCTCCATGGGATTAAAGAATCGTCAACTTAACCAAGGGTAAGAACGTCTTTTTGAAATGTTTTCCCAAGGCAAACGTGTTGCATGTGTAGAGGCTACATGGCGCCTCCCTATTGGCCCAAAATAAGTTTAATTTGCAAAATTCATATCTCGTTAACCGTAGCTCGGATGAATATGCATAATATATGAATTTTGCTCAGAAGAACATGTGGAATCCATTAAAAATATAATTGAAGTCTGATTCTAATTGAAATCTGAAAAGTAAAGGAAATTATCAACTATAATGTATTAATGTTTAAAGAACCCTATTTTGATATGATTAATGTGATTATTAGGGTTTAATTGATTATTAAAGTTGATATTAGCCTGTTAATGATACAAGGGAACATTAGGAACAAAAAGGATGAATTTTGCACGTAATTTGTTAATTTAGAGTTTCATGTGCATGAATATACTTTAATGGGCCTTGAAACCCTAATGTTGGCAAATTCAACTCTTAATAGCTTTAATTATTCAAAGTGGGGGATAAAGATGAGATATAATGATTCTAAGCTATTTTGAGCATTAAAGTTCCTAATTTGTGGATAAATAACCTTAATATAGGAATTAGGGTTTTTGAATGAATCAAGGTAGAATTAATGATAAATAACGTTCATATGAGTATTAGAGCATAATGAACTACAAATTGATGATAAATGAGCATAATGACTTTGTCATGGGTTAAAGAGGATAAAAATGGTAGCTTTAATGAAAAGAGGCTTAATGGACTTATATAATGGTTAATTATGCCTTAAATCTGAAACTGAGGATTAGATGTTGAGATAATTAGGGTTTGTGATCAATTGCATTAAATTAGGGTTTAAAATAGTAAAAGATGAAGGGAAACCCTAATTGCAATGGAAACCCTAAAAGTGGACTAGAAACCCTAGGAAGCGAGCTAGATTTAATAGATCTTAATGACATGAGTAATAAAAGGAAATTGTATAATTGTTTCAGGATCTTATTGAATGCTTGATTGCCTATTGGTTGATTGGATTATTTCTATCTCACATCAACTTGACAGGTATGTGGTTACGCCTATGAATATCTCGAATTAGTTTCCCAAGGATTTTCGAGGTTTTATCGATGACATGAATTAAATTGTTGGTTGCATTTAATTTTTGCAAACTATAATGTGGATATGACTATCACCTAAGATATGTGCCTACTAGCTCAGATCCTAGTCCCCTATGTAGCTTAATAGATTGACCTAGTACATGGCTACCGATGGGTATTGGCTACCTGTGTGGTAGGGTCATGGGGGTACGGATCTACCATATGATAGAGGTGGTATCCATGTCCACTGTAGGGACAACACATAGATAGGGGATAGGTAAGGATTGAGTAGTATTGCGTAAAGCGAAATCTTGAATGTTAAATGATATTTGGATGACTACATTGTTATTATAGTTGCACGATTATTGCTCCCCCCACATACCAACTTCTTGCTGACCGACATTTTGTTTGTCGGCGTTTTAGGTAAAAATGAAAAGAACAAACAATAAAGTGGCCATTGTGGAATTAACTGAGAATTAACATGCACAGGTGGATTAGTTATATTAGTTTCTTCATGGATAGAAGTTCAGAAATCCCAGTTTTTAAAAGGTATGCAAAGTTTTATTCTATACCCGTTTTCAATTTAGTTGGTAAAATTTATTAATTGTTATTGATTATTTGTCAAACCTTTGAACCAGGTTATTGGATAATGGCTCTGACCTTTCAGTCTCCCTTAAATGGGGGTTACTGGGAGGCGGGGTCATTACAACTTCTATATGTTGCGGTGGCTGGACGTTGATCTTTGGCCACTAGGGTTCAAGAGGATGGAAGAGGAGAAAGATGAATGGATGGAGGGGGAAGAAACCATCAGTCTGAGTATGGTTGTTGTACTCATCACAAAGAAAAGGACTAGTAACACAGAGGGTAAATCATACGTTACATACAAGAAGGGAATAAAAAATTATGGTGGGGGGAATTAATTCAGTCTTCAATTATTTTGGTCAATAAATATGTATTTGACTATATGTTTCCTTTGTATTTGGAATTGGGGGGAACATTTAACATTCAATTGACTTGAAAATAGGTGCTTAGGGTAATTAGGACATATGGAATATGATTTTGACCTGAAATTTACCTTTTAAAAAGTCTACTAGTGGATTTCACTACTTGCATTCTAAATATCCACTTAATGTATTTATTTCCCTTATTGACACTATTGTGTCACAATATTTTGTATTAGTTGATTTGTCTCATATTTACTTCTAGGAATATTGTACATGGTCAAAATTATTATTTGAGGTATTAGTACATCAAGTCCTACTATTTAATTTTATTGTGATTATTTTACATTTAAACCCTTTATTTATATCATAATTGTGAAACATCTTAAAACTAAACTTTGACTAATATTAAATGATTTTAATTTTGGGGGAGGGTAATGATTATTTTGATGAAAATATTTTAAGGAAATGGGATGGATGAGTATGGTACCCAAATTGAGGTATGTTACAACACTCCATGCCTTAAAAAAATTCATCCCCAAAATCGACCCATACAACACCTCATCCATTTTTATGCTTTACATAATAAAATTACACTTTTTATTACTTTACTTTAGAAAATAATTATATTATGAAACTAATCTAGAAATTTTCTCAAGGGTCGCCTATTGTGATCATAATCATGTTTAAAAAATTATGACCTTGAATTGCCTTCCTAAGTTATTAAGGTATATGACTCCACCCCTTAAAATATTAATCTATAACTTATCTAAACATCTCAAGGGGTAAGATCAACTAGGTCTAATATATCTAAAACTTCTTCTTTGTACTATGTAAACAACATTTAGGACTAGGATCTTAGGGGTAATCGTTCCAGTCATGTGTTTCTTCACTAAATGGTTTCTATTCTACTCCTTTCATGTAGAGGTGACTTGGTTCCAAAAAAATCAATAAAATCTAAAAACTATTTTTGTACATATAATTTAATTATGAAAATAAGTTGATGATGTAAACTTTATGATGGAAACCCAAATATGGCACCAAATTCAATTTAAGAACCAAATCATCCACTTTCCACCACTCCCTACATGTACTATTGATCTACCATCACTTTACTCCATCAAACATGTTCAATTCATAAAGTATCCTAATGGTCGTGTCAATATGCATCCCTAACTTATATCATAGGAGGAGTAGTAAAGGCTTTCTATTGCACATGATCCAACTTTTATCTGATCCTAATAGGTCAATAAATCCATTATCATCACTTCTACCTAATCATCACTTACTTTGCCTCATCCTAAGGCATTAAGGGTTAATATGATTATTTAAATAACATATGAATAAATTTTGTTTTTATCAATTTTTGGTTTACAAGCACAATGTATATATAAGGAAAAGTGATCCATGTGGCCCAAACACTCGTCATATTGATTACTAGGTACACCAAATGCATTATGGAGATGATGGAGGCAAGCTCAAACTCATGTTAGGGTTTGAAGCTAGTTATCCATTCATGCTCTCTACTCAAAGTGGACGTATCTGAGGTATTCTATAAAAACAAGGAAGTGTTTAAAGTGGTAACTAGGGTTACACCTAGATATGAGTGTTTAAGTTCACCTACAATTCATAGTGGTTCAAATAACTTTCCAAAAAAAGGAGAGGAGAGTTATTCACTTAATGGGTCAACTCCTTCATTGGTGACACTTCCACCTTCACATTGAGGGTAGGGGTGATAAGGTTTACTAAAGACTAAGGCTCATCCTCATAAGTGGTTTGAAGAGATTAAGTGACCACATTATACAAGAATTGAAATCCTAGTTGGTATTCCATGACTCAGGGACATGTATATCAACAACCTATGCAAAATTATTTAAATATCCAATTGAATAACTATGTGGATAACTTGAAATAGTCAATTACTGACTGCTTAGGATCTGATACCAAATTTTAAAGAGTGGGACCCAATAGGAGATCCAGTCAGTTGGTATGATAAAAAGAGCCATGTAATAATAAAGTAGTGGAAAAACTTAACTATTTTAATTTTTCACATATAAACCTAATACATTGTCCTACACCTTATAAGGTGGTAATAAAAAATAAATATTTAAATTCGAGACCCTTGGTAGAAAATAGGCCATTCCAAGATATCCTTAAGATGAGCAATCATGTGCAATTTTTATTAGAGTCATCACCTTCTAATGTACCTACACCTGGGTGGTTTTGGTAACAACACTCAGAAAGAAGGAGACAAAAGGGTATGTGTCAGCCAAAACTGAGTATGTGCATTAATATAACAATTAGGTCATTATAAAGACCATAAATACATGAAGGATGTTCTCATACAAAAAGGGGCTACCAACATTTAGGTAATATCAATGAAGATTATATTAATACAATGAGTAACCAAAGAAAATGCAGTAAAGATCGAGGCATTTTCTACTTAGAGGACCATCTCATAAAATTAAATATTTTTTTCCTTTTAATAACAATTAAGAACATATAAAAAGTGCATGAAGATTACAATAAGACTATAATAAACTAAAGTAGGGCTAGGGAACCAAAAACGACTAGTGTGACACATCAATCACACCAAAATGAGATTACTCAAAGCAAATCGTAGAATTATCAACTGACAACCACATTACCATGACACGTGGTAAATTAAAACTAGTCACATATAATAATCATATGTAGAGAAATATATAGAAAAGTCCAAAACTTGTGCCACATGTATCACATATCAAGCCACAAAAGTTTTACATTTCACTGTACAACGACCATCTTGCCACAACCCTGTTATGAAAGATAACATGTTCACATATTATAATCCATACATGTACAACCATGGCATACACCAAAAACCATGTATCACTACAACATCTACAAAACACCCGTAATAACTTGAGAGTATGATGACGACACATAGGACTCTACTACAAAACACTAGTATCAATCCAACCTTCAACAACTACTAATCTCCTTGTTGATCTGCCTCGATCGCACGATCTCTACCTCGCCATGCACGACCACCTAAAAAGATGTCGAAACCCACGAGGTGAGACCAAAGTCCCAATAAGAGATATAAATATCTGCCAACAACAATTTTAAACATAGATAGATTATAGCAGATTAAACATTATGAGCAGATTCAAGTAAATGAACAATTTAAAACTGATAGCATGGGTTAGGCAGATTAAGAAGCTACAACTGATCAGTAGAACATTATAACGCTCAGGCCCACTGCCCAAGGCTCTAGTAGTGTTTCAGGAATGATGACTAGCCCCACATACTACCACTAGCCTTAACTGCACACTTTGTCCTCACTCACACGCAAGATGGGGTCAACTTCTCGACTAGTCACCCATCCTAGTACTACTCCATGTCGAGCACACTTAATTGTGGAGTTCTTTAGTGATGGGATCCTAGAAAAGGAGGTGCACCTTAGTGATATGGGTAGTCCAATCATTCCTTATAAGATCATTCTATCAGAGGCCTCAAATATTGGGATGTTATAATCTCCCCCACTTAGACTTGACGTCCTCATCAAGATTCAACTATATGGCCTCATAATATTTCATCATTTCAGTACAAACCCATAATGACCCATGGACACCTAGTGCCCGATCACAGAATACCAGTGCAAGGGTGGCTACTTCACCATGGATAACCCTTTCCAACATGCCTGGACTGCATGGCTCAAGACTGGCATGTCACATGCCCATGTGGGCCCCACCTACTAGGGGGGAACCTAGCTCTGATACCAAATGTAATGATGCCACCCCTCGACAACCCCCAATTAAGGAAAGCCAAGAAGCTAGAGCCGTTATCCCAAAATAGGATCATATGGTTTTGCAAATAATAAAAAATAATTAATAAATTCTACCACAACTAAGGTTAAAATAGGATAAAATTTTTCTTTTCACATACCATTCAAAATATAGGAATTGAGGAACTTTACCCCATATGGGAATCTATCTATCTACAATCCTCTGATCTTTATTTAGCTTTATTCTTTCAATTTCACTTTAAATGATTATACACTTTCCGATAAGCATATAACTGCATGTAACCTTAAAACGCTGACAAACAAATGTCGGTCAGTGTAATGAATTTTATAGCGGTATGTGGGGGAACCAAAAGCTTGCATCTATTTGTAACAACATATTTGTAACTAAATTATTGCTTAATAGATCAAATTTTACATCTTAAACATAACTTCTCAATACTGACATATCTAAGCCTCTGTGCTGTCCATGTAGTGGACATGGATACTACCTTTCTCATATAGTAGATCCCAAATATCCCCTTTTGATCCTATCCTATAGGTAGACCAATACATAGAGTGGTATAGTCATATGATCCTACCCAAAGGTAGATCAAACATCAACTCATGATAACCTAATGATCCTACCCTAAGGGTAGTCCAATATCTAGGTCATCCATCTCTTACAAGTACTCAAAGCTATAGAGAAGGACTAGGATCTGAGCTAGTCATGCACATGTATATTTATGGTGACAACCATAGTCACTTTATAGTTGCATGAAATAAAAGTCAACCAAGCAGTTAATGTCAAGCAACCGGTAAAACCTCAAAAAGCACCATGACACTAGAGCAATTAGCCATAAGCGTAACCACATACCTAATTTGAAGTCTAAAAAATATGCAAGATATTCAATCCAATCAAGAAGTCCAATCAACCATGCCAAGCAACCAATCAAGCAAATCTTGATCTTGAAAATCAAGTATCATACCTAATTGTTAAAATCTCATCCAAAAATCTTTTATTGACTTGGGATTCCATTCTAAGGTTTCTAAGTCCAATTAGGGTTTCCTTAGGGTTTCTTGGTTCTATTTTCCAATTTTACCCCTTTTAGGTCGACAAACCCTAAAAGCACTTTTCAATTCATAAAAACCCTAATTATACAAACTACCCATATCAAGGGTTTTTATTCCCAATTAACATTAAGAACATCATATCTCTGCCTTACTAATGGATTTTCATAATTTAAAACCATTAAAACTCATAATTATCAAAATTAGGGGTTTTAGGCCCATTAATGCACTTTTATATACATAGAACCCTAAATCAAGAAAATTATGTACAAAGATCATCCTTTTGGATCTAATCCCTCTTTTTATATCAACAAGTTAATATTAAACTAAAATATTCAGGGAACATCATTAGATCTAATTATTACCAAAACTTACGATTTTCCATTAATAAAACCATTAAAGATGGCATCTTTATACACTTTTCAAACTACAAGAAGATTTATACCCTGATCATATTTTTAATGTATTCTATGGATTTTTTTGATCAATTTTCATATATAACATGTATTAATCTGAGTTACCAATCATAAGTTATGATTTCTGCAAAATAAATCCTTATTGACCTTTTGTAAAGGTCAAGCCCACTGCCCAAGGCTCTAGTAGAGTTTTAGGAATGATGACTAGCCCCATAGACCACCACTAGACTTAACTGTGTGCTTTTTCCTCACTCACATGCAATACGGGGTCAAATTCCCTACTGATCACCCATCCTAGTACTACTCCATGCCGAGCACGCTTAACTATGGAGTTCTTTAGTGATGTGCTCCCAGAGAAGGAGGTGCACCTTAGTGATATGGGTAGTCCAATCATTCCTTATCAAATCATTCTATCTGAGGCCTCAAATCTTGGGATATTACAAACATCATATACTTTTAAGAAGCAATATGAAGAATAGTGTAAAAGACAATAACTAAGCAGTATAAGAAATAAGGCAAAGGGTCATAGCATGTGAACCGTGTTTAACCCTAAGTAGATATACTACATGACTGTATTACATCTTTTATTATGCCCTTATGAAGATGATGTATACCACTCATACTCTAACTGACCACTGCTAAGTCAAAATCAGTGTCATAAAAAATCTAGGAGAGCTGAACTCCTATGATCTCCCACACCCTCAGTTAGTCTGAGTCCTCCGTAGTGACATCTAGAGTCCAACTGCAAAACAACCTAGCCTGCCTTGATATATAGGCACAAGACTAGTAAACAAGGTATACAAATCCAATCATCTTAGGTACAACAACAACTATCCTATATCACATCATATATATTGAGATACAACCACAACTGTTCTCCTACCAAGGCATGACTGCAATCATCCTTCATGATCTATAATTGTGGATGCAAGGATATACCCTCAACTTGCACCCCCACATATTCAACAATATGTGCTCTGAGTTTCCCTTAGGAATTACTCATTTCACCATCTAGCAAGTACTGGCACAAAAGATGGATCTATGGCTCATGGAAACTACATGATTAGGGTTTGAGTCGATTAATTATTGCCATTTGGGTATGTTTTAATGCACCAATCAAGTTACAACAGACAAACCTTAAATTTTTTTTATAAAGGTAATGACAGATTGAAACTTCAGAAGATGTAAAAACATATCAAACACAAAGATGATTACATCACCACATGATTCTGTCTCAGTACTTACACCAGACCATCAACATTATCACACATCATGGGATAACCATCCCTCATCACATCACTTGAGGATATCACCTTAGATTATGCAAAAAACCTATGCCAGGTCATAAGACCTAAACACATCATCATTCTCTTACCATGCCTAAGGCTCATAACCATCACCCTGTGTTACATAAAGATATCGCAACAATCACACACTATGATGCTCGTTCAACCTACCATATAAGGGTTACACCAATAGAGAAGAGGAAAGTACTTCATTATATGCTAATCACTCAAGAAAGTAAACATTAAACACCATGCATTAAAAAAATAGGGTTAGGGTTTCTCATCATTGGCTGATTAGGGTTTTCATAACAACACTTAACATCAAACCCTAATTTATCACTTCCCACATTCTTGGAACACTTTAAGTCAACCATTGGTCCAAGGATTACCATAAACCAAAGAATATGTTAGATCACAAAGCTGTGTGATCGAAGAGAACATGTCTTCTTGGTCGAAGACCATCCCCAAAGCAAACGACCAAAGACACAACCATCACCCCTTCAACTGAAGGGAACACAAGACACCTTCGATCGAAGAGAAAAACAACATCACATCTAGGTTGAAGATAACATCAACACACTCTATTCGAAGGAGAAAAATAGGTCATGTGATTGAAGAGAACAAAGACAACCTCATCAACCAAAGAACAAGGGGTCATCTATACGACCACTTCAAGGTAACCATCTCATCGCCAAGCACCATCACCAAACCTTTGGACACTTGAATCATAACATGAAGAACATCATAGAGAGAAAACCACTTGTTAAAACATGATTAAAACATATGGGTTAACCATATAGAACCAAAACCTCAAAGAGAGTAGCTCATCAAGGGAAACATCATCAAAAACCCTAGAATCTAATCATCAAAACATAGAGATAACCAAACCATGATTATGAGGGGAAAAACCAATGTTCCAAACCATCACATGTATCCAAAAATCTCCAACACTTAAAGAGAGAAACCAAACCATAACCATGATGAGAAACCAACTTTTAAACATGTGTATGTGAAGCTAGTACTTCCACCATCCATAATATTTGAGTACAAGAATTAGGGTTTAGAAAGAGCCAAACTATGAAAGTTTACTACGGAATCATAACCCTAAAACAAGGTATCATCATCAAACAATGTATGATCACATTTTAAGCTCAGATAAGTTGTGCATGTAATATTAAGGTGCAACAATAGTGAAGAGAGAGTTATATAACCTTCCTTGAGGTGAAGATAAACCCCTAAGCCACAAAGCTCCAAAAGAGAAAACCACAGCTTGGATCAACTCCACGGCCAATCAAGACCACTTTAAGAGAATAAGAACAAACCAAGATCAAAAGGTGCACAAAGAAGAGAGGGTACAAACCCTAGGTCAAAAATAAAGGGGAAAGAGGAGATCTCCATATCACATAGGTACTACTATGGAAAACCATAGATTCAACCTCTATTGGAGAGAAGTTCCTTAAAAGGACAACCATTAAGAACCATGGTTTGGCCAAAGAGAAAAAGAGAAGGTAGGGTTTTAAGAAAAATGAGATCAAGAAGGATAAAACACTTACCTAGGATAATGATCACCAAAGGATCAACAAAGGAAGATGCTCCAACCCTCGATCACCACATGTAAGGTTCAACCTCCTTACACAAAGGTTGATCTCCTTCTCTTCCAAGAACCAAAGGGGATGAGCTCCAAGCAAGAGGAGAGAAAGAGAGGATGTAAAAGGATCGTATGCATGCGAAGAGGGAGGTATATATATCCATGGTTAGGAGAGAGATAAGGAAGGATAGGTGTCCAACTAAACATGCCACTTGTATATCATGGAACACCCATGCAACCACTAAAACCATGCATGCAACAAAGATCATGCTAACCAAGGTAGATTAGTGACATCACTTGGTCCAAAGGACCATTGGCAAAAGACAACATTAGTGACCTACTAGTTCCACAAAACCAAACGGTTGAAGAGAAAGAAAGGAAGGTCTTCGATCACATGGGAAGGTCTTCGATCACATGGAACTCAAAACCCTAGAATCCTCTTCAACCAAAGAGAGGGGAAAAGCTCTTCGATCAAAGGGAACACAAGGGTGATCATAAAACATCATTGACCCAAGTCATGAAGGTTGAAGACACAACAAGGTGGGTTGCTCAAAACCAAAACTCAAACGGTCAACACATGGTCAACAACAAACTAGGGCATCCACGCATCCCATGCAAGCCCTAATTCCATGCATGATGTCACCTCAACATCCGAGGTGCAACAAGGCACCCTAAGAATCATTCTCTCTCTCGTGATTCTAAAATATAGGAGGCACATCCAACATGTGACTAACTGCAAGATAAACCTAAACATCGGTAAATTGCAACTTGGTCCAAAACAAGCATACAAATAGCATAACTACCTCAAACATTATGCAAGTTGGACGAAACTGAAAGCACAAGCATGTCACTATATATTTCCCAATTAAATAGGGGAAGAAGCACATACTTAATTTTCATAGATAATGGTTAACTCACTAGGTAATGCTTGGTCCACAAGGTCGAGTTTTCATCCTAAGAATACATTAACTATGCCAGTCAAACCAAATTGAACATGATTATACATCCCTTTTGTATATTTTTATATTGTTCCTATCCTAGTCTCGATCACCTGATAACATATTCAGGTTTTTAATTTTATTAAGTGGAGATGTGATCAATTAGATGTTTCATTTAGTCCTAACATCCAAATTTAGGCACATGAGTCTATGTGTGCCTAGGTTTCATATATATATATGTGTGTGTAATTTCTGACATGTTATTCTCTCTCTAAATCATATGATTCATTATTATTCCAAGCATTATATTTAGCATGCGTAGAAATGGGTATAATATATTATTATCTACTTGTTCACTGTTCCTTAAATACTAGTATGCATTGCAGTAAATCTCGATATAGTCTTAAAATGACATGCCATCCACTGTAATGTTTATCAAACTTCCTTCTAGAAATACTCTTTCTTCAATGATATATTTAGAGGAGGAAATGAATGATCAATCACTAGATATAAGTATATAAGTGTTGACAATAGAAATCCGTAGAATCATATTTAGACATCTTGAATACAGGTGTTGATAAATTAATGTGCTTAATTGTAATTACATGATAATATACTACATATAAGATGGTCATGCCAAATACATAACTATTAAGATTAGTTGTATATATATTGCCAAGTGTTTTAACCCAAATTTCTCTTATATTTTCTAGATATTTTTTAGATCATTTATGTAAATATAGATTATAATAGGCATAAATATTTTAGATTGTCACAAAATAAAGATATGCTTCATATTTCAAGTTATATATACCCTCTCATTATCATGATTTGATTAATCATTTTTTATATCTAAAGAGGGGGATACAAGGGCATACGTAGCCATTACTTATCACTAATCAATAGGTTCCTATGGTTACAAGTTTCTGGTTGATCCATGAGAGATGATCATAGGCGATGGTTTCACCTAATTGATTATAGGTAGATGGTGTTGCACGTTAAGAAGAAAATGGAAGTTGGTCTTAAAGGTGACATCAAATCTAGAGAGGAACAAAGGATGAATCTATTCCATACTGAAAGGTAGTCTACGACACATCTACAAGTGACTCAATCTTGGTGGAGGAGAATCTCTAGGTCAGAGCAGGTTTGGTGCAATTATATAGGAGAGATATGGATGAAGGGATCAATGTGGTGATAGGTGAATCACGAAGCATACTTCTCTGGGTGTAGCCACCTCTAGTCACAAACCTTGGTCACAAATGGTAATAGTTCTTCACTAGGTTAGGAGAAGGAAGTGTGGATCTATAACATGATGAACAAATCCTACTGACTCCTCTTGTTGGCTTTATACATAGAGGTGACAAGGCAACAAGTGTGGTTGCAGTGAGAGAATGATCTCCGATAGACACAATCTTGTAGATCCACAGATTTGCAACATCATTGTGGGCCATCGATCCTGGTGGTGAGGGTTATGATTCTTTGCCATATACCATGCACTAGAAGGAAGAAAAGAGGCAACACCAAGCTTCATGGTTACTATTAAGGATGGTGACAACCATTTTTATCTACTACAGTGGCTGGATGAAGGAGACAAAAATCTCCAAATGCTAGGGTTCATAAGAGAGAAGCAAGATGAGCAAATGAAGAAAAGAAATAGCAAGAGTGAGAGAGAAATAAGAAGAAGAGGGAAGGTAGCCTCCGTTACATTAGGCCCAACCACCATGTGTGGATGAATCCATCATTGTAGACAACCAAGAGGAAGGAGGAGGAGAAAGAAGAACAAATGAGAGTATTGAAGAAACTGTCCGTCTGTTTATGGTTGTGGTAGTCATGGCAAAGAAGAGAACTAGTAACACTAAGGATAAGTCACACTTTACATACAACTATGGAATGGAACTTAAGGTGGGGGAAATTAATGCTATCTACAATTAATTTAGTCAATAAAACTGGGGATAATGACTATGTGTTTCCTTCCTATTTTAAATTGGGGGAGCATCCAACATCCAATTAACTTGAAAATATAGGGTTAGGGTAACTAAGACATTAGGAATCTGATTTTGATCCTCAAATTTACCTTAGGAAAGCATATACTACTGGATTTCACTACTTGCTCTCTAAGTATCCACTTAATCTACTCATTTCCCTTAATGACACAATTATGTCACAATAGTTTGTATTGATGCAACTTTTTTGATCTTTTACTTTAATAAATATTCTAGAGGGTCATATTTACTTACTTGGGGTATTAGTACATCAACTCCTACTATTTACTTCTTGGAAAATTTTGTGAGACCAATATACACATACTTTCTTCATAGGTATTCCCTCTTGATGCTTAATATACATATCCTAGCTTGTAGATAGAGTGTCTATTCATGAGAAACTTATATAAATTATTTCAGCATAGGGTTCCATTACTTAAAATTATTGACATATACCATCATATGAAACCAAACTTATCAATCAATTCAACATCTTCAAGATTTGGAAAGTTAGTAAAATCAAGGTCAAATTAAAAGGTATATAACAAAAGTTAAACATATACATAGTGCAAAACTAAGGTTGTTTGTTAAGATTATCTGAATCCATATCCAAGGTTTTCAGGAACCCAACTCAAAACGCCAATATTATCATGTATGATATGAAAAAACTTTCAAAAAAAGAATGAAAAGACTATAAGAGTTTGTATATAGTTGCAAACACATAAATATGGCCTATGGAATGTAGCTTTAGAATACTTGGAGTTAAAAATGTTTAAAAGAAATGAAAAAACATAGAAAGTTAAAATATTTCATATTATACAAATAAAAATGAAGTATACATCAATAGGGTCTGTGTGCATGCATATTGCAGTCTAGATCCTTATATTAACATATATCCTAAACATGTCCTAAAATTTAATCAATATTAATATTTTAAAAAAGAAAAGAATCATATATAGTAGAGGTGTGAGTCTTTGAAAAAAGAATATAGGGAAAACTATTCCATCATTAGAATGCACACATACAACTATCACTTTAGACTACAAAATGTATTGAATTAATGAGTAATATTAGATTCTTGAATGCTTTCATTGCATTCCCATTTTTCATAATAAAAGGTACACTTAGATTTCTTCACATAATATAAGAAATTTGGGTAGAGACATAAGAATATAACTTTTAGGAAATATCAAACACATTGTTCATTCGAAAACATTTAAACCATTGTGAAATAAAGCTGACAAGACTGAATGAATTTGCTTCTTTGATTGCAACACTCTCTGTCAAGTTGTTAGCCGCTATTGCATTCCTTTCATGCCATCCCAACATTATACGTGTGACTATTGTATATAAGACAACTCCTACAAAATTCACTTTCTATTGTATTGATTTCATTAGCTCATATCAAGTATGAAGGAGTTGTATGCCTATGTATAATGAAATACATACTAAACATAAATTTTATGAAATAACATATTCTTTTGCAAATCAATGTGTGGGTAGTACAATTCCTATCTTAGTACAATTATGGTTGGAGCCATTAATTGAAAACTATGCAATATATCATCAAGAATGGTTTTGAGGGCTTGGTAAAATAAACATATGAACAAAAGATTAATGAATTAGCATACAAACCAACACTTTATGAATTCTTTTTAATCAGTTTCCATTGGTGTGTAGTTGAAGTGTACCACTGTCATTTGATTAAAATATGATTATGTTAACCTAGACGATTAAAATTACCTAATCCTAAGAAGCAAAACAATTTGGTCATTTAAAAAATTCTTAGAAAAATTAATGTTTGTGATGTTATTAGTGGTCAATTGTGGGTTCCTCAACAATATGTCAAAATAAATTTCTTGTAGGAGTGCTTTACTTTGCATTCTCTAAAGGAAAAACAAGAGTGTGCCTAGCTGGGTAGGACTCTTGATTTTTCCTATCGTCCTATACTTATGGCCTCATCCACCTCTACAATGGTCCATCTAACACTAACGATGTAAGGCAAGGTCATGCTTAGTGGTGGATTTAGGTGGATGCGGCCATAAGTATAAGATGTTATTTTTTATAATACTTACATCATCATATATACATTTAAAAAAACAATTGAGATATAGATAAACAACATAGTGAGGATTTTGGAAATCCATGGAGAAATATGTAAGACTATCTTTCAACATCATAGATATTGGTAAACCAATAAAATTCATCAAAAATAAATTTCAATTGACAACATTTATGAAACATAAAAATGAAAAATACAATAAGCCATATTCCTAAATAAAACTATTCGCTTGCATCTCGAAACAAAAACACCCAGCCATAGTATGACGACAAAATAAAGGAAGCAACCAAAATAAAGAACCAAAAAATTATTGTTGTGAGTGAATTGAAAGATGAAAATACAAGTAAGTTTTTGATATCTTTGTACAAGGAGTATGCCCCTTTATATATAGGGGAGAGATCATCTTTATAATAAATACAATGAGTGCATGAAATAAATTGACTATCAACAATATAAATACAATCAACAGTCAACAATCAACAATATACATATGTTCAATGTTAACATTAACTAATAATAAATCCATAGATTAATTTATAATTAATTAATATTGACACCCCCTCAAACTCAAGGTGGATCAAAGATGCAATGTTTGTGAATCAACTTGTTGTGATTTGATACAATGTGCATTTTGGTGAAGAGTTCTGCAATATGATCTGTAGAGTTTATGAAGGGGAGCGTGATGATGCCAACTAGATGCTTTTCTCTCACAATGTGAAAGTCTATCTTATGTGTTTAGTCCTGTCATGAATAACTAGATCACATCAATTCCCAAGGTACTCTTGTTGTCACAGAACATAGGTGTAGCCTTAGAAATGACAACTTCCATGTCACTTAAAATCCAGCGGATGTGCACTATTTCTTGAGTGGTGTCACACATTCCTCTATACTCCACCTCACTGGAAGAAAGAGATACAACATCTTGTTTCTTGATCCTTCACAACACTCAAGAATCACCAAGAAGAAGAGAAAAACTAGTGGTAGAGCATCTAGTTATTGGACATCTAGCCTAGTCAACATCAGTGTATGCATGTAAGATAAGGTCAGAATATGAGCTCATGAGTAGAGACTGTGTTATTGTTCCCCTTATGCAGCATATGATACAGAGTACAACAACATAATGGGAAATTTGGGAAGAAGATAAGAATTGTGATACAATGCTAACA
The DNA here is from genome assembly GCA_963693085.1 of Alisma plantago-aquatica. NCBI lineage: Eukaryota > Viridiplantae > Streptophyta > Magnoliopsida > Alismatales > Alismataceae > Alisma > Alisma plantago-aquatica. The sequence goes on along the minus strand of OY856409.1, from coordinate 1,055,796,964 downwards.
ACATGTTGAATATCTTGTCTAGTGATGCACAAGTATAGTAGTTGTCCTACTAGCTGACGATACCTTGTGGGATTAGGTAATGACTCACCTTCAGTTGGATGTAATTTTACATGAAGTTCAATAGGTGTGTCTGCATCTCGTAAGTCAGATATTTTGGCACACTCAATGATATCTGTTGCATGATTTTGCTGAGAGACTAGAATTCCTTTCTACCCATGAAAAATTTGTAGGCCTAGAAATTAGTGAAGTTGTCCAAGGTCCTTCATCTGAAATTGTTTAGAAAGATAATGTTGTAATTTATTGATTCCTAATACATCATCTCCTTTGATGATCATGTCATCTACATACAGGAGTAGGATGACCCACCCTTGAGGTGTATGGCGCACACACGTTGAATAATTGTATGAGCTTTGGGTGTAACCTGCACATGTGATGGCTTGTCTGAAGCATTGAAACCAAGACCTGGGTTCCTATTTGAGTCCATAAATGTCTCGATGTAGAAGACAAACATGAGATTCAGGTACCACCAGTCCTGGTGGAAGATCCATGTATATGATTTCTGAGAGTTCTCCATGTAGAAATGCATTTTACACATCCATCTGGTATAAAGTTCAATGATGAGCTGTTACAACAATAAGAAGAGTTTTGATGATGGTCATGTGAGCAACTGGAGCAAATGTTTCTTCATAGTTTGTGCCATATTCTTGAGTGAAGCCTCTAGCAACTAGGTGTGCTTCGTATCAGTCAATCATGCCATCAAACTTGTTCTTGATTTTGTAAAGACACTTGCAACTAAGAAGTGAAGTACCTATGGGTAAAGGAAACGATCCCAAGTGTGGGTGTGTTCAAAGGCCTAGAGCTCTTCTTGCATTGCCTTCTTCCAATGTATAGAACTAGAAGCTTCCTGATATGAAGATGGAACAAGATCTATATGAAGAGTAGTTAGAAAACTTCCATATTCTGAAGAGTAACATGTGATTGTTGAATGAGCATAGTGTGGATTTGGCCGAAGTCCTCGTTGAGGTCTTCTTGGACCCACATTAGTGTCACTAGAAGAAAGTTTATGCACAACATTGGGATTATAATCATGTGTCATGCCATGAGATGATGTATGAGAGTCAACATGGGTAGCCTCAATACCTATTGGTGGTGATGTGATAGGAGGCTCAACATGGGTAGCCTCAATTGCAGTGGAAGGTTCAACAAGGGTAGCCTCAATCTCAATGGGAAGCTCAATATGGGTAGTTTCAGTCTCGGGATGTGGTAGAAGTTTTTTTGGTAGTAGATTCCTCATGAGGGATGGTAATGTATTCATGAAGAAAGGAGTGATTTATGGTGGTGGAAGTATAGTAAGGTGTATCCTAAAGGAATGTAACATGCCTTTCTATGTGCATACGGTGGGAAAAAATGTCAAAACAATGATACTCTTTATGTTTGTCACAGTATCCTAGAAGGAAACAACACACATATTGTGCCTCAAGTTTGTTTCACTCGTGTTAGGGAAGAAGGACAAACCAAGTACAACTAAAAATACACAAGTGCATGTAGGATGGTGGTTGATTATAGAGTTTTTTCATATGGTGAGACCCCCCCCCCCCCCCAGGATTTGAATGGGCATGAGATTAATGAGATAAGAGGATGTGGGGATGGTTTTTCCAGAACTAATGAGCAAAGTATGAGCGGTTTCAAGAATGTGTATGTGATTCCACTTTGCAACACCATTTTGTTCATGGGTATAAGGACAGTGAGAAATGAATCCTTGGAAATTGAAGATCTCATGCATGATAGTAGATGTTTACTCCTTTGCAACATATGAACAGAACACACGAATGACTTGATTGTGTTAGGTCTTAATTTTATTGGTAAAAGATTGGTATATGTGTGGAATTTCATACCTATTGCGCATGAGGTAAATCCATGTGTATCGTGTGAAATCATCAACAAAAATTACATAATATTGGAATCCACTTCTATAGGTGATAGGTGCAGGCCCCCAAATATCCAAATGAACAAGATAAAAAAGATTACTACTTTTATTGGTTGAGTTTGAAAAAGGAAGAGTAGTAGCTTTAGCAAGATTACAACTGGTGCACTCTTCTAATTGAGTGGAACTACATACTGAACCAAGAATGCCAGACTTAACAAGACTACTAAGACGACTTGGGGATATATGTCCCAGTCTATAATGCCATAAATTTGGTGAGAACATTACTCCAATAGAGGCAATGTGGGTGGTGTTTGAAATGAGAAGACTAGACACATTATATAGACTACCAACTTTAATTGACGTCCCAATCTCCTGGCATGAACGTGGATCCTATAAAAAACACAAAGCTTTCTCAAAAATCACTTGGAAGCCAAAATCACAGATTTTTGCAATAGATTTAATATTCATATGCCTATTAGGAACATGAAAAACTTTGGGCAAAGTATCCATGAATCGAGGATTGGGGCGTGATGTATGGAATATGAGATATATCAATAAGTGAGCCATCTGATATTTCTATTGGATGTTGTTGTAGGGAATAACAATTCCTTAGAATAGAAGAATTTGGAGTCATATGATGTCTGGCACCTGAATCCATGATCCAGGTGTTAGAATTTATACTCATAGTCGAGGAAGATATAGATGAAGCCGCACCTCCAGTGCATGATGATGTGGATGTGCCATCACTATCCATCTTCATTATTTGACAAAGCATGTATGCGATTTATATGGTAGAGAGAGTTTCTTTTTAGTCCCACTTGCTACAACAGTAGTGTTTGTTATAGTTAGGGTAGTAGCATGCTTGACTCTTTCCTTGTATTCCTGATAGAGATTTGGGTGAAGCTTGAAGCGTCCTGTGACCAGATGCCCCCTTTATGACAATGCATACACATTAGAAGATCACAAGATTTTTTTTCTTTGCAATAGCAGTGGTTGCAAGAGACATGTCAGCGATAGACGTGACGGAAGGCAGATTGTGCATTGGTGTTGTAGTCTTCATTAGTCAAAGTCGAGTGTCATCTGCCACAAGTTCAGGGATGATGGATTCTATAGAAGGCGTCGTTGGTTGTTGTATGATGTTCTCTACACACAGTTGAAATTCTAGATAGAGTGCCATAAGAAATTGATACATTTGAAACTCCTTATTGTGTGGTGCACATGCAACACATGTAGACCTTTCAATGTTTCCAAGACGCCAAAGACTACACATGTGGTCATAGAATTTAGAGATGGAAATGTCACATTGTATTGCTCATGTTGCCTCCATTGCAAGTTGAAATTTGCAAGCACTGTTTGATTGAGTGAATCAACCCTCAAGATAGGTGATACAAAAGAAATAATGGTGTGTTCTTCAAGAATGCCATATCATAAACTTATATGAACATAATTGATGAGATAGGACATATTCCGTTTGTCATGAATCTGCCACTTTATAAATTTAGGCTTGATGAGAACACCCTCTTTTTCATTAGATGATAGGTGTTGAGGAGGAGTTTTGGAAGGATCTAGGTGAGAGAGAACATGGTGACTGAGGAGGTCACCACAAATAGTTTCCTTCCATGGCATCCAATCTTTGACAGTGTGTAAAATAATTCCCGATGCATGATGTAGGAGGAAATTATTTTTGGTATTGTTGACTTCCATTGTGAAACAATGGAAAAGAAAATGAGTGGCGACAAAGTGTTGATGGGAGATAGAAGGATAAACCAAATCCTAACCCAACTCTGATTCCATGTGAATGAATTGAAACATGAAAATACAAGTATGTTTTTGATATCTTTGTACAAGGAGTATATCCCTTTATATGTAGGGGAGAGATCCTCTTTACAATAAATACAATGAATATGTGACCGAAACTGACAGTCAACAGTATAAATACACTCAACAACCAAAAATATACATATGATCAATGTTAACATTAACTAACAATCAATCTATAGATTATTTGATAATTAATTAATATTAACAATTATATTTGTTGCAAACTATACTAAGAAATTCACATGAAAATGTCAATGACACAAATTAGTATAGAAAAAATAATATTGAATTGCCCATGTTATAATTGATAATATATTAATCACACTCATACTTATCGATATAATAGTTTGTAACCCATTAAAAATTGAATTGAAGGTAGTTAATTAGTCATATATATCAGCCATGATGAAATATGAAGAAAAGCAATAACACTGTGGCAACCAAATTGCCATTGGGTTCCGTAATCATCTTCTTCCATAGTGCATGGCACCTCATGCACCTCAAACTGACACTTCATGCACTTGGAGATACCACTCGTTGACTCAGTTTCTATGATCGATGTAGTTTTGTTCCTTTGTTAGCATGGAGCAACAGTTCAAATTTCAAGGGCTGCATACTGCATTAGTATTTGGCATGGGGGCCTATCACTATTAAGTTAAGTCAGTAACTAATTTCACAGCCACATGAAGCCATAGCCTCCTTGCATCACATTTGGTCATCATGAATTAATCAGTGGGGCATGCATTGTGTTGCTGCTACTTAATTCACGTCTCTACTTCAAGGATATGGATTTACTAGCATCTGATGTGCCCTTCATGTAATTTTTTTTCAAAAGCTTTAGCGCCAATGGCTGACCAACGACTGATGCAAGAAAAGAAAGCACAACATCTCCTTGTCACTACCCAAGTTTTGCTTCCTCTGACCCATTATGGTTCTAGTTCCCCCAATACAACCTCTCTTCATTCTAATCTCCTCCCTTGTCAGTCTGTCTCTCATCGGTGAAGGAGTTTTGCTACTTCCTTGTCCAACCTCTCTTCTTTCTAATCTCTTCCCTGTCTGATTGTCTATTGATTGTGTTGTATCCCTCTCACTTTATGGTGGCTATGAACCTCGTAAGGGTTTCATGGTATACAATTTGGAATCCAATTACATCAAGACTTCTTTTGGTAAGAAATCCTATCAGAATTGGACTCTATTTTAAGAAACAATGAAATCTTTGATTACATAATTATTATACTTGTTTAGAAGTCACATGTATATTACGTGAGGGTCAGGATGGAGATGAGTAACTTGTCAATGGTTATTAGTATGATAAATAGTAAATGGCATGAGTACCTACCATCTGGGTGAGGGAGAGAGAGTCCCAACATCCTAAAGAGGTAAGGAATGATAGTATGTTGCAAAACTTCATGCTCCGATTGGTGGTTCCTTGTGTAGGACTCTAGTGGTTGTGAATAAGAGAGTTGGGTAAGAATATTTTATGAGTAGAGATATAAGAAAAGAATGCCATATCATGTTTTGATTTGGTATGTACTTGAGTGGATGGATCTTGTGAGGTTGATGAATAATACTAATGAGGTAGACCCGAGTAACCTTGACCAAAGAGAAAAGATGAATCTAGTGCATCTAATACTCATAGAGTTGAGTGAGCTCATAGAGATTGAGCATGACACCTCCCTCATGTATTGGGTTAAGAGAACCTCAATTTGAATTTTTGATATATGTTTGACAAGCCACACATACAAGTTTATTTAGAACAACCATAATATAATATACGTATGAATCCGATCTAACCTTGAGATGGTGATATATCAATGTGACATTATTGAAGACTTAGAAATGGTTTAATAGTTCTATATCTATAATTGGTGAGCCATATGCATGAATTATGTTAATGTGATATAGTTGGCTAATCTAAGGATGTGCCTTTAAAAATTTTTACAACCTAATATGAGAAAGTGAAATGAGATAATACTCATGATAAACATTGAATGTGGTTGTAGTTGACATGAGGAATATGTGGTAATTAAATTTGTCTTTCTCAAGGCACACATTACCTCTTACTTGGCCTATAATAAAGTATGGTTGTATTATGTGGGTACAAAATACTTGGCATATGGTATTGGATGAAATAATTGTTCTTGTATGCCATATTTCTTAATTTGTAGTACATAAGATCTAAAACACATGAAAAATAATATATCAATGCCATTATATCTAAGCACTTCAGCTCTTTGGTAGTAAAATGTTGGAAAGTAAAGTACGTCAAACTCTTTGGTAGCACCTGATAGTGATCCAACACTTAGGTAGTAGGTCATATTGTATAATGATATAACTCTTGGGTAGTAGATCATAAAACCTTGAAGCATTCAACTCATAGATAGTAAAGGCATGGATTGCATAATGGAAAATATGCCTAAATGACATGTTCTATTGTGGTAATATAAATTTTGGTTCAAGTATGCTTCTATCATCATTTGTTACTGCCAAGTATTAGTTTTATCCTTTTTTTGGGTTAGGACCACTCCTCTAGAGGGGTGAGTTCATAAAATGGTTTAACAATTGAACCTTCAATGTCACTTCAAATCTTGATAGGTTAAGTATATGAAGCATGAAAGCACATATATTGACATAATTTCCTGAACCCAAGTATGCCATCTTTGAGGGACTTAAGGAAAAGTCACAATAGAAGTGGCTAATAGTATGGGACCAAGCCTGGAAAGCAAGATTGCCATGAGTCCAATGAAGGGACATAGAGTAAATAATGTGTACCCTAAGAGATCAAGGAAATCTAGGTTCAAAAATTATAAAGGATATAATGTGCTTGAATATTATTAGATAAAACTCAAGAAAATGTGGAATAAAATAAAGCAATGACATCTCAATAAACCCTTGGGAAGGAAAGAACTCTAAATCAACCCTAAGGTCAAGTACGGATGGTTAAAGGTGCATAGGACCTATGAGGTCAGGAGGTGATCATGCGTTTAGTGCATAAGACCGTGAAATCAGGAGATAACCATCCATATGTACCCAAGGCCCATGGGAGCATAGATTGGTTGCCTTCATGAGTTGATGAGGCCCTAAGGGACAATGTGAGAGGCACCCCATAAGTGCATAAGACCCTTAGGGTCATGAGGAGATCACTCCCAAAGGTATCTATACTCCTAGAGATCTTATGGGAATGACTAGGACCAATGAGACATGGGATGTAGACGTAGGAATACAAGAAGTCATGTAATAATGTTGACAAAATCATGCAGAGAATTTTGTATAAACTTTAGAGTTATGAAAAAAACCCTTCCCCTGTGAGTACATCAAATTTAAGAAAGAATATGGAATTAAAAGTAATCATGACCTGTTAAGGATGACTCGACCAAAATTTAAAATTCAAAGGTAATGTCTGAAGGCACCATCTCTACTCTTAGAATGAGATAAACTTTGTGTTTGAACTGCAGCCAAATGCTTATTTTTCTTTATTATGAGTATGAGAGTTTGGGTAGACACATGTTATGCGTAAAAGAAAAAAAATTGACATATGAGAAGGAATACCCTAAATTGAGATTAATGACGCAATGTAGGGTTTTGAGTTGTTACCTCACCCTTTTATGGAAATGAATAATAGAATGGAAGACTTAGGAGATTAGGAAATCACCAAGTGAAATTGAAATCACAAGTGAAAATGTAAACCAAGTGATAATGACATGTAATGTATAGTGTTGTGGATATACCTTGGAATTGAATTCAGTTACCAACCTCTATAATGTGAGGAATTTGCATATTGAAAAGAAAAAACTGTTAAAGATGATCTATATAATGATATCCAATCAAGGTTTCTAACGCCAAGGTTTAAAGGTAAGTTGAGTTATCATTCACCTTAACCTTACTAGGTTTGAATTTTGGGGACAAAATTCATTTTAAGGAGGGGTGAATGTGATATCCTCAAATTTAGTGAATTTGAAATATATAAATATAAGTCTTGAATTGATAAGTAAATTCCCTAATTGATGGAATAATAATGTTATTTTTGTGGCATGGGTTCAACCCATGGCCCAAGTGAGGCCCATGAGACTATTTACTTTGCGAAAGGTACTTGTGACACAACTTTAAGAAATAAAAGGATTTTGTGCATAAATAAATGATAATATATTTATGTTTTATTAGAAGAATTATGGAATAATAGACAAGTTTCCAAACTATTCTAAAATAATTTTCAATTTAGACAATTAATGGAGTAATTATTTAACCATGAATGCCAACACAAGTTTTGAGGCATCAAATAAAGATATTTCAATCTTATTTTTGGAACACTTAAAGATAATGTGGAAACTAAGACAATTATAGAATTTGAGATAAAAAGGACTTTCCATATGATGCGAGTAATTATTTTAAGGAAATATATAAAGGGTAGGTTTTTCCTACAAAAGTTATCCCAATAAATCCCAAAAACATAGATATAAGTTTTGAAATATACTAATGAGTTTCCCTCCAAGTTTCATAGTGAAAGGACGCTTCTAGTATCCTATAAAAAATTGAGAAGGAAGAGGGACTTGCTTGCAATAATTAAGTATCATTTTCCTTGTTTGATGAAAAAGAAAAAAGGTATTCAGAAACATCCCTTTGTTACCAAACTTGGATCAACATGAGATTCTAGGTTAATAAAGGAAGTATTTAATTTTGGGACCAATAGGAGTAATGATGAGAGAGATATGGATTTCTTAATTTCCTTAATCAAGGTTTACAAAGGGGTCCCTGGGATGCCAAATAGGGAATTAAGTATTTTCATGCTCATGAAAAATACTCAAGATAACTTATGAGAAAGATAATCTAAATATAGGATTACAAAAGAAAATCCAAGAAGTTCCAAGATATTTTGTGGCCAAGATAATTTAGTTGGTAATTATATAGATTTGCCTTTGAAACCAAGTTTTTGTTAAAAAATGAATAAAAAAGGAGTTTTTATTTTCTCAATGGGAGGTAATAGTATGAAAAGAGTTTTTCCAAAATAATGGTTGAGAGGTGGTTTCCTTTACGTGACTTTTTGGTCTATAAAGTAAAAGATATGATATTGTTAGTATAAGGACAGAAGGGAGGAATATAGTTATTAGTTTCCTAGCATGATTCCTTGTTAATTACATAAGGAAACTTTATGAAAATTTGACCCCTCAATCTGCAACCCTTGTGCTATATAAGAAGTGGTACAAAGAGAAGATGAACTACCCCAATCCCCTCCTTCCTTGATGTGCATCCTATCGCAACATCGCGATAGTAAATCTCTCTCCCTTCATCATGGAAATGCTCTTCCTCATCCATTATGGTCGCGTTGTATCTCGTAGCATGGTGATTGTCACAATGACATAGAAGTATAGGATCTTCCAAAGTATTTCACCCCTCATCCCTTTCCTTCTAAGTCTCGATGGAAGATTCCACCACGTCACCTCGTGTTTGAGATATATATTATTATTTTGTTTAATTCATGGAAATGGTTAGGATTACCCAAATATGGAAAATGTATATACCGAACTAACTGGGAGAATGAATTGAGTCCAAATAAAATAGTATCATGACCTAGATCTGATCCTAATTATAAAGTAGGGCTAACACATGATTAAGTGGTGATTATATACATGGAAGGGCTAGATCTAATAATTCACATCAAACTCGAGACAACCCTAAAGCCTAGTTTAGGACATATGCTAGATATAATATGCTTTGAATATGATTAGTGACACCTTAGAGTATACATGCATGTAGATAATGTTGTTAGGCTATGTTGAATGTGTAACGAACCCAAAACCTAGAATCCAACAACCTATTACTTTTTTTAGAAAGCTAGTGAGGTTTGTTCTTTAGATGTGACAAAAAAAGGATAAAATTAAGAAGACACTTACATAATAATTTAAATACATGCTAACATGGAAGTTAATTCATGGAATATATTACATACATTTCCTTTGCTAACTTAATGGAAGAAAATATGATTACTACATGTGTTAAATTGACAATGTGGAATTTTCATGTACAATCATATAAATTAAAAATGAATATATAAAGTAAATATGTTAATTAAGTAAAAGGTGGATTTTAGTGCATAATAATGATATATAACTCTTTTAGTGGTAATGTGAAGATAATGGAACACCATTAAATGAATAGTAATAATAATGGTAATAAAGGGAGACAAATATTAATTTTGTGTAACTCACAAAAGGAAATTTTAAAATGAAATCTAATGTGAAAATCATGTTCCTTGGGTCCCAATTGCCTTGGGAGCCGAGTTTCACCTTTCTTTCATAATAATAATTATTTTAATTATTTTTAGAAAAGAAAATAGGATAAAATCCAAAAGTATTAAATAAATTACAAAAAGTCTCCAAAAGTGGAATTAAACTCCATATTTGAAATCAACACACTAAAATAAGCCTATGCGTGAATTTGCAACTAATTTGGACAATCTTTCATGTTCTAATTTATTTAGGAGAGAGAAAGTATAAATAAAGCCAAAAATATTAAATAATTTGTGAAATTGTCTCAAAAGAGAAAATTAATGGCAAATTCATGTTCCATAAGTTTAAGTTTTCTTGAGGGTAAAGTTTCTTATTTTTGGAGAGATTCTAGATGCATCTAATTATTAAGAAAGAGAATATATGAATTAATTTAAAAGAATTAAACAAAATACTAAAAGTCCTCAAAAGTGAAAACTAATGCCAAAATCGGATTTTGCATGTATTAATTAGACTACGTGCAAAATTTCATATTAATTGGATAATGTTTGAACCCTCAATTTGATTTAGAAAGAAAATACATAATTATATAACCTCACTTTAATCAGTTTCCAAGTTAGGTAAAGTTTTCAAATTCATAAATGTCACCAATGACTTTTGTGTTTGTTTGATTTTGGGTGTGATCTAGACCACACATTTCCCTATCTCATGGCTACTATTTTCTCTCCTACCCGACTCTTTTTTTGGAAACCAGGTGAGATAATGTTCTTTCCTTCTCTATTTTCTCCTTCTCCTCTCTATCTTTTTGTCTGATTTCTTCTCCTATGGATTCCTCACCTGATTCCACACTATCCAAAACTGTATATGATTAGGTTTCATCACCTATAATAAATATAATCACACCATCCACCCTCCTTCCCCTGTTCCTCTTTTGCTCTGCTTTCTTTTTCTATTCCTCATGCGCCTGAGGCCTTCCGGTCTCCAGGATACCCAAGCCTAACCTTTGCCTCATCACTGGGATTCGTTCCTTGGTGTTTCCATGGATTCATTTCTCCCTGAGCATACTTTCTTAGTGTGGCATGTCTCCAGTCAACAGCTCGAGTGCCGCTGAGGGTCTCCAGCTGTATTAAAGCCTAGAATCGAGCCGAATATTGTCCTGATAACCTCACAAAGATGTTTCATGCTTCGTTCAGATTCTACCTCACGGTAACCAAATATGCCCATTTTTACTGAATTGTTGACCTAGTAGAATAATCATGTAAGGAGTAGGATCCCATAGGGATCCACCCCCTACTAAAAATAAAGAGTCTAACATCCACCAACAAAAACATTTTCTCAAAAGGGGATGAAACCAAATTTATTTTACATGATTGTATCATAACACAAAGTAGCACTGGAATAGAAAGATATATATAAACATTACAAGGCTTCTAATCATACTAAACTTTCACCATGTAGGGTGACATAAAGGTAAACTAACTACATATGTAGAACTAGCTGAGGATCACCTAACAACTTCAAGAAAAGTCTCCCACAAAGTCAGCTACACTTGTTGTGGTCTAGGTCCTTGTTATAACCCCAATTTTTTGGGTTCAAATAGTGAGAAATGTAATTTCTCATATTAAGGATAATTGAATAAATAATGATATGATTTGTTTTGAAAAGAATGGTTTCCCTTCACAATAGCCTTGATTGGTCGCTTTGTGGGCTTTATTGGCTATTGGGCCCAAATAACAAAGAAATTCAATGAATAAATGGATAATTGAAGAAAAAAAATATGTAGAAACCTCTAGAAGGAAAATCCAATGAGGATTTCGTGCCTCTTGAGTTCCTTGGGTACCAAGGAGTTCAAGGTTGCAAAAAGAAAGCAATAAGAAGAGAAAAGATTAATTAAGTATTTCTTTATGAAGAAAGAAATTGGAAAATAATGATGAAATATGGAAATTAAGGGAAAAGATGAATAATTGAGTTACCCTTTATGGAATTTCGTATCCCAAGGATTTCTCATGATAAAAGGGATGCCAATGGGGAAAATAAGAGAGAGATAAGAAGAAATCCTCAAAAAGAGATAATTAAATGAGAAATAAACAATATAATGTGAAATAATGCATAATGATGCATCTAGAAAAATAATAAGTATCCAATAAAGAGAATTTCGAAATAATGGAGTAACTTGGGATCCAAGGAGTCCCAATAAAGAGGAAAGACAGAGAAAATACTAAAAAGACAAAATAAGAGGGTAATGTGTTGCTTTATTAATGAATGTTGTGTTTTTGTTAATAAAGTGATATTTTCTACTTAAGGAAAACTTAAATTCGTGGCTAATGGATTAAAAACCAGTATTAAAGAGAATAAGGGAAAAAGTGATCGAATTTCTAAATACCCAAATAATATGGTTATAATAGATGTTAATGAAGAAAAGAAGAGGTTGCTTTCTAGCATGGAAATACGTTTCCTTTTGGGAAAGGACTTGAGTCCTCATGGATGTATACCTTAGGGCTTCGTTACCCACCCTTCTATATATAGGGTAGAGCCCTGGTTTGAGCCCAAGAGAGAGAGAGAGGGAAATCCCACACATCTCTCTTCCCCATCTTCTTCAATCTCGTTTAAACCCTAGCTACGAAGAGCACCTTTTCTAGAGCAACAGAGGGGTTGGGAGGAGTTGTGAGGGCGTCTTGATACTTCCACGACCACAAGAGGCAGTTGGGCGAGCGTCCTCTTACCCTAGCCAACTGCAGCAACAGCAGTATGGCTGCATGCGGCAGCTGTACAACGGGTCTGTCCAGACCTCTTTGCCCGCCACCTCAGCTATGGCCTGAAGGCCTTGGAGGTGCGACGGAGTCCGGCAGACCAGGAGGAACCAAGGTGGGCGGCCGCCGGGGTCCATCTGAGGGAGAAAAGATCCCGCATGGCGCGGCTAGGGCTACAGGGCGCCGAGCCCAACAACGTCGTGCGAGGAAGATGAAGACAAAATCAGTTGGACAGATTTGCCCCTCCATGGGCTACAACTTTGATCAACTTAAGGAAGGGAAAAAGGGACATTTCGTCATGTTTTTAAGCCATCGAGTTGCGCAGACAAGGAATGCACATGCGGGATGACGTGGCAGCCTCTCATTGGCTGTGGTAAGCTTTTTCTTATAAAAATCATAACTAATGCTAGGGAACTCGGATTGGAACAAGTTATATATGAAATTTGATCCTCAGAACGAGAGGAACACAAAGAAATTATGTTTGAATTATAATTTTGCATGATATTCAAAAATTAGTGTAAAATATCATCTTTAGTGTAATGATGATTAAGAAACCCTATTTTGAAATGAATAAAGTGTTTAATAGGGTTTAATGGATCATAAGAGTTGATATTAACCTATAAAATGTAAAAAGGTACATTAAGATCGAAAAGGATAATCTTTGTACGTAATTAGTTTAATTTGGAGTTTATGTGCATAAATATGCGTGAAATGTGAAAAGTACATAAAACTATCATCTTTAATGATTTAAATAATGAAAAACCCTTAGATTTGATGATAGATGGTTTTAATGTTGTTTAATGGATAATTTAAGCCAATATTAACCTGTTGTTGATAAATGAGGAAATAGGATCTAAAAAGATGATCTTTTTATATAATTGGCTTAAGTTAGGGTTTTGTGCATGATTATGCATTAACGAGCTTGAAGACCCTAATTTAGGTGAATATGACTTTTAAATGTTTTAATTGTTCAAATCCATAAACAAATAGGGATATGATGATCCTAAGTCAATTTGGGTGTTAAAATGAATAGTTTGAGCAATTAGGGTTTATATAAATGAAAAAGAGTATTTTAGGGTTTGTTAATCTAAAAGAGATAAAGTTCGAGAAATTGATCTAAGAAATCCTAATGAGTATTAATGGAACCTTAATGTGGATTAGAAAACCTAGAAAGAGAATTCAAAACAATAAAGTAGATTCTTGATGAAGTGTGTAATAAATAAGAGTACATGTTCTTTTCAGGAATTATGTAATGATTGAATTACTTGCTTGGATCTGTTGAATGGGTTGATTGTATATACATGAAGTATATGTTGAATAATCTGCATGACTCATCAAATCAGGTATGTGGTTACGTTTATGGCTATACCACATAGTTTTCTGAGGTTTTACCGACGTTTCCCTAAATGTGTGAAATAACTGTTGGATGTTTTAATTCCTGCCTCTATAAAGTGACTATGGCTATCACTATGAGTATATATGTATGACTAGCTAGATCCGAGTCCACCCCTGTGGCTATGCAAATACTAAGGATAACCTAGAGTAAGGTCTAGGGTATCATGAGTTAGAAACTGGGCTACACATGAGTAGTGCCTTGAGACTCTTAGCATACCATGAGTTAAGGAGTGGGCTACCTACGGGTAGTGCCATGTGACTCATCCCAAGAAATTGATTCATCTATTAGGTGAAGTCATGAGGGGTAAAATGGGAATCTACCACAAGGGAGGTAGTATCCAGGTCCACTGCAGGGATAGTGCAGGGGATAGGGTACACATGGATCGCGTAGTTATACTTAAAACACAAACTTGTTTGTTAAGTGATAATTGAATGTGATACATTGTTATAGATAATTGAATGATTTTTGTTTTCCCCACATACCAGCTTCGGCTGACCGACATTTTGTTTGTCGGCATTTTAGGAACAAGATAAAAGGACAAACAGTAAACCATCACATTGTGAAATACATGAAGAAAGATACAAGGAGGATTAGTTAGTGTAGAATCCTTAAGTGGATAGAAGTTAGAAATCCAAAATTTTCAAAAGGTATGCAAAGTTTATTTTCTTACAACTTTTCAGTTTAGTATGTTAAAATTTGATAATTATTCTTGGTTAATTGCCGAACCTTTGATCCGGAAGTCATGGGTGTGACTTCGACCTCTCGGTCTCCCTTAATTGGGGGTTATCGGGAGGTGGGGTCGTAACATTTGGTATCAGAGCTTAGGTTCCTCAATTAACCATTAATAATTATTAAATTTTACAAACTCCATAGAACCCAAGGGAGTTATTAGAGGATTATCCGAAAGACGGAGGTGTCTAGAAAAGGATCACGACCGAGGGCGGGCAATATTTTCCTCCGCAGGGCTAGTCGGAATACGAGGACTCCCGGATCCGTGTGACTGCCTGGCCAAAGTCTTAGGGTATGAATCATAATAAGATACCTTTAGGACTTCTCATCTTATTCATCCCTTCTCATCACAAAAATTCTGATAAGGACCTAAAGGATTAGGGTTTTCTCTCTCCTCCTCACCCTCTTGAGGTATGGGTAAGGTCGATAAGGTTTAAGGGATCCTCCACCACATTAAAGAAAATGCATGTAAATAAGATGTCATGGACATAAGCTTAATAGAGTAAGCGCAAATTAAAGGATAGATACATGCTTAGGTCATATGACATAAGTTGTCATGTCCTCAGAAGAGACCTGAGGCTAGACCTTCTTGTCAGGAGGATAAGTTAGTCTTGGAGATAGAGATCTCCATTGCTAGTAGAGACCTGGCACATCCTATGAGGATGATGCTAACCCTAACCCTAAGTGATGGTTAGAGAGAGATGAGTTGGACCAAGTGTTTGAAGGGACATGCTTTTAGGATGCCATATGATCCATGAGTGACCTAGCACCTTTGGCAACCCAACCCTGGAAAGGGTCATGCATGTGAGGGTAAAGGATAGCTCCTTCGATGATGTTGTTAGTGAAGGACCTGTAGAGACCCTATGGGCTTATACGAATAGGCATAGTATGCACCCAGGGTACGTTAGTTGTGTTGAACCTTGACTATGAGGGTACGGAGGATGGCTTATGATATAAGCATGGATGACCTTGAGCGAACATAAGTTGAACATAGGCTTCATGCCTTGGAGGTTGACCCTTCACGAAGATAGGACCTCTAATGGTGAGGTTGGATGTAGGGTTATCTCTGGAGAGAACAAGAAACCTAGCAAGAAGATTGGAAGCCTAAAACCCCGAGATATGAGATGATAGTGGTTGCCTCATGAACGATCCCGAGGAGTTGATGATGTCTTGGTTGCCTTTAGAGGGACCAAACCCTAGAGGGAGAAGATGAAACTTCTAGTGCCTATGTGCCTACGGTATATGTGTTTACCTTCTGAGGTAGGAAGAAGAGTTCCTTAGACCTAGGAAGGTTTAGTAGCAGGTTATGAGGCCTTGTACCTTGTTAGTTGTCCTTAAGGGGGGACCCAACCCTAAGTGTTAACCGAGAAGAAGGATGACAGGCCTTTTGCAAGCTTGATTCATGGTTCAGAGATAGAGCATGCAGTTGGACACCTCAAAGTGAACCTAGGGTTCCTAGGCCTAAGAGGGGAAGTGGTGACCCTAATGCTCATGATGAGAATTAAGTTGTTATAGTTTCGAGCATGGTACTCCTCATGTATAGAGGAAAAGGGAAGTCCCTTAAGATTAAAGGTATGTTTGATGAACCCCTCACAACTCAGTGATGACATGGGAAGGTATGACCTTGATCTAATGTTAAAGAATGAGAACCCATCTGACCTAGCCTGGTTTAGGGATCTATATGTGCTTTAATAGCTTGCTAGGGTTGAGTAGGATCATATGGATGTAAACCCTAGTCCTAAGAGCTTTTGTGACCTTACTGTCAAGAGATAGATTTGCTCCCATCTTGGGAGAGAGACACCTTTAGTAGGGTGTATATCAGTTTTGGTTAGATTAAGGTAACCTAAAGAGGTCTCATGGGATCTTGAGAAGCTAAGTGAAAAAGTACATGGTATGAGAATGAACCTGTAATCCCATAGATATCCATCTCTAAGTGCATGCGGATGTGTTACCATGGAGGTAATCGGTATGGGGCTTGACCAAGGTAGGCAGGTTGCCATGATCCTGATGAAAGCCAGCCCATGAATGCAGAAAGAGAAATAATGAAGACTTGGGTAAGGTTCTAAGTGAACATGTACTATTATGGAGAATCCTAAGTCTCTCCTAGGGTCAGGTAGGGATAAGACCGATGAAAGTAGGAGTTGCCTAATTCTCTAGTTGCACATGACCATAGGGTCGGGAGGTAACAACTATCATTGTCTGAGGGCCATGGGTTAGGAGATTGATCACCTTCATGAACTCATGGGACCCAAAGGGCAGATGAGTAGGGCACTCTCTTGATGCATGAGGGAAGAGGGATGACTCCAAAAGAGTCGGTACCCTATAAACCTAGAGGAGATGACCAAGGATATAAACCTCAGTAGGTTCAAGACTAGTTTGATATCATGATGTCTGTGACGTAGAGACATATGTGGAACGTACAACTTAGATGTAAAGGTGTATGGGCAAGGTGGGATGTACCATCTCTACTCTTGGAACAGGAAGAACTCTGTATTTGGACTGCAGCCAAATGCTTATTTCCTCTTGTTATGGGGGTGAGAGATAGGACATTACGCATACCACACACCAAGGATAAGAGATGATTGGAACGATGCCATGAGAAATAGGGATAGAGAAGATAACCTACCCTGGTAAAGTGAATGATACATGGTTTGCAAGGAATAAGAGGAATGAGGTAGTCACCTTATGAGGATGTTTTTATCCTGAGCTAAGTGGAATTTACAAATTATACCAAGTTGAGTTTGATCACCGTGATGATGAAATCAGAGGGTGTTCTTAGCAAAGATAGACATAGAGTTTGAGGTAAGATGATAAGTGAAATACATGGAAGTGTATGTCATCCATGTTACCTAATACCTAAGGATGTGAGGTGGTAATGGATGCTCTGGTTGAGATACATATGACTTGTTGACTAGAAGTTAGAAGAGGTCGTTTGGCTAACCCTAAGTTTGGAAAGGAGAGGTGTTTAGATAGCACTCAGATGTAACCAGATACGTTGAAGGGTTAAGAGTTGTTTGGTTAGTCAGTTTAGTCCTTGATACGATGAAAGGATGGTGGAAGAACCTCAAGTGCACTTCTTTGGAAAAGAAGGTGATGAAACCCCGATAGAATGGTTTAGGGTTTTGAGGTATCGATCTTGAAGAATCATGACATACAGGAAATCATGATTTTAAGATCACCATACACCGTACCACGAAGATAATAGGTGACAATAGCACTTTGGATGCTTAAGATGAAGTTGCATGTGGTTTATGACCATGCAAGCCAGGAGGTAAAGGACGAACCCCAGTAACCCAATGTATCGATATAGAGGACGAAAGAGTCCCTGAGAGGGAATGGGAGTTCATCACTATGGATGTTGTGATAAGTCTCCCCTTGACCAAGAAAGGTCGATATGCAATATGGGTTATGGTAGGTCGCCTTACCTAGATGACATGAGAAAGAAAGAGTTCTGTTAAGGGACAGATCTAGTTGAACTACCCATGAGAGAGATGGTTCAACTACACCATGAAGCGAGTTCAAAGGTTCTTGAGTTCGACCTAAATGTTTCCTTCTAAAAGATGGAAGTAGGTGCATGAAGAACTCAATGTTAGTATAGTTTATCACCCCTAACTATGGTTAGTATGATCCAGACTAAAGGGTCTGATGAGGGCATGTGTGCTCGTTCAGGGTGATAGCTAGAGACAGTTCTTGTCCTATGAAAGATGTGATGATGACCACCATAGCCAGTATTGGGATTTAAAAGAAGCTCTGTAAGGGAGGTTGAGTCGGTCACCACTTCAGTAAGGTGATGTTGGTGAAAAGACCACATGATGATTAGAAAAGGATCACAGTGCATGAAGATGAAAGTCATTTTAATTATGCAATGGTTGAAAGGAGCCTAGAGACGATGAGAGTCATGAGAAGATGCAAAGTAGACTAATATGTAGTGCACTGTGGGAGAATATAATGTGAGAATCCGACCCCTCTGAGCTGCAATTGAGAAAAGTTGAGTCCCCGATACATGGGTCCATTAGAGATGGATGGGTGGAGATGGGTAGGTTTGACCCTACCCCTCAGAATAAAGTAATGTGGGATGTTTTCCATGTGTCCAATTTAGAGCACTATGTGAGGTATTCCGACCATGTGCTGAGCAATGAACCTAGTGAGCCCCAAGGGAGGCTAAAATGGTCTGAGTCACCAGAGTAATTTATAGACACCAGGATGAAAGAACTCAAAGAAAAGAATATGTGATGATAAAGGTTCTTTGGATGCGCCATGAGTATGGTAAATCAACATAGGGGCCAATGATGGACATCGAAAAGTCTTATCTTGAATTGTTTGTTTGCTTGATAGAATTTTGAGGACAAAATTCCTATAAGAGGGGAAGGATGTTATAACCCCAATTTTTTGGGTTCAAATAGTGAGAAATGTAATTTCTCATATTAAAGATAATTGAACAAATAATGATATGATTTGTTTTGAAATGAATGGTTTCCCTTCACAATAGCCTTGATTGGTTGCTTTGTGGGCTTTATTGGCTATTGGGCCCAAATAACAAAAAATTCAATGAATAAATGGATAATTGAAGAAAAGAAATATGTAGAAACCTCTAGAAGGCAAATCCAAAGAGGATTTCGTGCCTCTTGAGTTCCTTGGGTACCAAGGAGTCCAAGGTTGCAAAAAGAAAGCAATACGAAGAGAAAAGATTAATTAAGTATTTCTTTTTGAAGAAAGAAATTGGAAAATAATGATGAAATATGGAAATTAAGGGAAAAGATGAATAATTGAGTTACCCTTTATGGAATTTCGTATCCCAAGGATTTCTCATGATAAAAGGGATGCCAATGGAGAAAATAAGAGAGAGATAAGAAGAAATCCTCAAAAAGAGATAATTAAATGAGAAATAAACAAGATAATGTGAAATAATGCATAATGATGCATCTAGAAAAATAATAAGTATCCAATAAAGAGAATTTCGAAATAATGGAGTAACTTGGGATCCAAGGAGTCCCAATAAAGAGGAAAGACAGAGAAAATACTAAAAAGGCAAAATAAGAGGGTAATGTGTTGCTTTATTAATGAATGTTGTGTTTTTGTTAATAAAGTGATATTTTCTACTTAAGGAAAACTTAAATTCGTGGCTAATGGATTAAAAGCCAGTATTAAAGAGAATAAGGGAAAAAGTGATCGAATTTCTAAATACCCAAATAATATGGTTATAATAGATGTTAATGAAGAAAAGAAGAGGTTTCTTTCTAGCATGGAAATATGTTTCCCTTTGGGAAAGGACTTGAGTACTCATGGATGTATACCTTAGGGATTCGTTACCCACCCTTCTATATATAGGGTAGAGCCCTGGTTCGAGCCCAAGAGAGAGAGAGAGGGAAATCCCACACATCTCTCTTCCCCATCTTCTTCAATCTCGTTTAAACCCTAGCTACGAAGAGCACCTTTTCTAGAGCAACAGAGGGGTTGGGAGGAGTTGTGAGGGCGTCTTGATACTTCCACGACCACAAGAGGCAGTTGGGCGAGCGTCCTCTTACCCTAGCCAACTACAGCAGCAGCAGTATGGCTGCATGCGGCAGCTGTACAATGGGTATGTCCAGACCTCTTTGCCCTCCACCTCGACTATGGCCCGAAGGCCCTGGAGGTGCGACAGAGTCCGACAGACCAGGAGGAACCAAGGTGGGCAGCCGCCGGGGTCCAGATGAGGGAGAAAAGATCCCGCATGGCGCGGCTAGGGCTACAGGGCGCCGAGCCCAGCAGCGTCGCGCGAGGAAGATGAAGACAGAATCAGTTGGATGGATTTTCCCCTCAGTGGGCCACAACTTTGATCAACTTAAGGAAGGGCAAAAGGGGCATTTCGTCATGTTTTTAA
This sequence comes from Alisma plantago-aquatica, assembly GCA_963693085.1. Taxonomy (NCBI): domain Eukaryota; kingdom Viridiplantae; phylum Streptophyta; class Magnoliopsida; order Alismatales; family Alismataceae; genus Alisma; species Alisma plantago-aquatica. The sequence goes on along the minus strand of OY856409.1, from coordinate 1,055,776,260 downwards.
GCCACCGAGTTGCGCAGGCAAGGAATGCACATGCGGGATGACGTGGCAGCCTCTCATTGGCTGTGGTAAGTTTTTTCTTATAAAAATCATAACTAATGCTAGGGAACTCAGATTAGAACAAGTTATATATGAAATTTGATCCTCAGAATGAGAGGAACACAAAGAAATTATGTTTGAATCATAATTTTGCATGCTATTCAAAAAGTAGTGTAAAATATCATCTTTAGTGTAATGATGATTAAGAAACCCTATTTTGAAATGAATAAAGTGTTTAATAGGGTTTAATGGATCATAAGAGTTGATATTAACCTGTTAAATGTAAAAAGGTACATTAAGATCGAAAAGGATAATCTTTGTACGTAATTAGTTTAATTTGGAGTTTATGTGCATAAATATGCGTGAAATGTGAAAAGTACATAAAACTATCATCTTTAATGATTTAAATAATGAAAAACCCTTAGATTTGATGATAGATGGTTTTAATGTTGTTTAATGGATAATTTAAGCCAATATTAACTTGTTGTTGATAAACGAGGAAATAGGATCTAAAAAGATGATCTTTTTATATAATTGGCTTAAGTTAGGGTTTTGTGCATGATTATGCATTAACGAGCTTGAAGACCCTAATTTAGGTGAATATGACTTTTAAATGTTTTAATTGTTCAAATCCATAAACAAATAGGGATATGATGATCCTAAGTCAATTTGGGTGTTAAAATGAATAGTTTGAGCAATTAGGGTTTATATAAATGGAAAAGAGTATTTTAGGGTTTGTTAATCTAAAAGAGATAAAGTTCGAGAAATTGATCTAAGAAACCCTAATGAGTATTAATGGAACCTTAATGCGGATTAGAAAACCTAGAAAGAGAATACAAAACAATAAAGTAGATTATTGATGAAGTGTGTAATAAATAAGAGTACATGTTCTTTTCAAGAATTATGTAATGATTGAATTACTTGCTTGGATCTGTTGAATGGGTTGATTGTATATATATGAAGTATATGTTGAATAATCTGCATGACTCATCAAATCAGGTATGTGGTTACGTTTATGACTATACCGCATAGTTTTCTGAGGTTTTACCGACGTTTCCCTAAATGTGTGAAATAACTGTTGGATGTTTTAATTCCCGCCTCTATAAAGTGACTATGTCTATCACTATGAGTATATATGTATGACTAGCTAGATCCGAGTCCACCCCTGTGGCTATGCAAAGACTAAGGATAACCTAGAGCAAGGTCTAGGGTATCATGAGTTAGAAACTGGGCTACACATGAGTAGTGCCATGAGACTCTTAGCATACCATGAGTTAAGGAGTGGGCTACCTACGAGTAGTGCCATGTGACTCAGCCCTAGAAATTGATTCATCTATTAGGTGAAGTCATGAGGGGTAAAATGGGAATCTACCACAAGGGAGGTAGTATCCAGGTCCACTGCAGGGACATCGCAGGGGATAGGGTACACATGGATCGCGTAGTTATACTTAAAACACAAACTTGTTTGTTAAGTGATAATTGAATGTGATACATTGTTATAGATAATTGAATGATTTTTGTTTTCCCCACATACCAGCTTCGGCTGACCGACGTTTTGTTTGTCGGCGTTTTAGGAACAAGCCAAAAGGACAAACAGTAAACCGTCACATTGTGAAATACATGAAGAAAGATACAAGGAGGATTAGTTAGCGTAGAATCCTTAAGTGGATAGAAGTTAGAAATCCAAAATTTTCAAAAGGTATGCAAAGTTTATTTTCTTACAACTTTTCAGTTTAGTATGTTAAAATTTGATAATTATTCTTGGTTAATTGCCGAACCTTTGATCCGGAAGTCATGGGTGCGAGTTCGACCTCTTGGTCTCCCTTAATTGGGGGTTATCGGGAGGTGGGGTCGTAATAGTCCTCCTAGATCTACTTCTTATCCAACCTGGGGTTGGAAGCATACCCCACAAAAAGAAAAGAAAATAGGATATCAACAAAAAATTGGTATGCACATGCTAAAAAGGAATTGAGCATTATATATTGAGAAAAAAGTACATCAAGTATAGAAGGCTTCCCATGCAAAGAAGTAAGAACTATCCAAACGAGCATAAAAGGAAAGAATCACAAACACATGATAAACGAAATACTTGCCATTAAAATAATAATAAAAGCGGTGCCAAAAAAGCACACATAAAGATTTTAGGGCACAAAACCCATAACAACCTGCATGTAGGTTAGATAAACATAGCACTTGAACAACATAAGTAACAAAGGCGGCCAAGCCACATAAACTTGAACTTGATAGAGATTAGCACATAACTAAACTCCCAATATATATAATGTTGGGGCAAACCTCATAAATTTGAAACCCCAAGTATGGGACACATAACCACCATCCCAAAATAAATAATAAGGGCACATAACCCAAAACCAATGCAAATTATATTACTCTAGGGATACTAAGTCACACAACATGCTTAATAGGGAGGCAAGTAAAAAGGTATAGTCAGATTTTACAAATTAATCACCACATAAGTGATCATCATTATCAACCACCTCAAAGTGGGCATATAACAACAAATTGAGTTCCATAGTGAATAAGGCATAATAAAGATTCCAAAAGAAATTCAAGAAGATATTATGATCCCAAGATCAGTAATAAGAAAGGTACTTCACATGAACCATAATTTTCAAAAGAAAAAGATATGGGTTTTAGGCTATTGTCCATAGGACCAAGAAAAAGGCAATTTAGGTTATTGCTCAATAAATAAGAATACGAGATGCAAACATACCTCTCACAGAGTCTTAAAAACATTTTCCAAAATCCTAAGTGTGACAGAGTGAGTTTTTCATATTTATATATATATAATATTTATTTTCTCTTTCCTACAATTGTGATTATTCCAATTATGTCCTCAACTGACTCTCACACCAAATTGGTTAAATGGTCTATCAATTTCATATAATGACATCTCTAGTATCATGTAAACCCATATTACATGCAATATGACATTTAGTCAATTGACATAGTCAATAATTGAATTTTGAACTCCAATCTTGCACCATAACTACATCATGACATTACTAAACCATGCCTAAAATCTCATTACAATTGGATGTACCAATTGGGAGTTATTCACTATTGAAGATTAGGTATATAATGTCACCTAGTAAGGTCTAGGACCTAAGTTCTCGCATTAATTGATCAAATAATGTGTCACGCGGCCCCAATTTTTCTGACCTAGGCGCAAATCACTTAAGGGAACCCGTCCCAGCCGTTCGATCTGTAGATCGTGGACCGCGCAAGATCTGACGACTCTCAAGTCATCTCTAACCTCCCGCAAGAATCGATCTCCAACTCCACCTGTACAACGGTCCATCCAACGCCCCTCGCACTTGAATCTCACCTCCTCTTCGTGAGATTTTTTGGAGGATGGCTTCTACTCCCCAAACCGAACCTAACAAGCCCACACTCAACTCCCCTCATCCTCAGATCAGGGATAACGAACCCTGACTCCCTCGCTGCTCTCACTAGCGGTGGCACCCATTTTAGGGCTCCATTCCCTCGATCACCCTGTGCCTATTTAAGGACTCCAATAGCGTTGCTGACCTCCCTTTTATCATCCCTAGCCCTCAATTTGGACAAAGAGTGCTCCTTCCTCCCTGACCTCAAGAACCCTCAACTCACCTGACCTTGAATCCCCCCTCACTCTAGTGGTTCTCTCCATTCAATCGAGCACAACTACACCATCAGGGGACCTCAGAGGGATGATCACCAACTTCGGCTAGAGCCGTGAAGATCCAGAAGCCCAGGTCGACAAGCCTCACAACTGAGCTCCAAAAGCTTCACCGCCGGCCAGGTTGGAGCCATCTCAGAGCTACGGGAAGATCACAAACTCATCAGTAGACCTCCACGAAGCTTTCAACTCCATCAATTCAACCTGAGGGCAGGTAACCCTTATCTTCACTCCTCGATTCATTTCAGCCGGTTTTGATCAGAAAAGGGTGCCCAGATCTCCCTAGTCGACGATCTTGACCTCCCCGCCACCTTCGTGAGTCTACGAACACAACCCAACCATCATCTTCGCCCAACTCTTCCTAGAACCCCATCTGCATTGTAATCTACCCTCCCTTGTTCCCTCACTGTAACCATGGCACGATCGAGGAACATTCAGAGGGGTGTTTTTACCACCTCACCCATACCCGAGGATGGACCCAACCAAAGGGACATGGGCATTCCTGACCTTCTACCTGCCTGGCACCTCTTCAGTCGAGCGCCTACTCACAGGTAAGTGGGAGGGTCCGATTAGTCAGATCCCTCGCATGATCCGTGAAGAAAAACTCGCAATCCTTTTTTTATTTTCATTTATTTCTTCAAGAAATTACATGATTGGTCAGAACTTGCATAAATGATTAAAAATAGCTTTAATGGCCAATAAATTCCCATAAAATAGTGATGTTTATAGAAAAATGAGGAGAATCTATAAAAAGTATCATCTAAACCTGTGCTAAACCCTAGAGCAACATATTTATTTAATATGGTGATATAATCCTTTTCTTAATTAAAATTTTGAAAAGTAAAGTTGGGAACAAATGACCATACCTGTTGTAAAACTGTGAAGCATTAATTTGACCCTGATTCTTTTAACTCGATGTCCTAAATGTTTGGATCTATAATAATGAGGTTCAAACCTATATCACCTATGTGACTCTCTTTTCTCTCACCTTCACTAATGGTGATTAAGCAAATACCAACTTCCCAAAGTACCTTCATCCGTATCCTGACCCCAAAACCTGAATTTATGCTCCCTTTTATCTTAGCTCAGTTTAAGACATGAACTACTTAAGGAAAAACCTAGATCTAACTCAAATTCTTGAATCTTAAGTAGACACCCTTAATGACCTAAACCCTAACAAGAAACCCTAATGTGGAATGATGAGAACCCATGGTGATTTTAGGTTTTGTTTATATTTTTGGGTGATCTACTCTCTTTTCATAGTCTAGGACTTATGTAATCCAAATCTGAAAAGTAAAGGTACGTGGATATAATTATATGACTAGATTTTGCTGGATGCTAAATATATGTACTTGTTTGCATGTAATTGAAATACATTGATGGATATGGATATATGAATGATTGCCAATTTTTCCGCCTTGAACATAAAAGAACACAATTGATGATAAATGAAATGTAGTTACTAGTGGTGATCATTAAACTCCCTATTAGAGAGGGAAGGCTTTAATGTTGACTAGAACCTCCCTAGAGTACACAGTATACAAGGAGATCCCTAGAGTACAAGGTACATGGGGAAGGGCCCACTATTTATATTTGTGCTGAGTCCACCATAGTAATGCATATTCATTCTAAATGTGGCTAATAACTTGGGATTACCCAGTTTTCCACCTCTAAGTAACGTTTTCCTTCTCATTCTTAAATTTCGAGTATATTATATGCCATCATAGTATAGCTTTCAATTCCACGTACCAACTTTGTTGATGTTTTTGTTTCTTGTATTTTTCTAGGTACAAACAATATATGAAGCACTTCAAAGTACCAGAAGCCACTAAATAATGAGCATGGAGGATATTAGATAGATATCCACTTCTCACCTTATTCATTTTAGTTAGATAGTTTTTATTCTTCTATATGATGTAATAGGATGTTATAGATCCTATGTAATAATCATATTTTCTTTCTCATAGACTTATTCTTCTTCCTTCTCAATTATTAGTATGTATGAATTTATCTATTATCAATGAATGAAGTGTTGTGTGGCTGTCTAATGATGATGTGTACATGATCTTGGCTTATCTCTGATTTTAGTTGACCATCTTGATTTCTTATATTTTTCCCTTTTGACATTTATAGATATGAGTGCATGCATATCTATGTATGTCACTAAGGAAAGTATATAGAAATTGGGGTCTTCACAGTTGGTATCAAAGCCAATGTTCACACATCATAGTCACATGACTATCATTCACCCTATAATGAGTCTAGGGTAGTCCTTGAGTTAGGGATGTGAAGGGTTGAGGTGACTAGGGTAGCATCTGCCTAAGGTCTGGCTAAAGTCTCCGAGCCACTTTGCTTGGCAGTCATGAGGCTACCTATAAGGCAATGTGATTCTACCTGTCTGATATCCTAAATGTACCCTACTTCTTGGTCATACCTTAAATTAGGATCCTTCTCATCTATAGAAAACTCCCTCTCATCTTTTCTATAGGAATATTTCCCTCTTATCTTAATTTTTGAAAATCCCCCCTTACTTACCTTTATGATATAAGGTTAGGAAAGAGTCTCACTATTTAAAAGTCTTAAGGACCAATTGATAAGGATTTTAGGATATCCTCCACAAATCATAACATTATGAACATTAATAATTGATAAAGGAGAATAATGGAATATCATGTGATAAAAATAATAATAATAATGATGATGAGAATAATTGTTGAGTAATAAATCTAATATGTCCAAATTAATTTTAGGATGCCTCCTAAAATTCGCAACTCAAAGGCCTCGGAGGAATCATCCTCTAAGAAGAGAAAAGAGCCTGAAACCTCTGAAGTACCTGATCCCGATGTCGTGGCCAAGGAAAGGTGGGAGTAACAGAAGAAAATCGTTTTAGACTTTATGGAAACCCTTGCCACAAAAGGAAATCCTGAACCTAGCTCCTCTAGGAAGAAGGAAGTGACGGTAATAGACTTCATTAAGCTTAACCTTGATTCCTTTTGGGGGGGAGATCATCTTGAGGTCATGGACAAGGCTGAGGCTTGGATTCTATCCATAGAAAATGGTTTTCATACACTAGAAGTACCCAATGAGAAGAAGGTCAAGTTCGCCACCCACATGCTTAAGGGAGGGGCAAAAATCTGGTGGGAGAACTATGGAGGGAATAGGGGAGAGTAAATAGATAACATGGGGCAGGAAGCCTTCAAAACCCTCTTCACTGATCATTTTATGCCCATAGCCGAGAGGAAGAGGAAGGAGAAGATGTACATGGAGTTAAGGAAGGGTAGTCTTTCAGTAGCTGATTACACCTGGAAGTTTAGGCTTCTAGAGCATTATGCACCCATCATGACTGAGGACTGCCTCACTGAGCACTATGTTGATTGCCTTTCCGCCCACCTAAAAACCCTAGTCATAGCCTCTCGTCCCAGAAGCATAGATGAAGCCCTAGATATGGCCCTCAAGCAGGGCATGCATAAACCTTCCAACATGGGGTAGTTAGGGTTAACCACAACTAAAGAGGATAAGTCTAGGAAGTTCCACCCAGGCCATAATAACATTGGATCAGGGAAAGGAGGAGGTTCAGGAAAAGGAGGACATAAGCACAACCAAAATCAACAGAAGACAGTTCACCCAAAGTGCAAGACTTGTGGGCGACATCATGGTGGGGTATGCCGCCATACCAAGCCGGTCTTCTATAACTGCAAAACGGAGGGTTGTTTCGTCGCCAAGTGCCCAACTCCCTCCATCTTTGGCAATCCTACAACAGGTGCTCCACAACCTCAGGGACATCGCAATGGAAGCGTATTTGCCGTAAATGCAGAAGAGGCCAAGGCAAATCCATACCAGCTCTGTGAAGGTAACCTAATTTCTTTATAATTCAATATCTTGTTCAAGCCTGCAATTATTCATAATTCGATTATCATGTGTAGGCACTGTAATATTAAATGGTCATCCTTTTAAGGCTTTATTTGACTCTGGATCTAAAAATACGTTTATTTCTCAAACTCTAGCATCTATATTACATCTGCATATAAGGGACTTGGGATATATTCTGGATGTGTCTACTCCTAGAGGCAAAATACTCACAACTCTATAGAAAACTGATGAACTCTCTCTTAAATATGAAAATTATGATATGCCCTTTGAATTCATTCTCTTACCTATGGAAGACTTTGATGTCATACTTGGTATGGACTGGCTTTACACATACCATGCTCACATTGATTATAGAAACAAGATGGTAGTCCTCTCTCAACCTCATTCTTATCCTGTGAAAATCCCTAGGGGAAGCAGATTCTGTAATAATATTATAATCTCCTCTCTTAAAGATAAAAAGCTCATTTCTCAAGGATGTAAAGTCTTCCTCGCATTCGTCTCAGAGACCAATCCTAGTAGCAGGTCTGTAGAAAGTCTAGAGGTGGTATGTGACTTCCCTGACATTTTTTTGAAGGAGCTTCCTGGGCTACCTCCAAATAGAGACATTGAGTTCTCTATAGATCTTCTTCCTGGAACCACTCTGATTTCTAGGGCACCATATATGATGGCTCCTATTGAGCTTATGGAGTTGAAGAAACAGTTGCAATAACTCCTCAACAAAGGCTTCATTCATCCTAGTGTTTCCCCCTGGGGTGCTCCTATTCTCTTTGTTAAAAAGAAAGATGGTTCTATGCGTATGTGTATTGATTACCGCATGTTGAACCAAGCTACTATTAAAAACAAGTATCCTCTCCCTCATATTGATGACCTCTTTGATCAACTTCGTACTGCTAAAGTTTTCTCAAAGATTGATCTTCATTCTGGCTACCATCAACTTAAAATCAAGGATTCTGATATTTCTAAAACTGCTTTTCAAACTTATTATGGGCATTATGAATTTCTAGTGATGCCATTCGGGTTGACCAACACACCAAGCGTATTTATGAATCTGATGAACAAAGTCTTCCAACTCTATCTTGATGAGTTTGTGGTCGTCTTCATTGATGATATCTTGATCTATTATGATTCTATGGAAAAACACCGGGAACACTTGCGAGCACTTCTTGACATTCTCCAAACCCAGAAATTCTATGGCAAGCTTTATAAATGTGAATTATGGATTAATAAAGTCATGTTTCTTGGGCATGTCGTTTCTGGAGGTAGTATATCTGTTGATCCCACCAAAGTCTCTGATGTACTTGATTGACAACCTCCTCGTAATCCTTCTAAAATTTGGAGTTTCTTGGGTCTGGCCGGATACTATCGTCGTTTCATTCCAAATTTCTCCAAAGTGGCACTTCCTCTAACTAAGCTTACTCGGAAGGATGAGCACTTCATCTGGTCAGCTGCTTGTGAGTCCAGTTTCCAACAGTTAAAGTAGAAGTTGACGTCGGCTCCTATTTTTATTCTACCCTCTGGCAACAAAGGGTTAGTAATATTCACTGATGCTTCGAGGAATGGGTTAGGATGTGTCCTGCAACAGAATGGTAAGGTAGTGGCCTTTGCATCTAGACAGCTAAAACCCAATGAACCTAATTATGCCACACATGATTTGGAATTAGCTGCAATTATCCATGCTCTCAAAATTTGGAGACATTACTTGTACGGGGAAACATTCAACATCTTCACCGATCACACAAGCCTAAAGTACATCTTGACTCAGAAGGACCTGAATCTGCGTCAACGCCGATGGATTGAATACCTAAAGGATTACAATTTCACTATTGCCTATCATCTGGATAAGGCAAATGTAGTCATTGATGCCCTTAGCAGGAAAAGGGCAGTGTGTGCATCTCTTTATGTTCCCGAATGGAGGAATATGGAGGATCTAGTGGGCTGGAAGCCACAATTTCTGACTGATCGGTTGCATGTTAGCGATATATCCATCACGCCCAACCTGTATTTTGAACTTCTTGAGGCACATAAGGCTAGTCTTGATCTTACAGAGCTCTCTTCTCTCTTGTCGAAGCCACAAACACATCTGTCTGTGGGTCTTGATGGTGGTCTTCGATACAAGAACCATATATGGGTTCCTGAGCAGTCAAATATAAAGACAACAATTCTTAATGAGGTACATGGGTCCAAGTACATAGTTCATATAGGCACGATTAAGATGTACAAAGACCTACAATGTCAGTTCTGGTGGAGGGGCATGAAGCATGATATTGCCGATTTTGTGTCTAGGTGTCTGACATGCCAAAGGATCAAGGCCAAACATCAGAGACCAGGTAGTCTACTACAACCCCTTGAGATCCCAGAATGGAAATGGGAACACATTACCATGGATTTTGTGGTGGGATTACCGAGGACCAGGAAGGGATACGACGCTGCATGGGTCATAGTGGATCGTCTCACCAAGTCAGCTCATTTTCTTCCGATGAAGACTACTGTGAAAGTTTCTGAGTTAGCTGACCTCTACATACGGGAGATAGTATGTCTGCATGGAGTTCCAGCGTCCATTGTCTCAGATAGGGACCCAAAGTTCACTTCAAAGCTATGGAAGTAGGTTCAAGAGGAGTTGGGCACCAAATTGAACTTCAGTACAACCTACCACCCACAGACAGAAGGGCAGTCAGCGTACAATGTAGATTCTGGAGGATCTTCTACGAGCTTGTATTCTCAATTGGGAAGGCTCGTGGGACTACTACTTGCCTTTATCTGAGTTTGCATATAATAATAGCTATCAGGCAAGCATTGGGATGCCTCCCTATGAAGCTCTTTATGGCTGACCATGCAGATCGCCATTACACTGGGATGACGTCAGAGAACATACCCTGATGAAATCCGAGGAAGTGCAGATGTATACTGATAAGGTTGCACTAATAAGACAGAGGATGAAGCAGACACAGAATAGACATAAGTCTTATGTAGATTCTCACCGTCAGGAATGTCAGTTCAAGAAAGGTGACCATGTTTTTCTGAAGATCTGACCTGTTCGAGCTTTGGCTAAGAATAAAGGAAAGCTCAATCCTCATTATGTTGCACCCTTTGAGATTTTTGAAAGGGTTGGTGAATGTGCCTATCGTCTTGCTTTGCCACCTCAGTATAGTGCCATGCATAATGTATTTCATGTATCTAATCAGAAGCCTTATGTCAAAGACCCCAATCACATTATGAATCATGAGCCTCTCGAGCTGAAAGATGATCTGTCTTATGTTGAGACACTAGTCAAAATCCTTGATTTCAAGACAAAGGCGCTTCACACTAATCGACATATAGATATGGTGAAAGTTCTCTGGAGCCACCATGATCAAACCAATGCCACATGGGAGCTCAATTCATAGGTTGAGCAGAAATATCCACATCTCTTTCAGGATGCTTGAATTTTGAGGACAAAATTCTTAAAAGGAGGGGAGAATGTGACATAGTGAGTTTTCACACACACACACACACACACACACACACACATATATATATATATATATATATATATAATATTTATTTACTCTTTACTACAATTGTGATTATTCCAATTATGTCCTCAACTAACTCTCACATCAAATTGGTTAAATGGTCTATCAATTTCATATAATGAAATCTCTAGTATCATGTAAACCCATATTACATGCAATATGACATTTAGTCAATTTTCATAGTCAACAATCGAATTTTTAACTCCAATCTTGCACCATAACTACATCATGACATTACTAAACCATGCCTAAAATCTCATTACAATTGGATGTACTAATTGGGAGTTATTCACAATTGAAGATTAGGTATATAATGTCACCTAGTAAGGTCTAGGACCTAAATTCTCACATTAATTGATCAAATAATGTGTCACACGGCCCCAATTTTTCTAACTTGGGCACGGATCACTTAAGGGAACCCATCCCACCCGTCTGATCTATGGATCATAGACCGCGCGAGATCTGATGACTCTCAAGTCATCTCTAACTTCCCGCAAGAATTAGTCTCCACCTCCACATGTACATCGGTCCATCCAATGCCCCTCGCGCTCGAATATCACCTCCTCTTCATGAGATTTTTCAGAGGATGGATTCTACTCCCCAAACCGAACCTAACGAGCCATCACTCAACTCCCCTCATCCTCAGATCAGGGAGAATGAACCCTGACTCCCTCGCTGCTCTCACGGGCGGTGGCACCCATTTTAGGGCTCCATTCCCTCGACCACCCTATGCCTATTTAAGGACTCCAATAGCTTCGCCAACCTCCCTTTTATCATCCCTGGCCCTCAATTTGGACGAAGCACGCCCCTTCCTCCCCGACCTCAAGCACCCTCATCTCGCCTGACCTTGACTCCCCCTCACTCCAATGGCTCTCTCCATTCAATCGAGCGCAACTACACCATCAGGGGACCTCAGCAGGATGATCACCACCTTCAGCTAGAGCCGTGAAGGTCCAGAAGCCCGAGTCAACAAGCCTCACAATTGAGCTCCAAAAGCTTCACTGCTGGCGAGGTTGGAGCCATCTCAGAGTTGTGGGAAGATTGCAAACTCATCAGTAGAGCTCCACGAAGCTTTCAAATCCCTCAATTCAACCTGAGGGCAGGTAACCCTTATCTTCACTCCTTGATTCATTTCAACCTGTTTTGATCGGAAAATGGTGCCCAGATCTCCCTAGTCGATGATCTTGACCTCCCCGCCACCGTCGTGAGTCTGCGAACTCAACCCAACCATCAGCTTCGTCTAACTCTTCCTAGAACCCCACATGCACCATGATCTACCCTCCCCTGTTCCCTTACTGCAACCATGGTGTGAGCGGGGAACATTCATAGGGGTGTTTTTACCTCCTCACCCATACCCGAGGATGGACCCAGCCAAAGGGCCATGGGCAATCCTGACCTTCTACCCGCCTGGCCCCTCTTCAGCCGAGCGCCTGCTCGTGGGTCAGTGGGAGGGTCTGATTAGTAAGATCCCTCGCATGATCCGTGAAGCAAAACTCACAATCCTTTTTTTTATTTTCATTTATTTCTTCAAGAAATTACCTGATTGGTCAGAACTTGCATAAATGATTAAAAATAGCTCTGATGGCCAATAAATTCCCATAAAATAGTAATGTTCTCAGAAAAAAGAGGAGAATCTATAAAAAGTATTACCTGAACCTGTGCTAAACCCTAGAGTGATATATTTCTTTAATATGGTGATATAATCCTTTTCTTAATTAAATTTGTGAAATGTAAAGTTGGGAACAAATGACCATACCTGTTGTAAAACTGTGAAGCACTAATCTGACCCTGATTCTTTTGACTAGATGTCGTAAATGTTTGGATCTATAATAATGAGGTTCAAACCTATATCACCTATGTGACTCACTTTTCTCTCACCTTCACTAATGGTGATTAAGAAAAGACCAACTTCCCTAACCACCTTCGTCCGTATCCTGACCCCAAAACCTGAATTTATGCTCCTGTTTATCTTAGCTCAGTTTAAGACATGAACTACTTAAGGAAAACCCGAGATCTAACTCAAATTCTTGAATCTTAAGTAGACACCCTTAATGACCTAAACCCTAACAAGAAACCCTAATGTGGAATGATGAGAACCCATGGTGATTTTAGGTTTTGTTTATATTTCAGGGTGATCTACTCTCTTTTCATAATCTAGGAATTGTGGAATCCAGATCTAAAAAGTAAAGGTACGTGGATATAATTATATGACTAGATTTTTCTGGATGCTAAATATATGTACTTGTTTGCATGTAATTGAAATACATTGATGGATATGGGTATATGAGTGATTGCCAATTTTTCTGCCTTGAACATAAAAGAACATAATTGAGGATAAATGAAATGTAGTTACTAGTGGTGCTCATTAAACTCCCTATTAGAGAGGGAAGGCTTTAATGTTGACTAGCACCTCCCTAGAGTACACGATATACGGGGAGATCCCTAGAGTACAAGGTACACAGGGAAGGGCCCACTATTTATGTTTGTGCTAAGTCCACCATAGTATTGCATATTCATTCTAAATGTGGCTAATAACTTGGGATTACCTTATTTTCTGCCTCTAAGTAACGTTTTCCTTCTCATTCTTCAATTTCAAGTATATTATATGCAGCATAGTATAACTTTAAATTCCATGTACCAACTTTGTTGATGTTTTTGTTTCTCATATTTTTCTAGGTACAAACAATATATGGGCACTTCAAAGTACCAAAAGCCACTAAATAATGAGCATGGAGGATATTAGATAGATCTCCACTTCTCACCTTATTCATTTTAGTTAGATAGTTTTTATTCTTCTAGATGATGTAATAATATGTTATAGATCCTATGTAATAATCATATTTTCTTTCTCATAGACTTATTCTTCTTCCTTCTCGATTATTAGTATGTATGACTTTATCTATTATAAATGAATGAAGTGTTGTGTGGTTGTCTAATGATGATGTGAACATGATCTTGGCTTATCTCTGATTTTAGTTGACTATCTTGATTTCTTATATTTTTCCCTTTTGACGTTTATAGATATGAGTGCACGCATATCTATGGATGTCACTAAGGAAAGTATATAGAAATTGGGGTCATCACACTAAGCAAGATTAGAGTCCACTTGTCCTATTATAATAACCATATACATCTATTAGCATTATATGCATTCATTAAGAACTCAAAACCCTAAAGTTGTCAACTTTTCTACAAACCACCGATTTAGGTCTTGAAAACATCACCATCATCTTAGTTAGGATTTTATGATCAAAATAAAATATAATATTAAGTATTTTGAAGATATGGACTTTTAGGGTTATTCTTAGTGATTTTTAGTTAATTAAATCATTCTCAAAAATACTTTTTTGAAAAACTCAAAACTAGGAATCAAATTTATTTTTATTATATATATCATAGTTTTCTGAGTTTAGAACATATTTTACTTTTAATTTTGGCTCAAGGGTTTATTAGTTATGAATTATACAAATGATTAACTTATTAATTAGATCCATTAAAATCACCTCTTCAAAACATCAGATTCAAGTGACAAACCAACACGATTAGAAAGATTACATTTTTCTAATTCCAATGAGTATTTATTTGTAAATTTTGGCCCAACAGATTATTAGTTATGCATTTTAGAATTTCAACCAATCAGAAAACTCAAAAAATCCACATAAGCCAAGGAAACCTTGTGAGAGGGAGAACGAGCATGCCATCCTCGCTTGATGTGGGCCAATAAGTGACGGCCACATCATCCGATTAGAGTCTTGGTCAACTCTTACAAGGCCCGCACCAAACCAAAGGAAACAGAAGCAAAAAGTCGTAAATGCCCTTGTTCGAGAAAACGGAGAAACATGAGACGATGAGGGTAGAACCGAAAGATCGCCACTGCCCATCGCACTCACCAGGCTCGCATGCCATGGCTGTGAAGCAGGAGGTCCAATGCTTAGGAACTTTTAGGAGATTCTGCTAAACTTGACCAAACTCTGAGATGTGGGTACCGAAAGAAAGCCCAAGTGAAGACGAAACTGACCATACCTTCAATACGACTGGGGAGGCTCTGAGGTGAGAGAGAGATGCCACAAGTTCAAGGTTGAATCTTGCTTACCGGTGGCAAAACATATGAGAACTAGAGAAATTGACTTGAGAGAAGAGTTGGGTAAGGTCCAACGCAGACCCAGGTAGGGTTATTATAGTTGCGGGTGTAAGAAACCAAGAGAAGGGGTGTGGCCTAGAAAATGTGTTCGCCAAGTTTTGCGTATTTCCTAAGTCCTCGATGAAATCACTCGATTTATGGATTGAATGATGTGGAATCCTCTCACGATCATACCGGAAGAAAAATCATGAGAAACGATCGATTAGGGAGGAAGAAATCCGAGTTTTAATAATCACCAAAACAAAGCTAGTTTCCCATTCAGGTGGGAGCTTGAAGACGAGCCTCCACCCGTCTGATCAAGCGAGCGGGTGATTTGGGCCGTCCTTTGGCATGAAAAATTGAAAAATAAGAGAATAATGCACGTGATACATCATTAAACTGAAATCATAGACACAATGGATTTCGAATAAAGTGGCATATTAAATTCATTTCTATTTTTCTCTCTCCTCTTTTGAGGGAACAAACAAATTCCAAATTTAACAAAAATTTACATCTGGCTGATTTTGAGGTGTAGCATCCGAATATGAAATTAGTTTTTATTTTTGAGAACTTTTAATGGGTTAAATAATTCAATTATTATTCTCTTTCCTCCTTCATTAATGGTGATATGATTATCCAAATATGATGATACTTGACCCACAAGATTTATTTAATATGTTTAATATGAATTTGCCATTAATTTTACATTTTGGAGTTATTTATGTACTTATTTAATATTTTGAAGGTTCTACACACTTTCTCTCTCCTAATTTGATCTTTTAATCAAACTTTCTCCAAATTGAGTGGAAATTCATCCAAAGGCATATTTTATTATGTAAATTATGAATGTAAAATTATTTTCCTCTTTTGGATCGATTTAATATTTTATTTAATATTTTTAAGGAGAAACACCCTTTTCTTTTCTAAATAAAATAGATATTGTTATTATTATTTTAAATTGGTGAAACTTGGCCTCCAAGCCAAGACACATCCCAAGAAAATGAATATGAGGTTATTCTTATCCAAGAAGTTTTTATTTTAACACATTATACATTATTTCTATTATTTCTTTCATTAATAATCCAATATCTCATTATTCATGTTTTAAGCATTATCTTTGATTCCCTTTTTCTCTTCCTTGCACCATATGGAAAAGGAATGATCTAGAACGAATCTACACCATCATTACCTCACATAAGATTATTTATTTCATATTTTGTGGAATTATAGCTCATCATTCTCAATTATGGACACCTTGTCTTTTATGCACATGTCTTATGTACCTTTTATTGATTTTATGATTAATTTGAAGGTATTGGGTAATATTAATTTATATTCTACATTTTATGTGATTTATGCATGCATTAATATATTTAAGGTCAACAAAGAGCATATTTTAAACCTTGTTTGGCTAAAACTCAAAGACTAAGGGTTCTAAGTTCTTAACCCTGGAATAAGATTAAGTCCTAGGTTTCAGTATGTTACAAATCACATGATATAGATGATCATGATGCCTGGTTTGCTCACCACCCTCTCCAGTTTTGACCCAAGAATACAATTAGCTACTTGTGTTTGATGTTTTCTAATTTTCTTCTCTCCCTAAACTCCACCTTCCATACTGACATGGAGGTAGTGGCTGCCATTGCTCCTAGCAGTGTTATGAATCACCACTCAATGCATAGGGATCGCCCAAGAATGTAAGGATTGAAGGTATCTCCATACATGCTTATCGATGTTTATCTTGGACTTGGATTCCACACAAAAGATTTAGCCGAAGCTATGGGTTCCCAGTTGAAAGAACAAAGGGTAGAAGACGATCTCCTATGTTTTGAGATATTCACCCCTATTTTGATTTTCATTTCATCATGCCATCAAGGGCACTATCATCATTTCTCCATTTTTCCTGTTGTAAATTGGGTTGTTCCTTGGTCTAGCTATGCGCTTGGCTAGCTATAAGTCTAGGTCAGTTGGCTATCCCAGATTGGGCCATCTCATTTTATCTTTAAAAGGATAATATCTTATACTCGTGCTTTAAGAGATCCTGATTGGTTCAATTTTCCAAATCCATAACTAATTATTTATAACTCAAAAAAATTAAATCAAATATATTTTGGAATTCGAAAATGTGACCTTTCTAATAAAAATAGTTTGAGAGTCTAATTTCCATGTTTTTGATGGCTGATTTTTGAGGATCTAATAAGTTATATAAAAAGCCCTAAAATTGTAACTTAATCATATAATCTCCAAATTGAACATAAAAATATGTTTTCTTGATTAGGAGAATCTAATAAATTGGTTGGTGAATTCAGAGTCAAATCTGATATTTTGTAGAAAGGTCTAAAATTAGGGTTTCTTTACACATTATGCTTTATTAAACCCTAATACATGTAAATAAATTGTAATTAGGAAAATATGATCTTGGAATCAACTAAGTTTGTGAAAAATAATAAATAGGACTCTAAAGTAAGGTCTATTTGCATCACCAATTATTCTTTCTTGAGCAATCATCTAAATTATCACTCTTTTGATATCCCACACAATATCCCTCTTTTGAGAATTTGTTCCATGTCAAACATTCTACTTGATTATAATCTATTGATCATCCTATTTTGTTGGATTTTCTTTTAACTATATCTTATACATGGCTCATGATGGAACTTATACATGGTGACATTAGTTGACGCTTATTTTTTCCATTTTTGAGATGGCAACTTTAAGACTAAACTTTTTACTTGCATCTACATTAAGCATGTTGTGTGATTCAGTAGCCCTAGAGTAGTGTAAGTATATTGGTTTCTGGGTTGTGTGCCCATGTTTTATTTTTGGGATGGAGGTTGTGTTCCCTATACCTGAGTGGTGATGCCCATTATTTTTATATATAGGGAGTCTAGCAGTACGTCATTCTCTATCAGGTTTCAAGTTTGTTAGACTTGGCCGCCTTTGTCTTTATATTGTTCTAGTTATATTCTTATCTCACATGCATGCACGTTTTTATTATTATTGATGGGTTGTGAGTCTAATTCTTGATATGTGGTTGTATGGCACAACTTTTATCTATTGATTATATAGCAACTATTCTTTTGTTATCATATGATTGCAATTCATTTTCTTTTAATACCCACTTGGGTTGTTCTTTCCTTTTCTATAGGAGGCGTTTAGTTTGACGTCCTTTATTTCGTAATGTTTCTCAATCCATATTTAGTATGCACATACCATCCTTATGCTGATGTCATCTACTTTTCTCCTTCTTGCAGGGGTACGCTTCCAACCCCAAGTGTAGGATATGACATTCTGATATGGACCTAATTTAAGGAGTTTATGCTTGGAGACAAACTTGATATGGTTTAGATTTCCCTCTACTAGATCCTTATGATGTAATATCTATGTAAATCCTATACGGGAGATGATGATGTACTTTTATACAATTGATTATAGTCATGTTTTGATATTTCGCTGCTATACTTTGGTCTTTTGTATACCATTGTTTGAGATTTGATTATTTTACACCTATTCTAGCATAACTTTTGAGTGTGTTTAGAATGGGTGTTTTATTCTTCAAATTTTAGTAGGGAGTGGATCCCTCTGGGTCCCACTCTTTACAACATGGTATTCGAGCCCATTGTAGTTAGAATGTGACTATTTCGATTTTGTCTCCCTGATTAGAACCCTTACCTTAGATAGTTTCCCCTTAAGTGAGGTGTTCACCCTAGAATTGATCTATGTTTTACATGAGATGATGAAAGGTTGATATGAGTTTCACACTAGAACCATGTTTAGTGAACCCTAATGTGATAAGGTTTTAGGTGATCTTACCCTACCATATAGGTTAATGGTGACATATATCTTTGGATGTTATCAGGTATTGGCTTGAGGATAGAGTCATGTTATGAGGATGAGGTACTGGAATGATAAGGAAATCTTATTATGGAAAATTGTAACTTGGTTCTCGCATTAATTTTGGTACCATTTTGTTTTATCTCATAATGTTTCTTGTCGTCAAAAATTAATTTCAATTGTACTATTATATGTACAAAATTTTTCTCTGATTTTGTTGATGATTTCTTAAACTAAGTCACAATGAAGAGATATGTGAAGTTTGTGGAGAAACCTTAGATTTAGTTGTAGTGGATATCATAAACCTTAGTTTTGTCTATGTGGTGACTAGGAATATGTGGAATAATATAAAGGTGTAGTGGACCTAACCTTTATACCCTATGAATTTTTGGTTTCTGATGTGAATTTCACAGTTGTTAGGTTAGAGACTTGAAGACCTATTGCACAACAGTAGGCTGATATGACATGTTAGTTAGATGCTTGTCCAATTAACAACACACTAAAATATTCACAATTAAAAGATCCATATGTAATCCTAATATCTTTAAGAGAAGTTTTGTTTGACTTATTAGCTTAAACATTTTATGGGGTGGAGAGAATTTGGTTGTTTATGATACATGGATGATTAGATTTTGAGGATGAAATCCTTTTAAGGGGTGGAGTGTTGTAACAAACCAAAACCTAGAATCCTACCCCCTACCTTTTCTAGAAAGCTAGTGAGGTTTCTTCTTTATATGTGACCAAACAATGATAGAATTGAAAGCCATTTACATAATAATTTAAATATATGCTAACATGAAAGTTAATTCATGAAACATATTACATACATTTTTTTTCTCACATAATGGAAGAAAATATGATTACTACGTGTGTCAAAATTAACAATTTGGAATTTTCATGCACAAACATAGAAATTAAAATGGAATATATAAAGTAAATATGTTAATCGAGTAAAAGGTGGATTTTTGTGCATAATAATGATATATAACTCTTTTAGTGGTAATGTGAAGATAATGGAACACAATTAAATGAATAATAATAATGGTGAAAAAGGGCCACAATTATAATTTTTTTGTAACTCATGAAAGGAAATCTCAAAAATGAAATCTAATGTGAAAATCGTGTTCCTTGGGTCCCAATTGCCATAGGAGATAAGTTTAACCTTATTTGCATAATAATAATAATAATAATAATTGTAATTCTTTTTAGAAAAGAAAATAGGATAAAATACAAAAGTAATAAATAAATTACTAAAAGTCTACAAAAGTAGAATTAAACACCAGATTCAAAATCTAAATACTAAAATATGCCTATGTTTGAATTTTCAACTAATTTGGACAATCTTTAATGTTCTAATGTTTTTAGGAGAGAGAAAGTGTAAATAAAGCCCAAAATATTAATAATGTGTGAAATAATCTCAAAAGAGAAAATTAATAGTAAATTCATGCTGCACAAGTTTAAGTTTGCTTGAGGGTAAAGTTTCATAATTTTGGAGAGTTTCTAGATGCATATAACTCATTAGGAAAGAGAATACATGAATTAATTTACAAGAATTAAACAAAATACTAGAAGTCCTCAAAAGTGAAAATTAATGCCAAAATCAGATTTTGCATGCCTTAATTAGCCTAGGTGCAAAATTTCCTATTAATTGGATAATGTTTGAACACTCAATTTGATTTAGAAAGAAAATATATAATTATATAACCTCACTTTAATTAGTTTCCGATTTAGGTAATGTTTAAAATTAATAAATGTCACCAATGCTTTCTCTGTTTGTTTGATTTTGAGTGTGATCTGGACCACACATGTCTTGATCTCACGACTACTGTCTTCTCTCCTACCCCGACTCTTTTTTGGAAACCAGGTGAGATATTATTCTTTCCTTCTCTATTTTCTCCCTCTCCTCTTCATCTTTCTGTCCATTTCTTCTCCTATGGCTTTCTCGTCCGATTCCACGATGTCTGAGCCCGTATTTGATGGGGTTTCATCACTATAAAAATATAACCACACCAGCCACCCTCATTCCCCTATTCCTCCTATGCTTCACTTTCTTTTTCTATTCCTCATGCGCCTGAGGCCTTCAGACCTCCAAGATACCCAAGCCTGACCTTTGCCTCATCATCGTGATTTGTTCCCTGGTGTTTACTTGGCTTCATTTCTCCCCAAGCATACTTTCTTAGCGTGTCATGTCTCCAGTCAACACCTCAAATGCCGGTGCGAGCCTCCGACCATGTTGAAGCCTGGAGTGAATTCAAATCTCCTCTTGGTAACCTCACAAAGATGTTTTGCGCTTTATTCTGGTTCTACCTCACAATAATCAAATATGCCCCTTTTTAGTCAATTGTTGACCTAGTAGACTAATTGCATGCTATAGATGATATTGATGCCTGGTTTGCTTGCCACCCTCTCCAGTTTTGACCCAGGAATACAATCATCTACTTGTGTACGATGTTTTCTTGTTTTCTTTAGTCCCTGAACTCTGCCTTCCATCCTGATATGGTGGCAGTGGTTATAATTTCCCCTGGCAGTCTTATGTCTTGCCACTTGTCTCGCAGGGCTCGCTTGAGCATGGAGGGATTGAAGGTATTTCCAGATGATGCTTCTCGGTGTTTATCTTAGACTTGGATTCCACACAGGAGAGTTGGTCGAAGCTATGGGATCCCGATTGAAAGAACGAAGGGTAGAAGACAATCTCATGTGTTTTGACATATTCACCCCTATTTTGATTTTCATTTCATCACGCCATCAAAGGCACTATCATCATTTCTCCATTTGTTCTGTTATGAATCAGGTTGTTCCTTGGTCTAGCTGTGCACTTGGCTGGCTATAAGTCTGGGCCAGTTGGCTAGCCTCGATTGGGCCATCTCATTTTAACTTATAAAAGGATAATATCCTATACTTGTGGCTTTGAGAGATTTTCTGATTGGTTCAATTTTCCAAATTCCACAACTAATTATATATAACTTAGAAAATTTAGATCAAATATGATTTGGAATCAGGAAAATGGGCCTTTCTATTTAAAATAGTTTGATAGTCTGATTTCCATGTTTTCGATGGTTGATTTTTGAGGATCTAATAAGATATATAAAAGCCCTAAAAATTGTAACTTAATCATATAATCTCCAAATTGAACATAAAAAATGTTTTCTTGATCAAGAGAATCTAATAAATTGTTTGGTGAAGTTTTCAGAGTTAAATTTGAGATTTTTTAGAAAGGTCCAAAATTAGGGTTTCTTTACACATTATTCTTTATAAAACCCTAATACATGTGAATAAATTGTAATTAGGCAATGATGATCTTGGAATCAACTAAGTTGGTGAAAAATGATAACTAGGATTCTGAAGTAAAGTATGTTTTCTTCCACAATTACTCGATATCGAGCAATCATCTAAATTATCACTATTTTGATAGCCCACACAATATCTCTCTTTTGAGAATTTATTCCATGTGAAACATTCTACGTGATTATGATCTATTCATCATCTTATTTTGTTGGACTTTCTTTTGAGTCTATCTTATACTTGGTTCATGATGGAACTTCTACATGGTGACATGTGCCACTTTTGCCCACTTATGTGATTGATGCTTATTTTGTCCATTTTTGAGATGGAAACTTTAATTGTGTTGTAAAAGACTAAACTTTTTACTTGCCTCTACATTAAGCATGTTATGTGATTCAGTAGCCCTAGAGTAGTGAAAGTATATTGGTTTTTGGGTTGTGTGCCACATATCTGGGTGGTGATGCCCATTATTTTTATATATATTGGGAGTCTGGCAGTAAGTCATTCTCTATCATGTTGCAAGTTTTTGAGACTTGGCCTCCATTGTCTTAATATTGTTCTAGTGCTATGCTTATCTCACATGCATGAATATTATTATTATTATCGATGGGTTGTGAGATCTAATTCTTGATATGTGCTTCTGTGGAACAACTTTTATTTTTTGGTTATATGGAAAGTATTCTTTTGTTATCATATGATTGTAATTCATTTTCTCTTGATACCCACTTGGGTTGTTCTTTCCTTTTCTATAGGAAGCCTTTTATTATGACATCCTTTATTTCATAATGTTGCTCAATCCATATTTAGTATGCACATACCAGCCTTATGCTGATGTCAGCTACTTTTCTCCTTCTTGTTGGGGTATGCTTCCAACCCCAAGTGTAGGGCATGGCATGCTGAGATGGACCTAACTTAAGGAGTTGATGCTTGGAGACAAACTTGATATGGTTTAGGTTTCCCTCTACTAGATCCTTATGATGTAATATCCATGTAAACCCTATATGGGAGATGATGATGTACTTTTGTAAAATTGATTATATTCATGCTTTATATTCCACTATTGTACTTTGGTCTTTTATATACCATTATTTGAGATTTGAAAATTCTACACCTATTCTAGCATACCTTTTTAGTGTGTTAGGAATGGATGTTTTATTCTTCAAATTTAGTAGGTGGATCCCCTCTAGGTCCCACTCTTTACATAATGCTTGGATTTTTAGATATATGCTTGAAGTACATGTTGTATGGTTTCTGTATGAAAGAAAAGGTATGTGGTTACGACTGTGAATACTCACCTTATTGACTTCTAATATTTTCTGAAGTTTCCTGAATGGATTGCAAATAATTTGCTTGGTTGTTTATATATTTTTTGCAAATTATAAGGCCCTTATGTGTATCACTTTATATGAACACTTAATTGAACCCAAATTGCTACCTCTAGTGAGTTGAATGATCATGTGGGGGGAAGATGTCATTATGATGACGAGTGATCAAGCTGGGATAGGAAAATCACTAAAAGGCAAAGCCCAAAAAGGAAGGCCGATACAAAACTGAGCTCGATTGAGGGAAGGTTATGAGAGTCCATTGCATGGACCAAACCCTAAAAATAAGGTACCACACAAATAATCCCCTAAAGAGAGGGTATATTGCCGAGAGTGAGCAAATATGGGTTGAGAAGTTATAAAAAAATGCAAATTTGATTATTTAATAATAATTGCTGCTATAGATGATTATGTTGTTACACCTACATGCTCATACCGTTGTTTCCCCCATGTACTCAGTATAGAGATATACTGACCGCACTTTGTTTCACATTATTTTAGGTTAATCTACAAATTATATAAAGATATGGGCATCCAAAGAAGATGACACCAAAAGAAAAGATGATTAAAGTCTAATGTAGGAGTATAGATATATTTCTTTTATACTAAAAACTTTATTTTTACCTTTTCATGTAACTCCCTGGAGGTGCTTTATCTTCATATTGTTATCAAAATCATTTCCATTCAATGAAATGTTTAATTATTATTGGTTACTTGCTAAACCTTAATAAGTATGATAATGTCTCATGCCCTCTCGGTCCTCCTTAATTGGTAATAATAGGGGGAGGGGGTCATTACAAGATGCCTCCAAATGAAGATAGGGTTTGGCTATTTATAGGTTGTAGTAGAGATTCCCTCAATCAGTGGAGTAGGGACTCCGTCAATGAACATTTACATGAGCACTGTGAGGCACTGAGATCAAAGATCATGTTGGACTTCATTGTAGGAATTTGTAATAAATCCATCAGCTGATGACATTGTGATCTCATTAGTCAATGGTTGCAGGAGCATATGGGGGTCGTCTATCATGGTAGGGTCTTCATCAGGGTGTAGAAGCATTGTCGATTGTAGCTAGCAAATGCATCATCAAGTGGAAGGCTTTTCCAAGCCTGTTCATTAGTCGACAAGAGTATAGAGGGGCCTTTGGTCGATGACACAATATTCGTCAGGGTATAGACTTTGTCAATTGACAAACTATTAGAATTAAATCTCCCGTCAGGGCCTGGGCCCACTTGTCGATGACTGGTCAGAGGGACCATCAGGCTCAACTGTCATCCAATGACTGAAGGTCATTAGTGCTTGTGTGCCATCAGTCAATTACAATTTTACTTCATCGATGAACCCACCTAGGGGGTGCTCTTGTCACACCATTGGGAGATGACTGACAAAATCTCAGGCTGATGAAAACATAGATTGACAAAAGGGTTGATCAAGTCCAACTCAACAAAACCTTGTTGGGTCCGCTATTCGATTAGCAGGACCACCATCTCCTGAGTCAGTGGACATGATGTGAGAATTAATCCTATCATGGAAAGCCATGGATTTATATCAAAACCCTAGGTATTCACATCGAACTAAGGAAAACTATATGGAGGAAAATGAAGAGGCAATTTAACGGACTTAAGTGAAAAATTGGAATAAAACCATGTTTAAAGCTAAGGTCATTATGTTTTCATCACAATACTCCAAAATTAAATGTTGCTCATCCTTAAGTGGCATAAATTCTATAATAGTCATCAACTGAATACTTTCAACCTTTGTGATTGCCTCATTTTCACATCATGTTATTTTCTTTGCTACCAAGTACGGCTAAGTATCTCAACTTCCTAAGACAACTAAACACATCTTACAACATATTCACTCCCAAATTTTTTCGGAAAAAAAAACTTCCTCCCCACCATTTCCAACATTAGGAATATCTAATGAGCTTTGTGAGAGTTTAGAGAGACCCACATAACAACAAATGTACATCTGATACGACACTTATGTTTTTCAGGGGAGTAGTAAAATTGAGGCATTCATTGTGCCTATAGGAGGAGAAGGGAATTGATGCAAGTATGGAGGGAAGTAGTAAATATCTCCTCTATTTGACTCAAGATTATATTTTATGGATGCAATTAAATTTACTACATTTTTTGTATCAAAATCTCTCCTCTATTTAACTCAAGATTGCATTTTTCCCTATATGCTTTTGGTGGTACACCCCTATTACATTGTGAGGGGTATGGAAGAAGCATATAGAGAGAGGAGGGTGTGCCCCCCCAAACTTAGGGGTTGACACTATTTTTGTGGCTTTTCATTTATTTTTGTTGGATGGAAGGGTACAAAGATGGAAGAAGAAGTGTAGAAGAGGGTTCATACCATAATGTAACTTGATTTACAATTCAATGCACCAAGTCATTCTCCTTTTCACACTACACCCAAAAACTTGATGAAGATCGAGTGGTGATTTTGTGAAATTGTTCCAATAGTGAATAGGAAGCATAGTATGTCTGATCCCTCTTACTTCCACTGATTACCATCTTTTCTGAGAAACATGATGTTATGATTCATAAACTTCAAAATGTGATTTTTAGCCATTTGATACTTTCAAAAGTTGTTTCTATTGAGGATTTGTTTTAAATAAGAGGGGTCTAATGATGCAAAAATGCATGGAAAAAGAACTAGATGACTAGATAATTGCTTTTTTTAATATCATCAAAACTTTGAAAAATTTCCATACAATCATTGAAAACTTAATCAAAATGGCAATGATAGCCTAAAAATGCAATGATGGAATCTTAAGTTTGAAACATATATGTGCTTATGGAAAGTAGAATATGTACCACCCACCCTCCATCTCAAACTTATAAATTTTCTCATCTCAAGCAAACATTAATTTTGAGACGAAGAAAAAATTGTGCTGGTCGGGCTACTAGATCTGGTTGCATTCCTGTCAACATCGTCTCCTCCATCTAAAATTTTGAAATAAAATTTTCATAATTTAAGATTGGATTTTGCAATGCAATATCTAATGAGTGCATAATTGTCCAATCTAGAATCAAAAGCACGTGCTAAAGTAAAGATGATGTTGCCTCTCGATAAACACTTGTATTTTACATTGTTTCCTTAACACATTGATTTCAATTGTTAGGTGTAGGAGTAGGTTTTAGAGGATGAGTGGTAGTTCATTCACGTCTACCATTATGAAATATGTAACGACCCCACCTCCCGGTAACCCCCAATTAAGGGAGACCAAGAGGTCAGAGCCATTATCCCAATTAACAAGATCAAATGTTCGACAAATAATCAATAACAATTATCAAATTCTACCAACTAAGCTGAAAATTGGTATAAAATAAAACTTTGCATACCTTTTCAAAAACTTGGATATCTACTTCTATCCACATTTGGAGCCTATTCTAACTAATCCTCCTTGTACTTTAATTCTTATTTAATTCCACATATGCCGCTTAACTGTTTGTCCTTTTTAATCTTGTACCTAAAACACTGAAAAATAAAACGTCAGTCAGCATATCAGAATATTCTGGTATTGGGGGACAACCAAAATTTTGCAAATATGGCTAACAATCTAATTATCACAATCAAGTAAATTAACAAGCCAATTTATGCTTTTCAGTATGACATTCTCCACCGCTTTTGCCCTAACCCTGGCATACCCACCTTAGGGTTTCTCTTTTTCCAATGACTTCAAGCCACCTTCTCAATCTCGAGCTTGGTTCCTGGGGTCACCACTCATGGTGCCCATTGGTCTTCCCTCCTGGGCTTAACCTTTGGCATCATCCATCAGGGTGGCATGTAGGTGGGAGAATACACACTTCTATTATTATTGTGATAATCACAGTGACTTTATGATTTGCAAATATGAACATTCAAATTGATAAGTTGCATTCAATGCGATAAATCGTTTGAGAAACTCTTCCGGAAACTAATGCGATTAACCATAATTAACCACATACCTATCAAGATGACTTGATTGCAGAAATAATTCAACCAATTAAGAAACCAAGCAAGCACACACCAAGTTGATCCTGAAATAGGCATCCAATTTTTCTTATCATTATTCATGCCGTCATGGTCTGTTAAACCTAGCTCACTTTCTAGGGTTTCTAGTCCACTTTTAGGGTTTCCTTTGCAACTAGGGTTCCTTTTCATTTTTACCCTTTTAGTCCCTAATTTTATACAATTACTCGTAAACCCAATTTTCTCATCTATTCTTCACGAAAGATGTTAAGGTTACCTTTTAACAACATATTACCCTGATTTTGGATAAAAGGCACAATTAGCCATCAATTAAGTCCATTATGCCTTTTGACATTTAAAACTACCATTTTATCCTTTTAATTTATGACAAGATCATTAGGCCTAATTATCATCTTTGGTTCCTTTCAAATTCACAACTCATAGTTCATTATGATCTAATTCACGTATGAACTCTATTTATCATTAATTCCACCTTTATCCATTAGAAAACCCTAATTTCCATATTAAGGGTATTTATCCACAATTAAGAACTTTTATACTCGAAATATCTTAGAGTCATCATATCTCAACTTTAATCATGAAATTGAACAATTAAAGTCATTAAGAGTTACCATTACTAATATTAGGGCTTCAAGTCCCATTAAAGCATATTTATGCACATGAAACTCTAAATTAAACCAATCATGTGCAAAGTTCATCCTTTTTGTTCTTAATGTACCTTTTTATAATTAACAGGTTAATATCAACTTTAATCATCCAGTAAACCCATTAATCATATCAAAATAGGGTTTCTTAAACAATAAAGAATTAAAGTTGATAACTTCCACTATTCTTCAAATTGCAAGAGGAATTAGCTTCTGAATATATTTTTAATGGATTCCTCTCATTTTTTGAGCAACTTTCATATTTTATGCGCATTCATTGGAGCTACCAATAAGGAGATACGATTTTTGCAAGAATAACTTACTTGATCCAATGAGAGGATGCCACGTCACCTGCTCCATGCAACGTTGCTCGGCTAGTTTGGAAAACATAACAGAAAGACGTATTTTCCCTTGCTTAAGTGGCCGGTGCTCCAGCCCGTGGAGGGGAAAAACTGTCCAATGCCTATTTGATCTTCTTCCTCCTCACGACGGTGCACTACTGCCGCCCTCGCCGCGGTTGGGGTGTCTCCTCTCCCCCTTCTTGGACCCGAAGGCCACCGACGATGGTTCCTCTTACTCTACCTCCTTCCTCTGTGTTTGGGGTGCCACCAGCTCATGATCAGTGTGGCGGGGTTGGGCTGGGCAGACCTGCAACCCACGACCGGTGTTGCAGTCGTGTGGCTGCTGCTGCAATTGGGTTAGGGTAGGGCCACGATGGTGAAGCCTCTCCCCAGCATCGTGGGGCATCCAACTATCATCTCGACACCATTATGGTCCCTCGTTGCTCCAGAGATAGAGATATGCTCAAAGGTTAGGGTTTGAAAGAAGAAGAAGAAGGAGAATAGATAGGGCTGCGTGGGATCTCTCTTCCCTTCGAACTAGGAGCTCTACCCTTTATATAGGGGTGGATATCCACACCCTAAGATGACCTTCTATGAGTCAAAGAGTTCATTTCCCAATAGGAACCCAAGTTCCTTCATTAGGAAGCACACTTCTCTCTCCTAATTATCTCTTTAATATTCTTTATTTCATTGATAATTAGAAATACAAAAATTATCTCTTTCATTATCTCTAGCCTTGCTTTTTAATCTATTAGCCATGAAAATCTAATTTCTTAAAGCAAATAACATCTATTTTTGATATTATCAAAAAGTCATTAATGATGTATTACATTATCTTCTTATTTTGTTATTATTTGCCTTTTCTCTTTCTTTTTCTCTATTAGGGCTCCTTGGACCCCAAGAAACTCTAATATTTCGAAATCCTTTTTAATGGATACTCATTATCCTTCTAGATGCATCTATGTCCATTATTTCTCATTATCTTTTTTATTTCTTTATTAAAATATCTCTTTTCAAGGATTTCTCTTTATCTTTCTTTTTATTTTCCTCACTATCTTTCCTTTTAACATTAGGAATCCTTTGGATACAAAAATTCACCAAGGATAACTCAATTATACATCTTTCCACTTATTTTCCACATTTTATCATTATTTTCAATTTCTTTCTTAATAAAGAAATATTTAATTGCTCTTTTATTTTCTTGTTGCATTATCTTTGTAACTTTTGACTCCTTGGAACCCAAGGAACCCAAGAGGCACAAAATCCAACTTTGGATTATATTCTTTTGCCTTCTAGAGGTTTCTACATCCTTCTTTTCTCCAATTCTCAATTATTCATTTACTAATTGAATTTCCTTGTTATTGGGCCCAATTGCCAATAAAGCCCACAAAACAACCAACAAGGCTATTGTAAACGAAAATCATTTATTCAAAACAAATTATATCCTTATTTGTTCGAATATCTTTAATAGGAGAAATTACATTTCTCACCAAAAGGACCCAAAAATTTGGGGTTGTAACATCCTTCCCCTCTTATAGGAATTTTGCCCACAAAATTCCATCAAGCAAACAAACAAACAGGATAAGCCTTTCCTTATGTTCATCATGGCTCCCATGTGGCCTCACACTTTCCATGGTGCTTCCCAAGAACCTTCATAATCTCATATTATTCCATCTGAGTTCTTTCTTACCTCGGTATATCGTACCCTCATAGGTGACTCCGGACATTTCAGCCTCTCATAAAGATGAATAGGTTCAGGGCTCAACACATGGTTTGGGTACCTCACATAGTGCTCTAGGGCGAACTTATGGAACACATTATACATCATGTTATCCTGAGGGGTAAGGCTAAACACATCCATCTCCACCATTCCATCTCAAATGGACCATGCAGTTGGGACTCAGCTCTCTCTTAACTATAACTTAGAGGGGTTGGATTTCACATCACATATTCTCCCACAATGAACTACATGTTAGTATGCTTTGCATCAGCTTACGACTCATGTCGCCCGTGGGCTCTCTCTCTCAACCATTCCATGATTAAAGTGACTTCATCTGCACACACTTTGGTTCTTTTCTGACCTTCGCGAGGTCCCTTCACCAACATCATCTTAATGAAGTGGTGACCAACACAACCTCCTGTACAAAGCTTCTCCACATCCTGACACTGGCTATGATAATTATCATCACATCTTACAGAGGAAAAAAACTGTCTCTAGATATCTCCCTGAACGAGCACACATGCTCTCATCAGACCCTCTAGCCTGGATCATATTAACCATTAGTTAGGGGTGATAAACTATACTAACGTCGAGTTCATCTACTTCCACCTCATGGAAGTGAATCTTTAGGTTATAAAGAACTTTTGAACTTACATCATGAAGTAGTTGAACTATCTTTCTCTCATATGTAGTTCAACCGGATCCATCCCGTGACTGCATTCTTTCTTTCTCATGTCATCTAGGTAAGGCGATCTACCATAACCCATATTGCATCTTGACCTTTCTTGGTCTAGGGGAGATTTACCACAACATCCATAGTGATGAACTCCCATTCTCTCTCGGGTACTCTTTATCCTCCACATCAACTCTTTGGGTTACTGGTGTTCGTCCTTCACTTCCTGACTTGCATGGCGACAAACCATGTGCAACTTCATCTTAAGAATCCCAATTACTAATGCAACTTACTATCTTAGTAGTACCACAGTGTATAGTGATCTTAAAATCATGATCTCTTGTATGTCATGATTCCTCAAGATTGATTCCTCAGAAACCCTAAACCACTCTAATCAGGGTTTCTTTTCCAATGAAGTGTATTTGAGGCTGTACAATCATCCTTTTCTTGCATCAAGGCCTAGGCTGGCTAACCAAACAACTACTAACTTGTTCAATAAACTTCGTTAGTGTTAGCCAAACATATCTCAAAAACTTAGGGTTTACCTAACAACCTCTTCTAGCCTCCAGCTAAACTAGGCAGCTGCACCTCAACCAGAGCATCCATTACCACCTTACATCCTTCTTTGTAAGGTAATGTTGAAGACATACACCTCCATGTATTCCACTTATTATCTCATTTTGGACTCTAAGTCTATATTCATCGAGAACACTCTGAGCTCATCCTCTTTATCAAATTCAACCTTGTATAACTAACAAATTCCACTTTGCTCATGCTAAAAACATCCTCATAAGATGACTACCTTATTTCTCTTGATGTTTGTAAACATCCACATATCGTTCACCCCACAAGGGTATGTTATCATCTCTGTCCTCATACCTCATGGCAACATTCCAACTCACATCATCTTTATCCTGGGTGTATGGCATGCATACTATCCTATCTCTCACTCCTATAACAAGAGGAAATAAGCATTTGGCGGTCGTTCAAACACAAAGTTCTTCCTATTCTAAGAGTAGAGATGGTACATCCCACCTTGCCAGTACACCTACAAATTTAAGTTGAAACGTGCAACTTATGTCTCTATATCACAATCATCTTGATATCAAAGTTACTTCCATGTAGAATTGGTCTCGAACCTACTTGGGTCCACACACAATCCTTCGTCATATCCTCTAGGTCTGTAGGGTGCCCACACTTTTGGGGTCATCCCTCTTCCCTTATGCATCCAGAGAGTGCCTTACTCATCTTCCCTTTGGGTCCCATGTGTTCAGGAAGGTGATCAATCTCCTAACTCATGGCCCTCAGACAATGATAGTTGTTACCTCCCGACCCTATGGTCATGTGCAACTAGGGAATCAGACAACTCCTACTTCCATTGGTCTTATCCCTTCCTGACTCTAGGATAGACTTAGGATTCTATTATAGTACATGTCCAACTTAGAACCTTACCCAAGACTTCATCATCTCTCTTTGCATTCATGAACTGACTTTCATCCATTCATAGGGGTCATGGCGACCTGCCTACCTTGGTCAGGCCCCACACCGGTTACCTCTATGGTAACACATCCACATGCACTTAGAGATGGTTAATTATAGGTCTACAGGTTCATTGTTTTACCATGTACTTTTCACTTAGCTTCTCAAGATCCTATTGAGACCTCTTTAGGTTACCTCAAGACCAATAAAATTGGTATACACCCTACCAAAGGGTCCCTCTCCCAGGATGCGAGGAAACTACACCTGATAACAAAGGTCACAAACATCCTTGTGTCTCAGGGTTTACATCCACATGAGCATACTTAACCCAACAAGCTACTATGGCACAAGCAGACACCTACTAAACCATGCAAGATCACACTTGTTCTCATCCTCAACATTGGATCAATATCATACCTTCCCATGTCATCAACTTAGCTGTGAGGGGTTCATCAAACATACCTTAAACTCAAGGGGTTTCCCCTTCCTCTAGACACAAGGAGTACTATGCTCGAATCTACAAAACTCGAATCTCATCATGAGCATCAGGTACACTACTTCCCCTCTTATGCCTAGGAACCCTAGGTTCACTTAGATGTCCAACTACATGCTCAACCTTTAACCACGAACCAAGCATGTCCAAGGTATGTCATGCGCTTCCCATGATCCTTTTATTTGAAAAACACTTTAGAATGGAGTCCTCCTCAAGGACAACCAACTAGGTATAAAGCCTCACAACTGGTTACTCAAACCTCCTCAGGGTCTAAGGCACTCTTCTGCTTAACTCCAAAGGTAAACACCTATAATATAGGCACATAGGTACCAGCAACCTCATCCTCTCTTCAGGGTTTGGTTCCTCTAAAGGCAACCAAGATACCATAAGCCTCCAGGGATCATGCATGAGGCAAGCACAACCATTCACTTAGGTCACATCATCCACAACTCCCCAATGTTCCTCATATCTCGGAGTCTAAGCTTCCAACCTTCTTGCTTGGGTCCTGCTCTCTCTCTAGAGCTACTTCTACAACCAACCTCACTATTAGGGGTCCTCTCTCCATGAAGATGGATCAAGCTCACAAGCATACCCCTACCTGGGTGAAGCCTATGTTCAACTTATTTTTGCTCAAGATTATTCATAGTTCTTTATGCTTATCTCGTAAGATATCCATCATACTCTCCTGGACAGGGTTTTCGCCTACTGTTCGCACCACTGACGTATATTGGGTGCATATTATGCCCTACTTGCATAAGCCCATTGGGTATCTATAGGTCATTTTCTAACCTCATCAATGAAGGAACTATCCTTCTCTCTAACATGCACAACCCTTTCAAAGGTGCTAGGTCATCCAACCTCTCATGGCTCATACAGGCATCCAAAAGCATGTTCACCCATATGGTCTATCATGACATCATGTCATCATGCCATCTCTCTCTCTAACCACCACTTAGGGTTAGGGTTAGCATCATCCTCAAAGGATGTGCCACATCTCTACTTATGATGCATGTCTCTACCTCTAAGACTAACTTTCTCTACTCATCCTCCTGACAAGAAGGTCTAGCCTCAAGTCTCTCCTGAGGACAATGACAACTCATGTCATATGACCTAAGCATGTATCTATTCTTTAGTTTACGCTTAACCTATTAAGATTATGTCCATGCCATCTTATTTACATGCTTTTCATTACTTTGGTGGAGGATTCCTTAAACCTTATCAACCTTACCCATCCCTCAAGATGGTGAGAAAAAGAGAGAAAACCCTAATCCTTAAGGTCCTTAACAACATTTGAGTTGAGAAGGGATGAACAAGATGAGAGGGTCCTAAAGGTATCTTATTTCGAGTCAGATCCTAAGACATCGGCCAGGCAGTCACACTAATCCGAGAGTCCTCGTATTCTGACTAGCAGTGCAGAGGAAAATCTTGCCACCCCCCAGACGTGATCCTTTTCTAGACACCTCTGTCTTTTAGAAAATCCTCTAATAACTCCCTTGGGTTCTACAGAGTTTGTAAAATTTAATAATTATTAAAGATTAAATGAGGAACCTATGCTCTGATACCAAATGTAACGACCCCACCTCTCGGAACCCCCAATTAAGGGAGACCAAGAGGTCAGAGCCATTATCCCAATTAATAGGATCAAAGGTTCGACAAATAATCAATAACAATTATCAAATTCTACCAACTAAACTGAAAACTGGTATAAAATAAAACTTTGCATACCTTTTCAAAAACTTGGATATCTACTTCTATCCACATCTGGAGTCTATTCTAACTAATCCTCTTTGTACTTTAATTCTTATTTAATTCCACATATGTCACTTTACTATTTGTCCTTTTCAATCTTGTACCTAAAACACTGTCAAACAAAATGTCGGTCAGCATATCAGAATATGCTGGTATGTGGGGACAACCAAAATTTCACAAATATGGCTAACAATCTAATTATCACAATCAAGTAAATTAACAAGCCAATGTACGCTTTTCAGTATGACATTCTCCACCGCTTTTGCCCTAACCCTGGCATACCCACCTTAGGGTTTCTCTTTTGCCAATGACTTAAGGCCACCTTCTCAATCCCAAGCTTAGTGCCTGGGGTCACCACTCATGGTGCCCATTGGTCTTCCTTCCTGGGCTTGACCTTTGGCATCATCCATCAGGGTGGCATGTAGGTGCGAGAATACACACTTCTATTATTATTGTGGTAATCATAGTGACTTTATGATTTGCAAATATGAACATTCAAACTGATAAGTTGCATTCAATATGATAAATTGTCTGGGAAACTCTTCGGGAAACTAATGCGATTAACCATAATTAACCACATGCATGTCAAGCTGACTTGATTGCAGAAATAATTCAACCAATTAAGAAACCAAGCAAGCACACACCAAGTTGATCCTAAAATAGGCATCCGATTTTTCTTATCATTATTCATGTCGTCATAATCTATTAAACTTAGCTCTCTTTCTAGGGTTTCTAGTCCACTTTTAGGGTTTCCATTGCAACTAGGATTCCTCTTCATTTTTACCCTTTTAGTCCCTAATTTTATACAATTACTCGCAAACCCTAATTATCTCATCTATTCTTCACGAAAGATGTTAAGGTTACCTTTTAACAACCTATTACCTTAATTTCAGATAAAAGGCACAATTAGCCATCAATTAAGTCCATTATGCCTTTTTGACATTTAAAACTACCATTTTATCCTTTTAATTTATGACAAGATCATTAGGCCTAATTATCATCTTTGGTTCCTTTCGGATTAACAACTCATAGTTCATTATGATCTAATTC
Source organism: Alisma plantago-aquatica (assembly GCA_963693085.1). Classification (NCBI taxonomy): domain Eukaryota; kingdom Viridiplantae; phylum Streptophyta; class Magnoliopsida; order Alismatales; family Alismataceae; genus Alisma; species Alisma plantago-aquatica. The sequence goes on along the minus strand of OY856409.1, from coordinate 1,055,740,472 downwards.
ACATATGAACTCTATTTACCATTAACAAGGCTATTGTAAACAAAAACCATTTATTCAAAACAAATTATATCCTTATTTGTTCGAATATCTTTAATAGGAGAAATTACATTTCTCACCAAAAGGACCCAAAAATTTGGGGTTGTAACATCCTTCCCCTCTTATAGGAATTTTTCCCGCAAAATTCCATCAAGCAAAACAAACAAACAGGATAAGCCTTTCCTTATGTTCATCATGGCTCCCATGTGGCCTCACCCTTTCCATGGTGCTTCCCAAGAACCTTCATCATCTCATATTCTTCCATCTGAGTTCTTTCTTACCTCGGTATATCGTACCCTCATAGGTGACGCAGGACATTTCAGCCTCTCATAAAGCTGAATAGGTTCAGGGCTCAACACATGGTTTGGGTACCTCACATAGTGCTCTAGATCGAACTTATGGAACACATTATACATCATGTTATCCTGAGGGGTAAGGCTAAACACAACCGTCTCCACCATTCCATCTCAAATGGACCATGCAGTCGGGACTCCACTCTTTCTTAACTATAACTTAGAGGGGCCAAATTTCACATCACATATTCTCCCATAGTGAACTGCATGTCAGTCTGCTTTGCATCATCTTACGACTCATGTCACCCATGAGCTCTCTCTCTCAACCATTACATGATTAAAGCGACTTCATCTGCACACAGTGTGGTTCTTTTTTGACCTTCGCGAGGTCCCTTCCCCAACATCATCTTAATGAAGTGGCGACCGACACAACCTCCCCTATAGAGCTTCTCCACATCCCGACACTGTCTATGGTGATTATCATCACATCTTACAGAGGACAAGAACTGTCTCTAGATATCACCCTAAATGAGCATACATGCTCTCATCAGACCCTCTAGACAGGATCATATTAACCATTAGTTAGGGGTGATAAACTGTACTAACATCGAGTTCGTCTACTTCCACCTCATGGAAGTGAATCTTTAGGTTATAAAGAACTTTTGAACTCACATCATGGTGTAGTTGAACTATCTTTCTCTCATATGTAGTTCAACCGGATCCGTCCCATGACAACATTCATTCTTTCTCATGTCAACTAGGTAAGGTGATCTACCATAACCCATATTGCATCTTGACCTTTCTTGGTCTAGGGGAGACTTACCACAACATCCATAGTGATGAACTCCCATTCTCTCTCGGGGACTCTTTATCCTCCACATCAACTCTTTGGGTTACTGGTGTTCATCCTTCACTTCCTAACTTGCATGGCGAAAAAACACGTGCAACTTCATCTTAAGCATCCCATTTACTAATGCAAATTACTCTCTTAGTAGTACCTCGGTGTATAGTGATCTTAAAATCATGATCTCTTATATTTCATGATTCCTCAAGATTGATTCCTCAGAAACCCTAAACCACTCTAATCAGGGTTTCTTTTCTAGTGAAGTGTATATGAGGCTCTACAATCATCCTTTTCTTGCATCAAGGCCTAGGGTGGCTAACCAAACAACTACTAACTTGTTCAACAAACTTCGTTAGTGTTAGCCAAACATATCTCACAAACTTAGGGTTGACCTAACAACCTCTTCTAGCCTCCAGCTAAACTAGGTAGCTGCACCTCAGCCAGAGCATCCATTACCACCTTACATCCTTCTGTGTAAGGAAATGTTGAAGACATACACCTCCATGTATTCCACTTATTATCTCATTTCAGACTCTAAGTCTATATTCATCGAGAACACTCTGAGCTCATCCTCTTTATCAAACTCAACCTTGTATAACTTTCAAATTCCACTTAGCTCATGCTAAAAACATCCTCGTAAGATGACTAACTTATTTCTCTTGATGTTTGTAAACCATCCACATATCATTCAACCCACAAGGGTATGTCATCATCTCTATCCTCATACCTCATGGCAACATTCCAACTCACATTATCTTTATCCTTGGTGTATGGCATGCGTACTGTTCTATCTCTCACTCCTATAACAAGAGGAAATAAGCATTTAGCGGCCGTCCAAACACAAAGTTCTTCCCGTTCCAAGAGTAGAGATGGTACATCCCACCTTGCCAGTACACCTACAAATTTAAGTTGAAATGTGAAACTTATGTCTCTATATCACGATCATCTCGATATCAAAGTTACTTCCATGTAGAACTGGTCTCGAACCTACTTGGGTCCACACACAATCCTTCATCATCTCCTCTAGGTCTGTAGGGTGCCGACACTTTTGGGCTCATCCCTCTTCCCTTATGCATCCAGAGAGTGCCCTACTCATCTGCCCTTTGGGTCCCATGAGTTCAGGAAGGTGATCAATCTCCTAACCCATGGCCCTCAGACAATGATAGCTGTTACCTCCCGACCCTATGGTCATGTGCAACTAGGGAATCAAGAAACTCCTACTTCCATCGGTCTTATCCCTTCCTGACCCTAGGATAGACTTAGTTTTCTATTATAGTACATGTTCAACTTAGAACCTTACCCAAGCCTTCATCATCTCTCTCTGCATTCATGGGCTGACTTTCATCCATTCATAGGGGTCATGGCGACCTGCCAACCTTGGTCAGTCCCCACACCGGTTACCTCCATGGTAACACATCCACATGCACTTAGAGATGGTTAATTATGGGTCTACATGTTCATTCTCTTACAATGTACTTTTCACTTAGCTTCTCAAGATCCTATTGAAACCTCTTTAGGTTACCTCAAGACCAATAAAACTAGTATACACCCTACCAAAGGGTCCCTCTTCCATGATGGGAGGAAACTACACCTGATAACAAAGGTCACAAACATCCTTGTGTCTAGGGTTTACATCCACATGAGCATACTTAACCCAACAAGTTACTAAGGTACAAGAAGACACCTACTAAACCATGCTAGGTCACACTTGTTCTCATCCTCAACATTGGATCAAGATCATACCTTCCCATGTCATCAACATAGCTTTGAGGGGTTCATCAAACATACCATAAACTCAAGCGGTTTTCCCTTCCTCTAGATACGAGGAGTACTATGCTCGAATCTATAAAAACTCAAATCTCATCATGAGCATCAGGTACACCACTTCCCCTCTTAGGCCTAGGAACCCTAGGTTCACTTAGATGTCCAACTACATGCTCAACCTTTAACCACGAACCAAGCATGTCCAAGGTATGCCATGTGCTTCCCATGATCCTTTTATTTGAACAACACTTTAGAGTGGAGTCCTCCTCAAGGACAACCAACTAGGTATAAAGCCTCACAACTGGTTACTCAAACCTCCTCAGGGTCTAAGGCACTCTTCTGCTTAACTCCGAAGGTAAACACCTATACCATAGGCACAGAGGTACCATTAACCTCATCCTCTCTTCAGAGTTTGGTTCTTCTAAAGGCAACCAAGATACCATAAGCTTCCAGGGATCATGCATGAGGCAAGCACAACTATTCACTTAGGTTGCATCATCCTCAACTCACCACTAATCATCATATCTCAGAGTCTAAGCTTCCAACCTTCTTGCTTGGGTCCTGCTCTCTCTTTCTCTCTAGAGCTACTCCTACAACTAGCCTCACTATTAGGGATCCTCTCTCCATGAAGATGGATCAAGCTCACAAGCATACCCCTGCCTGGGTGAAGCCTATGTTCAACTTATTTTTGCTCAAGATTATTCATAGTTCTTTATGATTATCTCGTAAGCTATCCATCATACTCTCCTGGATAGGGTTTTAGCCTACTTCTCACACCACTGACGTACACTGGGTGCATATTATGCCCTACTTGCATAAGCCCGTAGGGTATCTATAGGTCCTTTTCTAACCTCATCAATGAAGGAACTATCCTTCTCTCTAACATGCACGACCCTTTCAAAGGTGCTAGGTCATCCAACCTCTCATGGCTCATACGGGCATCCAAAAGCATGTTCACCCATCTGGTCTATCATGACATCATGTCATCATGCCGTCTCTCTCTCTCTAACCACCACTTAGGGTTAGGGTTAGCATCATCCTCAAAGGATGTGCCATGTCTCTACTTATGATGGAGGTCTCTACCTCCAAGACTAACTTTCTCTACTCATCCTCCTGACAAGAAGGTCTAGCCACAGATCTCTCCTGAGGACAATGAAAACTCATGTCATATGACGAAGCATGTATATATTCTTTAGTTTACACTTAAACTATTAAGCTTATGTCCATGACATCTTATTTACATGCTTTTCATTACTTTGGTGAAGGATTCCTTAAACCTTATCAACCTTACCCATCCCTCAAGAGGTTGAGGAAAAGAGAGAAAACCCTAATCCTTAAGGTCCTTAACAATATTTGAGTTGAGAAGAGATGAAAAAGATGAGAGAGTCCTAAAGGTATCTTATTTTGAGTCAGATCCTAAGACATCAGCCAGACAGTCACACTAATCCGGGAGTCCTCGTATTTCAACTAGCGGTACAGAGGAAAATCTTGCCAGCTCCTGGACATGATCCTTTTCTAGACACCTCTGTCTTTTAGAAAATCCTCTAATAACTCCCTTGGGTTCTACGAAGTTTGTAAAATTTAATAATTATTAAAGATTAAATGAGGAACCTATGCTCTGATACCAAATGTAATGACCCTGCCTCCCGGTAACCCCCAATTAAGGGAGACCAAGAGGTCAGAGCCATTATCCCAATTAATAGGATCAAAGATTCGACAAATAATCAATAACAATTATCAAATTCTACCAACTAAACTGAAAACTGGTATAAAATAAAACTTTGCATACCTTTTCAAAAACTTGGATATTTACTTCTATCAACATCTGGTGTCTATTCTAACTAATCCTCCTTCTACTTTAATTCTTATTTAATTCTACATATGCCACTTTACTGTTTTTCCTTTTCAATATTGTACCTAAAACGCCGACAAACATAACGTCGGCAAGCATATCGGAATATGCTGGTATGTGGGGACAACCAAAATTTCACAAATATGGCTAACAATCTAATTATCATAATCAAGTAAATTAACAAGCCAATTTACGCTTTTCAGTATGACATTCTCCACTGCTTTTGCCCTAACCCTGGCATACCCACCTTAGGGTTTCTCTTTTGCTAATGACTTAAGGCCACCTTCTCAATCCCGAGCTTGGTTCCTGGGGTCACCACTCATGGTGCCCATTGGTCTTCCCTCCTGGGCTTGACCTTTTGCATCATCCATCAGGGTGGCATGTAGGTGCGAGAATACACACTTATATTATTATTGTGGTAATCATAGTGACTTTATGTTTTGCAAATATGAATATTCAAACTGATAAGTTGCATTCAATGTGATAAATTGTCTGGGAAATAATTAACCATAATTAACCACATACATGTCAAGCTGACTTGATTGCAGAAATAATTCAACCAATTAAGAAACCAAGCAAGCACACACCAAGTTGATCCTAAAATAGGCATCCGATTTTTCTTATCATTATTCATCTCATCATAGTCTATTAAACTTAGCTCTCTTTCTAGGGTTTCTTGTCCACTTTTAGGGTTTCCATTGCAACTAGGATTCCTCTTCATTTTTACCCTTTTAGTCCCTAATTTTATACAATTACTCGCAAACCCTAATTATCTCATCTATTCTTCACGAAAGATGTTAAGGTTACCTTTTAACAACCTATTACCTTAATTTCAGATAAAAGGCACAATTAGCCATCAATTAAGTCCATTATGCCTTTTTGACATTTAAAACTACCATTTATCCTTTTAATTTATGACAAGATCATTAGGCCTAATTATCATCTTTGGTTCCTTTCGGATTAACAACTCATAGTTCATTATGATCTAATTCACATATGAACTCTATTTATCATTAATTCCATCTTTATCCATTAGAAAACCCTGATTTCCATATTAAGGGTTTTTATCAACAATTAGGAACTTTTATACTAAAAATAGCTTAGAGACATCATATCTCAACTTTAATCATGAAATTGAACAATTAAAGTCATTAAGAGTTACCATTACTAATATTAGGGTTTCAAGGCCCACTAAAGCATATTTATGCACATGAAACTCTAAATTAAACCAATTACGTGCAAAGTTCATCCTTTTTGTTCTTAATGTACCTTTTTATAATTAACAGGTTAATATCAACTTTAATCACCCATTAAACCCATTAATCATCTCAAAATAGGGTTTCTTAAACACTAAAGAATTAAAGTTGATAAATTCCACTATTTTTCGAATTTCAAGAGGAATTAGCTTCTGAATATATTTTTAATGGATTCCTCTCATTTTTCTGAGCAACATTCATATTTTATGTGCATTCATTGGAGCTACCAATAAGGAGATACAATTTTTGTAAGAATAACTTACTTGAGCCAATCAGAGGATGCCACGTCGCCTGCTCCATGCAACGTTGCTCAGCTAGTTTGGAAAACATAACAGAAAGACGTATTTTCCCTTGGTTAAGTGACCGACGCTCCAACCCGTGGAGGGGAAAAACTGTCCAATGCCTATTTGATCATCTTCCTCCTCGCGACGACGCACTGCTACCGCCCTAGCCGTGGTTGGGGTGGCTCCTTTCCCCCTTCCTGGACCCGAAGGCCACCGATGATGGTTCCTCTTGTTCTGCCTCCTTCCTCCGTGCTTGGGGCTCCACCAGCTCACGATCAGAGTGGTGAAGTTGGGCTGGGCAGACCTGCAACCCATGGCCGGTGTTGCAGCCGTGCGGCTACTACTGTGCCTGGGTTAGGGTAGGGCCGCGATGGTGAAGCCTCTCCCCAGCATTGTGGGTCATACAACTATCATCTCGACTCCATTACTGTCCCTCACTGCTCCAGAGATAGAGCTATGCTCAAAGGTTAGGGTTTGAAAGAAGAAGAAGAAGGAGAATAGAGAGGGCTACATGGGATCTCTCTTCCCTTCGAACCAGGGGCTCTACCCTTTATATAGGGGTGGATATCCACACCCTAAGATGACCTTCTATGAGTCAAAGAGTTCTTTTCCCAATAGGAACCCAAGTCCCTTCATTAGGAAGCAAGCTTCTCTCTCCTAATTATCTCTTTAATATTCTTTATTTCATGGATAATTAGAAATACAAAAATTATCTCTTTCATTATCTCTAGCCTAGGTTTTTAATCTATTGACCATGAAAATCTAATTTCTTAAAGCAAATAACATCTCTTTTTGATATTATCAAAAAGTCATTAATGATGTATTAAATTATCTTATTATTTTGTCATTATTTGCCTTTTCTCTTTCTTTTTCTTTATTGGGACTCCTTGGACCCCAAGAAACTCTAATATTTTGAAATCCTTTATAATGGATACTCATTATCCTTCTAGATGCATCTATGTCCATTATTTCTCATTATCTTGTTTATTTCTTTATTAAAATATCTCTTTTCAAGGATTTCTCTGTATCTTTCTTTTTATTTTCCTCATTGTCATTCCTTTTAACATTAGGAATGCTTTGGATACGAAAATACACCAAGGATAACTCAATTATACCTCTTTCCACTTATTTTTGACATTTTATCATTGTTTTCAATTTCTTTCTTAATAAAGAAATATTTAATTGATCTTTTCTTTTCTTGTTGCATTATCTTTGTAACTTTGGACTCCTTGGAACCCAAGAGGCATGAAATCAAACTTTGGATTATATTCTTTTTCCTTCTAGAGGTTTCTACATCCTTCTTTTCTCCGATACTCAATTATTCATTTACTAATTGAATTTCCTTGTTATTGGGGCCAATAGCCAATAAAGCCCACAAAACAACCAACAAGGCTATTGTAAACCTAAACTATTTATTCAAAACAAATTATATCCTTATTTGTTCGAATATCTTTAATAGTAGAAATTACATTTCTCACCAAAAGGACCCAAAAATTTGGGGTTGTAACAAAATATCTCTTCAAATGCTAGCCATTTTCCACAAACTCTCCAAACTTCACACTCCACAATATGAAAGGATGATGCGGGTAGTTGTGCTTGATGATGTATGGTCCATACCAGAAGGATCAAAGTTTACCTAGAAAAATCTCAGTCATGAGTTGAAAAGTAGAACCTGATCTATGACTTGTATGTATTTCCTCTTTAGATGACCATCATGCCATAATTTTATTTGCTCTTTACATATTTGTGTGCTCTCATATACATTCAATTAGAGTTCTGCAAGATCTTGTATCTATAATAGTTGATTATGACCCAATTTATTCAAGTCAAAGATGTGGTTGGTAAAAGTGTTGATGTACAACCAAGAGGTCACATGATTGAACCCAAGCAACATGATGAATGAATCACCAATTTAAAAATGTAGCTGCTTAAATTCCCACCATGATTTATGTTCTAGTTCGACAGGGAGGTAAAATGACTTTCCATAAATCAACTTGAAAGATGTGGTTCCCAGAGGTGTCTTGAATGTTGTTCCAAAGGCCCATAAATCATCATTGATTTTGGCAGACCAATCCTTCTGGTAGCAACTAACAATTTCTATATAATGCTTTGAGTTGGCGGTTCGATACCTCCACTTGCTCACTTGTTTGCAGATGATAGGGAGAGACCACTTTATCATACATGACATATCTCCACAAAAGCATTTAAGCTTCATTATAGGAAAGGAAAACCTCCATATAATATGACAGTGTGAGGGACTCCAAAATGAGGGAAGATAATGTACCTAAATAGCTTTATAACAAGCTTTGAATTACTTGTAACCGTGGGGATAACTTCTAACCATTTCGAGACGTAGTCAACTACCACTAGGATGTAAGAGAAGCCATATCAACAGGTGTTGTGTGATTTATATATCATCTTTTCACATGTTATCACATACATATTTGGTTCTTTCTGATTTAATTCAGTCTCTTTCATGTTGGTTTTGCCATCTTTTCAATGTTCTACTCTCCCCATAACTTGTACTGCAAATTTGCCACAAAAAGAACTAAATTTAGATGTTATTTCTATAGAAACAGAAGAATGCACGACGTGCAACTCAGACGTACGGCGTGCACCGTTCCATAAAAAAAGACTGGTTCGTTGAAGCAGTAAAGTGCACGGCGTGCAAACTAGAATGCACGACGTGCAACTTTCCAGAGAAAATTCGGTCTGTTCAGCCAAGAGAATGCACGACGTGCACGCAGAAAATGTACGTCGTGCGAGATTCTAGAAATGTACAGAAGACGAAGACACGACATGCATTTTCAACATGCTCGGCGTGCACCTGGAACGCAAACTACTGAAGAAAGTTCTGGAAAGTCGCATGGCGTGCAATTCCGCAGCGCACGCCGTGCACGGATCAGCCCGATGTCAACTGCACTGCAGGTGCATAGCGTGCACCTGGCAGTTTTAGAAGTTCGAAAATTCAGAATACGATTTTAAAACAAAGAGGGAAGCCAAGGGACAGTTACGTTCGGTCATTTGAAGAGTTTCTCTTGTCCCAGAGCTAGAGGAGAGCAGAGGAAGGCGAATTTGGAGGAATCTAAGGTGGTTTCTTGCATAAAGAGACCATTTCTTCTTCTCCACTTCTCCTTTGTCTTCTTCAAGGTGCAACCAAGCTTCCCCAACTCCGAGCAACTTCTTGGGAGAGGAGTTACTTCGACTTGGAGCAGGTAAAGGAGGGGAATTTCATCCTAAAGCTGGAATTCTTGCTTCTTGTGGTTACATCTTCAGTTCTCTTTGACTTTTCCTTCCTAAACCATGTCTAGAACTGAAAATTCTGTAGTAAATTTGCTATACATTGTTATGGATGAGTAGACTCCTCTTTCTTGGGCATGGGAGAGTAGCTCCCATGTCATAGCATGTATGGAACAAGTAATTTCATACTAAATACATTTGTTTCTTGTTTCATTACCATGAAAGTGCCGGTTTATCCTTTTTCTTGCATGTATTGTTGGCCACCTTATGGGCATATTTTCTGCCTTCTTGCTTGATTTGAGAAGACAAGTAGGAATGTATGGAGGTGCTTTTCTTGGCAACCCTTCCTCTTCCACGAGAGTAGAGAGGGATGAGTTGAGGGACTGCTTGTGATCAAAAATGATTTTCATACACAAGAGTGTTGATTTGAGTTATGACCATTACATTTGCACCAGGAGGTGAAATGTAACACAACTTTCCCTTGAAACATGATCTTATGTATGTTTAAATTAATTTGTTTCCTTGATTGGTATGATATGAGAATGAATTCCTAATGTCCAAGATTCCTAACTTTCTAAAATCGAACTTCTTTTGTGGTTCTTGCTTGCTAATTAGAATCTAAATTTCCTGTAGTTAAAATCTGAATTTTATGCTTTTAGAACAAATCTTCTCTACACTTTAATATCGGTCTAGATTGTTGAACTTTAGCACTGTTGCGCTCAATTAAGTTAGCTAAGCTCCTTGTGTTCGACCTTGACTATACTACCTCTGTATACTTGTGGAGTTTGGTTAAGTTGAGTAAACTATCCTTTAATTGGATTGAAACTCGTTAGTGTAAACAACCAACAAGTTTTTGGCGCCGTTGTCGGGGAGCTACGGTAATTTAATTGGAGTAATAAGTACTATTTAGTATTAGAGACTAGACCATCATTCATCATTTTCGAATTTCCATATACCACTTAGTGTGTTCTTAATTTCTCTTGTTATTTTTCAGGTTGTATGCGTCGTTCACAACGTGGTCTATAAACATCCTCTTTGCTAGACCTTGAAATAGAGAGAACTCTTTCAAGTTTGAGGAGAACAAGAAGAGTGGAACAACCACTATTTGGAGGTACTTCACCGTCACCACGGCCATCACCACCACCACCGTCTTCTTCATCTTTTGCAGTAGCTACACCAAGCATTTCATCCATGGAGGACAGTCACCCTATAAAAGACTTCTCTATGCCGGTTGCCACAAATATTTGTGGAGCCATTGACCTATCTGCTGTGGAAGCAAATAACTTTTCAATTGCCCCTTCTATGATGCAAATGATTCAGCAAAATCATTTTGGGGGTACAGCCAATGAAGACCCAAGTATTCATATTGTAGAATTTATGGAATATCTAAATACTTTTAAGATTAATGGAGTGTCCGTTGATGGAATCAGACTTATGCTATTTCCCTTCACTCTAAGATATAGAGCCAAGGCGTGGCTTTTGTCTCTTCCCAAGAAGTCTATTAGAAGTTGGGACCAACTCCTAAATGCTTTCCTAGCAAAGTACTTTCCGCCAAGAAAGACAGCTCACTTGAGGAACCATCTTACAAATTTCTCCCAAAGTGAAGGAGAAACCTTATATGATACATGGGAACGGTTCAAGGATCTTCAACGCCTTTTCCCACACCATGGTTTGACAAACTGGCTCTTGCTGCAAACTTTCTACAATGGACTGTTTTACAATACTCGGTTGACTCTAGATGCCGCAAATGGCGGTGCACTAATGACCAAGTCTTATAGAGTGGCCTATGATATCATTGAAGATATATCACTAAATCACTGCCAATGGGGAGGAGATAGAGGAGCTAAATCCACCTCTACAGCAAGCTCTTCAGCCGGAAAGCAAGGAGGAAAGCATACTATTGATGTCGTTGATCTAATTGCTGCAAAGCTAGATGTGCTTACACAGAAATTTGAGAAGATGACCACTCTACCAATTCAATCTGTTGAAGCAACGTGTGAAGCTTGTGGTAATATAGGACATACTTCTTCTTGTTTTGCCCCTAATGCTATGGAAGGAAATTTTGAACAGGTTAATGCAGTTGGGATGCAAGGAAACAAACAATACAACCCTTATTCCAACCAATATAATCCGGGATGGAGAGATCATCCTAATTTCTCTTACCGGAATGCAAGCAACACTTAAAATTTCCAGCAAGGGCGACAACTACAGGAACATGTAAACCGTCAAGGAAATCCGCCGGGTTTCAATAACAGGGGTTTTCAACAGCCACAACAACCCCAAGGTTCTTCTTTGGAAGCTATGATGGAGAAATTCATATCAACATAGATGCAACAGAATGAGGAACTCTGAGGAAATGATAAACTTTTAAAAGATGCTATTGTGCAACTTTTTGCAAAAGTGGATGGAATTTCCACCCACACCAAGATGTTGGAAAACCAAATAGCACAACAAGCTTTAAGTCAACAAAGGACTCCACAATTCGGTTCTCTTCCAAGCCAGCTGGAAGTAAACCCAAGGCAGCAAGCCCATGCAATTATCTTAAGAAGCGGAGCTGATATTGAAAGACCTTCTCCATCTGAGGAGAAGAACATGAAGCAAAGTGTTGAAGAAGGGTCCAACACTCCAAATTGCAGCGAGGAGAAAGGTAAAGCTGAAATACCACCTTCTTTCAAAGACACTGCACCTTTTCCTCAAAGATTAGTCAATAAGAAGGAAGACCAGAAATTCAAGAAATTTGTAGACATAATCAACAAATTGCATGTAAACCTTCCTTTTGCTGAAGTCATTGCCGAAATGCCTTCTTATGCAAAATTCTTAAAAGACATTCTGACTAAAAGAAGAAAGGTTGATCAAGTAGAAAATGTAATGCTTTCTAAACGAGTAAGTTCTATTATTCAAAATCATCTCCCTCAAAAGCTTGATGATTTGGGAGCATTCACACTGCCTTGCAATATTAATGACACCACTTTTGACAAAGGTTTAGTAGATCTCGGTGCGAGTATCAACCTCATTCCATTTACCTTATGGCAAGAATTAGATCTTGGGGATTTGAAGCCCACAAGGATGGCTATTGAATTAGCGGATCACTCTATTAAATATCCAAAAGGTATGGTGGAAGATGTACTTGTACAAATTGGGAAATTCTATATACCTTGTGATTTTATTGTTCTTGACATGGCAGAAGTTCCTTCCAACCCTATTCTTTTTGGGAGGCCATTCTTGAGAACTGCCGGATGTCTTGTTGATGTTCGGGAAGGGAAGCTCACTTTATGTGTTGGGCAAGAGGCTATGGAATTTTCTATTTATGAAGATATGAAAGCACCCGCACGTGTTGAAGAAATATGCTTGCTTGATATTGTTGATCCTATTGAGAATGATAGCAAAGATGATGTTGATTTGATAGTTAATCTTTATGATGATGATGCAACTGAATTCAATAATTCTGAAATTTTTGGAGCACTTTCTATTTCTAAAGCAACAACTATCGATGAAGATGCTCCACTTGTTGAAGAAAAAATTGATGAAAGTACGACAGGAAAAAAGATAGAATTAAAAGCCCTTCCACCTAGGCTAAGGTATGCATTTCTTGACCCAAATTATACATCTCCTGTCATAATAAATAGTAAATTAACCAATGATGAAGAAAATAAATTGCTTGCTGAATTGCGTGTGTACAAAGATGTCATTGGTTACTCCATAGAGGATTTAAAAGGCAGTCATCCTTCAATTTGTATGCACAGAATAAATATGGAAGATGATGCTAAACCAACTGTTGAACCACCTAGATGTCTAAATCAAAATATGCTTGAGGTGGTAAAGAAAGAAATTTTCAAGTTAATTGACGTTGGAATCATATATCCAATAAGTGACAACCCTTGGGTTAGTGCCATTCATGTGGTACCTAAGAAGGGGGGGTGCAACTGTCATTAAAGGAGATAATGATGAGTTAATACAAACACGCATGGTTACCGGCTGGCGTATGTGTATTGACTATAGGTGTTTGAATAAAGCAACCCGCAAAGATCATTTCCCATTGCCTTTTATTGATTTGATGCTTGAACGTCTTGCCAAACATTCGTATTTCTGTTACTTGGATGGGTATTCCGGTTTTTTTCAGATTCCCATCTATCCCCCCGACCAAGAGAAGACCACTTTCACATGTACTTATGGAACATATGCTTATCGCCGTATGCCGTTTGGTCTTTGTAATGCTCCCGTTACTTTTCAGCGGTGCATGATGGCCATATTCTCCGATTTTATTAAAAATATAATGGAGATTTTTATGGATGATTTCAGCATGTACGGCAATTCTTTTGATCAATGCTTATTAAATCTGTCTCTTGTCTTAGCCCGCTGTAAAAAGGTTAACCTAGTGCTAAACTGGGAGAAGTGCCATTTCAAGGTACAATCCGGTGTAGTGCTAGGACATGTTGTATCTAACAAGGGTATTGAAGTGGACAGGGAAAAGGTCAAAGCAATTGAGAAGATGTCTACTCCATCTTCAGTAAAAGACATTCACAGTTTTTTAGGACATGCAGGTTTTTACAGAAGATTCATTAAAGACTTTTCCAAAATTATAAAGCCGTTGTGTACACTTCTTGCAAAGGATACATAATTTGTATTTGATGACGATTGCCAAGCAGCCTTTTCCAAACTCAAAGAGGCTCTCATTTCAGCCCCAATTATCCAACCTCTAGATTGGGATTCTCCCTTTGAACTCATGTGCGATGCAAGTGATTATGCAGTAGGATTTGTTTTGGGACAGCGGAGAGACAAGAAAATCCATGCCATCTATTATGCCAGCAAAACTCTCGATGAAGCACAAATCAATTATACAACCACGGAGAAAGAAATGCTTGCAATTGTATATGCATTTGACAAGTTCCGATAGTACTTAGTAGGATCAAAAGTGATTGTATACACTGATCATGCTTCCATTAAGTATTTGCTGAATAAAAAAGATGCCAAACCATGCCTCATTCGCTGGATACTTCTCCTGCAAGAATTTGATCTTGAAATCTGAGACAAAAAGGGTACCGAGAATAGTGTTGCTGATCATCTCTCTAGATTGACCACGGAAGCTGGAGATCTATTGCCAATTGAAGATCATTTACCTATTGAAAAACTCTACGCATTGTCGTCCATCCAAGCACCATGGTTTGCAGATATTGCTAATTTTCTTGCTACTGGACAGCTACCTCCGGGTTTGACATATCAACAAAAGAAGAAATTCTTTCATGATGTAAAATTCTATTACTGGGATGACCCGTTGCTATTCAAGCATGGAAGCGATGGGCTAATCCAGAGATGTGTTGTTGAAGAGGAAGTCCCAAGTATCATTACTGATTGCCATGCCTCTCCTTATGGAGGTCATTTTGGAGAAGAAAAGACCGCTGCAAAAATACTTCAAGCCAGTTTCTATTGGCCTACATTATTTAAAGATGTCAATCTATTCGTCAAATCTTGTGATAGGTGCCAAAGAACAGGAAGCATATCCCGCCAAGATGACATGCCACTCAACTCTATTCTAGAAGTTGAGGTGTTCGATGTATGGGGAGTGGACTACATGGGACCATTCCCATCTTCCTGCGGATATCAATATATTCTTGTTGCTTGTGAATACATTTCTAAATGGGTTGAAGCCATTCCAAACCAAGCACCGGACGCCAAATCTATAATTAAGCCTTTTCAAAAGATTATATTCCCTCGGTTTGGAGTTCCACGTGCTGTTATTTCTGATGGAGGCACACACTTTGCTGAAAAACAATTCAACAATCTTCTCTCCAAGTATGGTGTAACTCATAAAATCTCTACGCCCTATCATCCCCAAACATCCGGGCAAGTAGAGATTTCAAATAGGCAACTGAAGACTATTCTTAAAAAAGACTGTCTCTAGTTCAAGGAAAGATTGGGCACTAAAGATAGATGATGCATTATGGGCATATCGCACAGCCTACAAAACCATCATTGGGACTACTCCATTCAAGCTGGTCTATGGCAAATCATGTCACCTTCCACTCAAATTGGAGCACCGCACTTATTGGGCAATAAAGTTCTTGAACTTCGACATGAAGAGAGTAGGAGAAAAGTGTCTGTTGCAGCTGCAGGAGCTTGAAGAACTTCGTCTTGATGCATATGAGAATGTAAAGTTGTATAAAGAAAGAACAAAAGCTTGGCATGATAAAGGAATTCGCAGGAAGGATTTCCAAGAAGGAGATAAAGTATTATTATGCAACTCCAGATTGAAGCTTTTTCTAGGAAAATTGAAATCCAAGTGGTCCGGTCCGTTCCTAGTACTCAAGATTTTTCCATATGGAGCTGTAGAACTCCAACGCAAAGATGGAACTTTCAAAGTCAATGGACAACGTTGTAAATGCTATTCAAGTGGAGAAGAAGTAGAAAAAGGAGCTTCTTTCTCCCTCCAAGATGCCTAAAGTCTTAGAAGAAGTCTTACTCCGGACTCTAAATGGAGGACCTCGTGGGAGTTGACCCCACATTAGGATAGATTTCTTTTAAGTTTTTCAAATAAAAAACACTCTTTAATTTCGTTAATAAGCCTGTCATGGATGAATGTAATAATTTAGACTTGATTTCTACTCAATCCGTCATAGTTTACTGCTGACTGACTGCAGTTTTCTGTAGAAATCACAAAGTGCACGGCGTGTCTTTTGAAGACACAGTGTGCACTTCAATACAAAATACAGTAGAAATTGTTCTGGAAACTGACACGGCGTGCATTTTCAATTTGCACGCCGTGCACCAGTATGCAGGATCTGCAGAAAAGTTTCTGGAAACATGCACGCCGTGCACCGTAGAAACACACGCCGTGCACCTGGAGATTTGATGGTCTGGAAACTTTCTGGAATCTAACACGTCGTGCATATTCAGATGCATGACGTGCACCTGGGAAATAAAAAGTTCGACAAATTTCTGGAAACGTGCACGTCGTGCATTTTATAACTGCACAACGTGTACCTGATCTTCGAGATTGCTATTAAGTTTCTGGAAACATGCACGGCGTGCACCGCAGAAACGCACGTTGTGCACCTGGACGCAAAGGGAGAAGTTTAAAAGTGAACTTTACAATGTCGCACGCAGTGCACTCGAAACGCACGTCGTGCACATTTTAGTAAAGTTTAGACAAAAAGGGCCGGAGTGCATGACCTAATCACTCCAACCATAGAGCCGTGCACCCCGACCCTTGCAGTCGTGCAACCGCCGCCGACCGAAGCAGGAGAAGCACACACCCTTTGCCACCCGTGCATCAACTCTAGCAGCCGTGCACATCTCTTCTTCTTCCTCCAGCCGTGCACGCCACCACCTCTTCTTTCTTCCGCTCCGCCCTCACAGCCGCTCGACGCCTAGCAGCTGCGCCACCCTCATAGTTCCATCCGTCTCCGCCTCCAGCTAACAACAGCGCTGCCGACCTGCCGTCTTCGCCAAGTTCTGTCAGCCGTGCACCGTCCCCGTCTCCTGTCTCCGTTCGAGCCGCTTTTTTTCTTCACGGAAGCAGCTAGTGACCCCGCCGCCATCCAGCCGCCGCTGACCTACCGTCTCCAGCTAACAGCAGCACCGCCGCCATCCTGCCGCCGATATACCGCCGCCTCGTTCTTCTCTTCTCAGCACAACAACAACAAAACTCAGCAGCTAGCAGCTCGCAACAGCCAAAGCAGCAACCACAACGCCAAGATCCTGACCCTAGCAGCCGTCTGTGCATATTTTCGATTTTTGCCCCAAATCTTTAGGTGCACGTCGTGCACTGAATCTGCATGTCGTGCGTCTACCTGTATGAAGCAGACGAACAATCCATCTTCACACTGTGCATCCTAAAGACACACCGTGCACCTTTACAGACTGATGGCACCAATCAAGCAGAAGTCCGGTCGCCGCCCAGGATATCACGTTACAGCTGAAGCAGGATCTTCTGCACCAACACCGCAATCTTTTGTACCATCCACACAATTCAGGGTCAAGCCTGAAGAAGACACTGACTACCAATTTGTCATTACAAGGCGTGTTTTGCCTTCACGATACATGTGTGAAGAAGCCGTTACCAAGCTGGGTTTCAAAGACGAGGTAGTCAATCACTTAACTTTTTTGGGTTTACACTATCTCTGCACCCGGGTTGCTAAGACCTACCCTTGCCTTGTGTACGAGTTTCTCACTACTTTTAAGGCTGAGAGTGACCCACAACGCCGCAACATCCCTTATCAGAATATCAGTTTCCGCCTATTGGACAAACCGTTTTATATGAATCTTGAGCGGTTTTGCACTTTACTTAAATGCAACTTTGGTGGTTACTCTGATTATCCTCCCGCCTTCAATAGCGATCTATTCTGGTCTGAGATTACTTCTGATACATTGCATAGAGCAAAGAATGCTCGGGCTTCTAGCATCCACAATCCTGTTTTCTGAGTTATTCATCGTCTTCTTAGCACAGGACCTTTTGCAAAGAACAAAACTCAAGGTGTTGTGGGAAGAACTGATCTTTTCTTCTTATGGTGTTTGGTGCAAAATGAGCAATTAAGTTCTGGATATTACATTGTAAACAAGCTGCTTGATACTAAAAAGCAAAAGAAAAGGGAGGCGAGTGACATCATGTGTGGCGGGTTAATTAGCATCCTTGCTATGCAGCTGGGTTTGGATGTAGGTTCCCTAGAACCTGCACCGGGGAAGAACCTTGTTGATATAAACTACCTCATCTCTTGTGGTCTGATATCCAGACATGGCAGCAGCACATCAAAGTTCAAGGTTTTTATTACAAAGAAACAGTTCATCACAATCCCCGATGCAAGTCGGAATGACATCAAGAACAAGGCTACTTGGAAAGTAGAGCTACAACCAGAGACTGATGAGGAGACACGCACCAGGGGTGCCAACAGCTCTACTCCAGGGCCTACACCAGGAGCCCCTACCCCTATGCCACCATCCACTGGTACTCAGACTGAGTACATATGGACAATGCCGGATGTCCAGCACCTTTACGGCTACGTGCATCGGCGATTTGATCATTTGGACACCCGCCTAGACCAGATGGGCGCGCAGTATGACACCAAGTTTGACCATTGAGTGCACAATACTCAACTATGTACGACATGGTCAACCGGATGGATGCGTGGCACATCTCGCAAGGCCACTACCCAACACCGAAATCCTTCCAGTCCCCCTCCCGCTAGGAGACCACAGCTCCAGATGCTCCACGACAGAAGCCAGAATCATCCGCAACGCCGATGGATATCCCTGACATCATTAGTCAATTCTTCCCTGAGCAGGGAGGCGGCAGATCATTTTTCTGATCTATTCATGACAGGTATCCGGTTGTGAACTCCTAAAGTTCAATTAAAGTAGTGAGGACACTACTGATTTGAAGCTTAGGGGGGAGCAACTGGATGGTATTGATATCCTAGTTCTTTTAGTTTTTGCTTTTCATGTTATTTGCTTTTTGTCATTTGCTTTTGTTTTGTTTTCACTTTTCAGTTGTTGTTTTCAGTTCTTCTTTTCAGATGGAAAGTCTAGTATGATATGAGATTTATCTTTTATATGTGGATAGAACTCCTATGCTTAACTGTTTGTCCTCTTTTGATGAGAAATATCATTTGAAGAAGTTGTAAAAGGCATGCATTAATCAAATGAAACCTTTTGACCATCAACATGTGCTTAACTCTGGTTTATGCTTCTAGCCTGAACATTCATCTTTCACATGTTGCATCCTTGATTGCTTAAAACATGTAATGGTTTCAATTTTTGTGAGTAAATCAACTTTACAACATCATTTAGAATACGGGATGACCTTGCCAAGCTCTTAGTGCTTTTGCAAACACTCTTTCAATGAAAAATTTTCAAAACAAATGAATGAAATCTAGCTAATGTTGCAATTTAGTTGACTCTCCCATGTTTTGGAAAAAAATTAAATAACTCTTATACCCCATTAAAGATGGCTAATCTGCCCACATATCATGCTAGCCTAGTGTATGTCTGATCTGGCCACGATGGTTAGGTGGTATGTCTTAAAAGAGGGTAAAATACCCCAACCGACATTCTACGTGTGCATAAGCCTACATTAGCATCCGAGTGTCGGAACCCATAATCCTTTGTCATATCTTTTTTTGGTAAAAGAAAGAGAGTACAGCAAAAATTGTCAATTTTTAACTAAGATTTCATCTTTTGTATCCTTAATAGTTGAGAGTTTGAGTTGCACATCCACTAATTGTTTGGTTTGGTCATCCAAATTCTACCTAGTGTTGTTTAATTGGTTGATTCATTAAATTGAAACCACCCCTGTTGAACTAAAATTCTCTTTCTTGGGTGTTTGAGTTGAATTGATGGCTATGAGCATAAACATGTTGATCATGGTTGGTTTGGTTTTATACACATATTTCAATTCATTTGATCTATTCATGTTCTTCACAGTTCTTCATTTATATTTCTATGCTCTTTTTGCTTGAGGACAAGCAATGGTTTAAGCTTAGGGGGATTTGTTGTGTGATTTATATATCATCTTTTCACATGTTATCACACACATATTTGGTTCTTTCTGATTTAATTTAGTCTCTTTCAAGTTGGTTTTGCCATCTTTTCATTGTTCTACTCTCCCCATAACTTGTACTACAAATTTGCCACAAAAAGAACTAAATTTAGATGTTATTTCTACAGAAATAGAAGAATGCACGACATGCAACTCAGACACACGGCGTGCACCGTTCCAGAAAAAAAGACTAGTTCGCTGAAGCAGTAAAGTGCACGACATGCAAACCAGAATGCACGGCGTGCAACTTTCCAGAGAAAATTCGGTCTGTTCAGCCAAGAGAATGCATGGCGTGCACGTAGAAAATGCACGTCGTGCGAGATTCCAGAAATGTACAGAAGACGAAGACACGACGTGCATTTTCAACATGCACAGCGTGCACCTAGAACACAAACTGCTGAAGAAAGTTCTGGAAATTCGCATGGCATGCAATTCCACAGCGCACGCCGTGCACGGATCAGCCCGATGTCAACTGCACTGCAAGTGCATGACGTGCACCCAAAATGCACGGCGTGCACCTGGCAGTTTCAGAAATTCGAAAAAATTCAGAATACGATTTTAAAACAAAGAGGGAAGCCAAGGGACAGTTACGTTCGGTCATTTGAAGAGTTTCTCTTATCCCAGAGCCAGAGGAGAGTAGAGGAAGGCGAATTTGGAGGAATCTAAGGTGGTTTCTTGCATAAAGAGACCATTTCTTCTTCTCCACTTCTCCTTTGTCTTCTTCAAGGTGCAACCAAGCTTCCCCAACTCCGAGCAACTTCTTGGGAGAGGAGTTAGTTCGACTTGGAGCAGCTAAAGGAGGGGAATTTCGTCCTAAAGCCGGAATTCTTGCTTCTTGTGGTTACATTTTCAGTTCTCTTTGACTTTTCCTTCCTAAACCATGTCTAGAACTGAAAATTCTATAGTAAATATGCTGTACATTGTTATGGACGAGTAGACTCCTCTTTCTTGGGCATGGGAGAGTAGCTCCCATGTCATAGCATGTATGGAACAAGTAATTTTGTACTAAATGCATTTGTTTCTTGTTTCATTACCATGAAAGTGCCGTTTTATCCTTTTTCTTGCATGTATTGTTGGCCACCTTATGTGCATATTTTCTGCCTTCTTGCTTGATTTGAGAAGACAAGTAGGAATGTATGGAGGTGCTTTTCTTGGAAACCCTTCCTCTTCTACGAGAGTAGAGAGGGATGAGTTGAGGGACTACTTGTGATCAAAAATGATTTTCATACACGAGAGTGTTGATTTGAGTTATGATCGTTACATTTGCACCGGGAGGTGAAATGTAACACAACTTTCCCTTGAAACATGATCTTATGTATGTTTAAATTATTTTGTTTCCTTGATTGCTATGATATGAGAATGAAATCCTAATGTCCAAGATTCCTAAATTTTTGAAATCGAACTTCTTTTGTGGTTCTTGCTTGCTAATTAGAATCTAAATTTCTTGTAGTTAAAATCTGAATTTTATGCTTTTAGAACAAATCTTCTCTACACTTTAATATCGGTCTAGATTGTTGAACTTTAGTACTGTTGCGCTCAATTATGTTAGCTAAGCTCCTTGTGTTCGACCTTGACTATACTACCTCCGTATACTTGCGGAGTTTGGTTAAGTTGAGTAAACTATCCTTTAATTGGATTGAAACTCGTTAGTGTAAACAACCAACAAGAGGGGAATGGGCCCATGTAGTCATACCCTATAAATCAAATATTTAAACTTCTTACAAGAGATTTAGAGGCATTTTGTCTCTCTTTGTCATGTTTCTAGACCTTTGACATTTATCATAGGATAAAATGATATTTTAAGAATCCTTGGATTTCCTTCACTAAAAGAATATGCAACGTAGGACCTTTCATGTAGTCTTCTTAGACCTCATGTGGCCTCTAGTAGGCTCTGAGTATCACTATAATAAAATTAGATGGGCTTCCTCCTCTATAATACATCATACATAGAGACCATTATCACATGTTATGAAGAGGTATGGTCCCTCCTAGTAATACTATCATGCATGAATTTCTTCCTTGCACACTTTGGGTGAATAATATCTGTAACAAGATAGTTTAGAAAATTTGTGTACCATGGAATGGCAGCTAATACTTTAATGAGTTGATCATCTGGTCGGGAGTTATAGATGGGGACAATGTCTATGTCATGAAAGTGAATATGACTCAAATGATCAAAAACTATATTTTATGTACCCTTTGTCTTGTATCTCTAGGTTAGATTCTTGTAGAATGAGAAAACATATGATCAATCTTGTTTTTGTGTCCTTCTTTTCCAACAGATAACAGATCACATCATGATCAATATACAGTATACCTTTTGAGCCCACATGGTGCCCATTGGTCTTCCTTCCTGGGCTTGACCTTTGGCATCATCCATCAGGGTGGCATGTAGGTGCGAGAATACACACTTCTATTATTATTGTGGTAATCATAGTGACTTTATGATTTGCAAATATGAACATTCAAACGGATAAGTTGCATTCAATGTGATAAATTGTTCGGGAATCTCTTCAGGAAACTAATGCAATTAACCATAATTAACCACATACCTATCAAGCTGACTTGATTGCAGAAATAATTCAACCAATTAAGAAACCAAGCAAGCACACACCAAGTTGATCCTGAAATAGGCATCCAATTTTTCTTATCATTATTCATGTCGTCATGGTCTGTTAAGTCTAGCTCACTTTCTAGGGTTTCTAGTCCACTTTTAGGGTTTCCATTGCAACTAGGGTTCCTCTTCATTTTTACCCTTTTAGTCCCTAATTTTATATAATTACTCACAAACCCTAATTATCTCATCTATTCTTCACGAAAGATGTTAAGGTTACCTTATAACTACATATTACCTTAATTTCGGATAAAAGGCACAATTAGCCATAAATTAAGTCCATTATGCCTTTTTGACATTTAAAACTACCATTTTATCCTTTTAATTTATGACAAGATCATTAGGCCTAATTATCATATTTGGTTCCTTTCGGATTAACAACTCATAGTTCATTATGATCTAATTCACATATGAACTCTATTTACCATTAACAAGGCTATTGTAAACAAAAACCATTTATTCAAAACAAATTATATCCTTATTTGTTCGAATATCTTTAATAGGAGAAATTACATTTCTCACCAAAAGGACCCAAAAATTTGGGGTTGTAACATCCTTCCCCTCTTATAGGAATTTTGCCAACAAAATTCCATCAAGCAAAACAAACAAACAGGATAAGCCTTTCCTTATGTTCATCATGGCTCCCATGTGGCCTCACCCTTTCCATGGTGCTTCCCAAGAACCTTCATCATCTCATATTCTTCCATCTGAGTTCTTTCTTACCTCGGTATATCGTACCCTCATAGGTGACACAGGACATTTCAGCCTCTCATAAAGCTGAATAGGTTCAGGGCTCAACACATGGTTTGGGTACCTCACATAGTGCTCTAGATCGAACTTATGGAACACATTATACATCATGTTATCCTGAGGGGTAAGGCTAAACACAACCGTCTCCACCATTCCATCTCAAATGGACCATGCAGTCAGGACTCCACTCTTTCTTAACTATAACTTAGAGGGGCCAGATTTCACATCACATATTCTCCCACAGTGAACTGCATGTCAGTCTGCTTTGCATCAGCTTACGACTCATGTCACCCATGGTCTCTCTCTCTCAACCATTACATGATTAAAGCAACTTCATCTGCACACAGTGTGGTTCTTTTTTTACCTTTGTGAGGTCCCTTCACCAACATCATCTTAATGAAGTGGTGACCGACACAACCTCCCCTACAGAGCTTCTCCACATCCCGACACTGGCTATGGTGATTATCATCACATCTTATAGAGGACAAGAACTGTCTCTAGATATCACCTAAATGAGCATACATGCTCTCATCAGACCCTCTAGACAGGATCATATTAACCATTAGTTAGGGGTGATAAACTGTACTAACGTCGAGTTCGTCTACTTCCACCTCATGGAAGTGAATCTTTAGGTTATAAAGAACTTTTGAACTCACATCATGGTGTAGTTGAACTATCTTTCTCTCATATGTAGTTCAACCGGATCTGTCCCATGACAACATTCTTTCTTTCTCATGTCAACTAGGTAAGGTGATCTACCATAACCCATATTACATCTTGACCTTTCTTGGTCTAGGGGAGACTTACCACAACATCCATAGTGATGAACTCCCATTCTCTCTCGGGGAGTCTTTATCCTCCACTTCAACTCTTTGGGTTACTGGTGTTCATCCTTCACTTCCTAACTTGCATGGCGACAAACCACATGCAACTTCATCTTAAGAACCCCATTTACTAATGCAACTTACTATCTTAGTAGTACCACGGTGTATAGTGATCTTAAAATCATGATCTCTTATATTTCATGATTCCTCAAGATTGATTCCTCAGAAACCCTAAACCACTCTAATCAGGGTTTCTTTTCCAGTGAAGTGTATCTGAGGCTCTACAATCATCCTTTTCTTGCATGAAGGCCTAGGGTGGCTAACCAAACAACTACTAACTTGTTCAACAAACTTCGTTAGTGTTAGCCAAACATATCTCACAAACTTAGGGTTGACCTAACAACCTCTTCTAGCCTCTAGCTAAACTAGGCAGCTACACCTCAGCCAGAGCATCCATTACCACCTTACATCCTTTTGTGTAAGGAAATTTTGAAGACATACACCTCCATGTATTCCACTTATTATCTCATTTCAGACTCTAAGTCTATATTCATCGAGAACACTCTGAGCTCATCCTCTTTATCAAACTCAACCTTGTATAACTTTCAAATTCCACTTAGCTCATGCTAAAAACATCCTCGTAAGATGACTAACTTATTTCTCTTGATGTTTGTAAACCATCCACGTATCATTCACCCCATAAGGGTATGTCATCATCTCTATCCTCATACCTCATGGCAACATTCCAACTCACATTATCTTTATCCTTGGTGTATGGCATGCGTACTGTCCTATCTCTCACTCCTATAACAAGAGGAAATAAGCATTTAGCGGCCGTCCAAACACAAATTTCTTCCTGTTCTAAGAGTAGAGATGGTACATCCCACCATGCCAGTACACCTACAAATTTAAGTTGAAACGTGCAACTTATGTCTCTATATCACGATCATCTCGATATCAAAGTTACTTCCATGTAGAACTGGTCTCGAACCTACTTGGGTCCACACACAATCCTTCATCATCTCCTCTAGGTTTGTAGGGTGCCGACACTTTTGGGCTCATCCCTCTTCCCTTATGCATCCAGAGAGTGCCCTACTCATCTGCCCTTTGGGTCCCATGAGTTCAGGAAGGTGATCAATCTCCTAACCCATGGCCCTCAGACAATGATAGTTGTTACCTCCTGACCCTATGGTCATGTGCAACTAGGGAATCAAGCAACTCCTACTTCCATCGGTCTTATCCCTTCCTGACCCTAAGATAGACTTAGGATTCTATTATAGTACATGTTCAACTTAGAACCTTACCCAAGCCTTCATCATCTCTCTCTGCATTCATGTGCTGACTTTCATCCATTCATAGGGGTCATGGCGACCTGCCTACCTTGGTCAGTCCCCACACCGGTTACCTCCATGGTAACACATCCACATGCACTTAGAGATGGTTAATTATGGGTCTACAGGTTCATTCTCTTACAATGTACTTTTCACTTAGCTTCTCAAGATCCTATTGAGACCTCTTTAGGTTACCTCAAGACCAACAAAACTAGTATACACCCTACCAAAGGGTCCCTCTCCCAGGATGGGAGGAAACTACACCTGATAACAAAGGTCACAAACATCCTTGTGTCTAGGGTTTACATCCACATGAGCATACTTAACCCAACAAGTTACTAAGGTACAAGAAGACACCTACTAAACCATGCTAGGTCACACTTGTTCTCATCCTCAACATTGGATCAAGATCATACCTTCCCATGTCATCAACATAGCTTTGAGGGGTTCATCAAACATACCTTAAACTCAAGGGGTTTTCCCTTCCTCTAGATATGAGGAGTACTATGCTCGAATCTATAAAAACTCAAATCTCATCATGAGCATCAGGTACACCACTTCCCCTCTTAGTCCTAGGAACCCTAGGTTCCCTTAGATGTCCAACTACATGCTCAACCTTTAACCACGAACCAAGCATGTCCAAGGTATGCCATGTGCTTCCCATGATCCTTTTATTTGAACAACACTTTGGAGTGGAGTCCTCCTCAAGGACAACCAACTAGGTATAAAGCCTCACAACTGGTTACTCAAACCTCCTCAGGGTCTAAGGCACTCTTCTGCTTAACTCCGAAGGTAACACCTATACCATAGGCACACAGGTACCATTAACCTCATCCTCTCTTCAGGGTTTGGTTCTTCTAAAGGCAACCAAGATACCATAAGCTTCCAGGGATCATGCATGAGGCAAGCATAACTATTCACTTAGGTTGCATCATCCTCAACTCCCCACTAATCATCATATCTCAGAGTCTTAGCTTCCAACCTTCTTGCTTGGGTCCTTCTCTCTCTCTCTAGAGCTACTCCTACAACCAGCCTCACTATTAGGGGTTCTCTCTCCATGAAGATGGATCAAGCTCACAAGCATACCCCTGCCTGGGTGAAGCCTATGTTCAACTTATTTTTGCTCAAGATTATTCATAGTTCTTTATGATTATCTCGTAAGCTATCCATCATACTCTCCTAGATAGGGTTTTAGCCTACTTCTCACACCACTGACGTACACTGGGTGCATATTATTCCCTACTTGCATAAGCCCGTAGGGTATCTATAGGTCCTTTTCTAACCTCATCAATGAAGGAACTATCCTTCTCTTTAACATGCACGACCCTTTCAAAGGTGCTAGGTCATCCAACCTCTCATGGCTCATACGGGCATCCAAAAGCATGTTCACCCATCTGGTCTATCATGACATCATGTCATCATGCCATCTCTCTCTCTAACCACCACTTAGGGTTAGGGTTAACATCATCCTCAAAGGATGTTCCATGTCTCTACTTATGATGGAGGTCTTTACCTCCAAGACTAACTTTCTCTACTCATCCTCCTGACAAGAAGGTCTAGCCTCAGATCTCTCCTGAGGGCAATGAAAACTCATGTCATACGACGTAAGCATGTATATATTCTTTAGTTTACACTTAAACTATTAAGCTTATGTCCATGACATCTTATTTACATGCTTTTCATTACTTTGGTGAAGGATTCCTTAAACCTTATCAACCTTACCCATCCCTCAAGAGGGTGAGGAAAAGAGAGAAAACCCTAATCCTTAAGGTCCTTAACAATATTTGAGTTGAGAAGAGATGAACAAGATGAGAGAGTCCTAAAGGTATCTTATTTCGAGTCAGATCCTAAGACATCAGCCAGGTAGTCACACTAATCCGGGAGTCCTCGTATTTCGACTAGCGGTGCAGACGAAAATCTTGCCAGCTCCTGGACATGATCCTTTTCTAGACACCTCTATCTTTTAGAAAATCCTCTAATAACTCCCTTGGGTTCTACGAAGTTTGTAAAATTTAATAATTATTAAAGATTAAATGAGGAACCTATGCTCTGATACCAAATGTAATGACCCTGCCTCCCGGTAACCCCCAATTAAGGGAGACCAAGAGGTCAGAGCTATTATCCCAATTAATAGGATCAAAGATTCAACAAATAATCAATAACAATTATCAAATTCTACCAGCTAAACTGAAAACTGGTATAAAATAAAACTTTGCATACCTTTTCAAAAACTTGGATATTTACTTCTATCCACATCTGGTGTCTATTCTAACTAATCCTCCTTCTACTTTAATTCTTATTTAATTCTACATATGCCACTTTACTGTTTGTCCTTTTCAATCTTGTACCTAAAACGCTGACAAACAAAACGTTGGCCAGCATATCGGAATATGCTGGTATGTGGGGACAACCAAAATTTCACAAATATGGCTAACAATCTAATTATCACAATCAAGTAAATTAACAAGCCAATTTACGCTTTTCAGTATGACATTCTCCACTGCTTTTGCCCTAACCCTGGCATACCCACCTTAGGGTTTCTCTTTTGCCAATGACTTAAGGCCACCTTCTCAATCCCGAGCTTGGTTATTAGGGTCACCACTCATGGTGCCCATTGGTCTTCCCTCTTGGGCTTGACCTTTGGCATCATCCATCAGGGTGGCATGTAGGTGCGAGAATACACACTTATATTATTATTGTGGTAATCATAGTGACTTTATGATTTGCAAATATGAACATTCAAACTGATAAGTTGCATTCAATGTGATAAATTGTCTAGGAAACTCTTCAGGAAACTAATGCAATTAACCATAATTAACCACATACATGTCAAGCTGACTTGATTGCAGAAATAATTCAACCAATTAAGAAACCAAGCAAGCACACACCAAGTTGATCCTAAAATAGGCATCCGGTTTTTCTTATCATTATTCATGTCGTCATAGTCTATTAAACTTAGCTCTCTTTCTAGGGTTTCTAGTCCACTTTTAGGGTTTCCATTGCAACTAGGGTTCCTCTTCATTTTTACCCTTTTAGTCCCTAATTTTATACAATTACTCGCAAACCCTAATTATCTCATCTATTCTTCACGAAAGATGTTAAGGTTACCTTTTAACAACCTATTACCTTAATTTCAGATAAAAGGCACAATTAGCCATCAATTAAGTCCATTATGCCTTTTTGACATTTAAAACTACCATTTTATCCTTTTAATTTATGACAAGATCATTAGGCCTAATTATCATCTTTGGTTCCTTTCGGATTAACAACTCATAGTTCATTATGATCTAATTCACATATGAACTCTATTTATCATTAATTCCATCTTTATCCATTAGAAAACCCTAATTTCCATATTAAGGGTATTTATCAACAATTAGGAACTTTTATACTCAAAATAGCTTAGAGACATCATATCTCAACTTTAATCATGAAATTGAACAATTAAAGTCATAAAGAGTTACCATTACTAATATTAGGGTTTCAAGGCCCACTAAAGCATATTTATGGACATGAAAATCTAAATTAAACCAATTACGTTCAAAGTTCATCCTTTTTGTTCTTAATGTACCTTTTTATAATTAACAGGTTAATATCAACTTTAATCACCCATTAAACCCATTAATCATCTCAAAATACGGTTTCTTAAACATTAAAGAATTAAAGTTGATAAATTCCACTATTTTTCGAATTTCAAGAGGAATTACCTTCTAAATATATTTTTAATGGATTCCTCTCATTTTTCTGAGCAACATTCATATTTTATGTGCATTCATTGGAGCTACCAATAAGGAGATACAATTTTTGTAAGAATAACTTACTTGAGCCAATCAGAGGATGCCACGTCGCCTACTCCATGCAACGTTGCTCAGCTAGTTTGGAAAACATAACGGAAATACGTATTTTCCCTTGGTTAAGTGACCGGCGCTCCAACCCGTGGAGGGGCAAAACTGTCCAATGCCTATTTGATCATCTTCCTCCTCGCGATGGCGCACTGCTGCCGCCCTAGCCGTGGTTGGGGTGGCTCCTCTCCCCCTTCCTGGACTCGAAGGCCACCGATGATGGTTCCTCTTGTTCCGCCTCCTTCCTCCGCGCTTGGGGCACCACCAGCTCATGATCAGAGTGGCGAGGTTGGGCTGGGCATACCTGCAACCCATGTCCGGTGTTGCAGCCGTGTGGCTACTACTGCGTCTGGGTTAGGGTAGGGCCGCGATGGTGAAGCCTCTCCCCAGCATTGTGGGTCATACAACTATCATCTCGACTCCATTACTGTCCCTCACTGCTCCAGAGATAGAGCTATGCTCAAAGGTTAGGGTTTGAAAGAAGAAGAAGGAGAATAGAGAGGGCTACATGGGATCTCTCTTCCCTTCGAACCAGGGGCTCTACCCTTTATATAGGGGTGGATATACACACCCTAATATGACCTTCTATGAGTCAAAGAGTTCTTTTCCCAATAGGAACCCAAGTCCCTTCATTAGGAAGCAAGCTTCTCTCTCCTAATTATCTCTTTAATATTCTTTATTTCATGGATAATTAGAAATAGGAAAATTATCTCTTTCATTATCTCTAGCCTAGCTTTTTAATCTATTGACCATGAAAATCTAATTTCTTAAAGCAAATAACATCTCTTTTTGATATTATCAAAAAGTCATTAATGATGTATTAAATTATCTTATTATTTTGTCATTATTTGCCTTTTCTCTTTCTTTTTCTTTATTGGGACTCCTTGGACCCCAAGAAACTCTAATATTTTGAAATCCTTTTTAATGGATACTCATTATCCTTCTAGATGCATCTATGTCCATTATTTCTCATTATCTTGTTTATTTCTTTATTAAAATATCTCTTTTCAAAGATTTCTCTGTATCTTTCTTTTTATTTTCCTCATTGTCATTCCTTTTAACATTAGGAATGCTTTGGATACGAAAATCCACCAAGGATAACTCAATTATACCTCTTTCCACTTATTTTTGACATTTTATCATTGTTTTCAATTTCTTTCTTAAGAAAGAAATATTTAATTGATCTTTTCTTTTCTTGTTGCATTATCTTTGTAACTTTGGACTCCTTGGAACCCAAGGAACCCAAGAGGCACGAAATCAAACTTTGTATTATATTCTTTTTCCTTCTAGAGGTTTCTACATCCTTCTTTTCTCCAATTCTCAATTATTCATTTACTAATTGAGTTTCCTTGTTATTGGGCCCAATAGCCAATAAAGCCCACAAAACAACCAACAAGGCTATTGTAAATGAAAACTATTTATTCAAAACAAATTATATCCTTATTTGTTAGAATATCTTTAATAGTAGAAATTACATTTCTCACCAAAAGGACCCAAAAATTTGGGGTTGTAACAAAATATCTCTTCAAATGCTAGCCATTTTCCACAAACTCTCCAAACTTCACACTCCACAATATGAAAGCATGATGCAAGTAGTTGTGTTTGATGATGTATGGTCCATACCAGAAGGATCAAAGTTTACCTAGAAAAATCTCAGTCATGAGTTGAAAAGTAGAACCTGATCTATGACTTGTATGTATTTCCTCTTTAGATGACCATCATGCCATAATTTTATTTGCTCTTTACATATTTGTGTGCTCTCATATACATTCAATTAGAGTTCTGCAAGATCTTGTATCTATAATAGTTGATTATGACCCAATTTATTCAAGATGTACAATCAAGAGGTCACATGATTGAACCTAAGCAACATGATGAATGAATCACCAATTAAAAAATGTAGCTGCTTAAATTCCCACCATGATTTATGTTCTAGTTCGACATGGAGGTAAAATGACTTTCCATAAATCAACTTGAAAGATGTGGTTCCCAGAGGTGTCTTGAATGTTGTTTCAAAGGCCCATAGATCATCATTGATTACCAATCCTTCTGGTAGCAACTAACAATTTCTATATAATGCTTTGAGTTGGCGGTTCGATACCTCCACTTGCTCACTTGTTTGCAGATGATAGGGAGAGACCACTTTATCATACATGACATATCTCCACAAAAGCATTTAAGCTTCATTATAGGAAAGGAAAACCTCCATATAATATGACAGTGTGAGGGACTCCAAAATGAGGGAAGATAATGTACCTAAATAGCTTTATAACAAGCTTTGAATTACTTGTAACCGTGGGGATAGCTTCTAACCATTTCAAGACGTAGTCAACTACCACTAGGATGCAAGATAAGCCATATCAAGAGGTGTTGTGTGATTTATATATCATCTTTTCACATGTTATCACATACATATTTGGTTCTTTCTGATTTAATTCAGTCTCTTTCATGTTGGTTTTGCCATCTTTTCATTGTTCTACTCTCCCCATAACTTATACTGCAAATTTGCCACAAAAAGAATTAAAATTAGATGTTATTTCTACAGAAATAGAAGAATGCACAACGTGCAACTCAGACGCACGGTGTGCACCGTTCAAGAAAAAAAGACTAGTTCGTTGAAGCAGTAAAGTGCACGGCGTGCAACTTTCCAGAGAAAATTTGGTCTATTCAGCCAAGAGAATGCACGGCGTGCACGCAGAAAACGCACGTCGTGTGAGATTCTAGAAATGTATAGAAGACGAAGACACGGCGTGCATTTTCAACATGCTCGGCGTGCCGCAAACTACTGAAGAAAGTTTTGGAAAGTCGTACGGCGTACAATTCCGCAGCGCACGCCATGCACGGATCAACCCGATGTCAACTGCACTGTAGGTGCACAACGTGCACCCAAAATGCACGGCGTACACCTGGCAGTTTCAGAAGTTCAAAAATTCAGAATATGATTTTAAAACAAAGAGGGAAGCCAAGGGACAGTTATGTTCAGTCATTTGAAGAGTTTCTGTTGTCCCAGAGCCAGAGGAGAGCAGAGGAAGGAGAATTTGGAGGAATCTAAGGTGGTTTCTTGCATAAAGAGACCATTTCTTCTTCTCCACTTCTCCTTTGTCTTCTTCAAGGTGCAGCCAAGCTTCCCCAACTCCGAGCAACTTCTTGGGAGAGGATTTAGTTTGACTTGGAGCAGATAAATGAGGGGAATTTCGTCCTAAATCCGGAATTCTTACTTCTTGTGGTTACATCTTCAGTTCTCTTTGATTTTTCCTTCCTAAACCATGTCTAGAACTGAAAATTCTGTAGTAAATCTGATGTACATTGTTATGGACGAGTAGACTCTCCTTTCTTGGGCATGGGAGAGTAGCTCCCATGTCATAGCATGTATGGAATAAGTAATTTCGTACTAAATGCATTTGTTTCTTGTTTCATTACCATGAAAGTGCCGGTTTATCCTTTTTCTTGCATGTATTGTTGGCCACCTTATGGGCATATTTTCTGCCTTCTTGCTTGATTTGAGAAGACAAGTAGGAATGTATGGAGGTGCTTTTCTTGGCAACCCTTCCTCTTCCACGAGAGTAGAGAGGGATGAGTTGAGGGACTGCTTGTGATAAAAAATGATTTTCATACACAAGAGTGTTGATTGGAGTTATGATCGTTACATTTACACCGGGAGGTGAAATGTAACACAACTTTCCCTTGAAACATGATCTTATGTATGTTTAAATTATTTTGTTTCCTTGATTGCTATGATATGAGAATGAAATACTAATGTCCAAAATTCCTAACTTTCTAAAATCGAACTTCTTTTGTGGTTCTTTCTTGCTAATTAGAGTCTAAATTTCCTATAGTTGAAATCTGAATTTTATGCTTTTAGAACAAATCTTCTCTACACTTTAATATCGGTCTAGATTGTTAAACTTTAGTACTGTTGTGCTCAATTAAGTTAGCTAAGCTCCTTGTGTTCGACCTTGACTATACTACCTCCGTATACTTGCGGAGTTTGGTTAAGTTGAGTAAACTATCCTTTAATTGGATTGAAACTCGTTAGTGTAAACAACCAACAAGAGGGGAATGGGCCCATGTAGTCATACCCTATAAATCAATTATTTAAACTTCTTACAAGAGATTTAGAGGCATTTTGTCTCTCTTTGTCATGTTTCTAAACCTTTGACATTTATCATAGGATAAAATGATATTTTAAGAATCCTTAGATTTCCTTCACTAAAAGAATATGCAAGGTAGGACCTTTCATGTAGTCTTCTTAGACCTCATGTGGCCTCTAGTAGGCTCTGAGTATCACTATTCTAAAATTAGATGGGCTTCCTCCTCTATAATACATCATCCATAGAGACCATCATCACATGTTATGAAGAGGTATGGTCCCTCCTAGTAATACTGTCATGCATGAATTTCTTCCTTGCACACTTTGGGTGAATAATATCTGTAACAAGATAGTTTAGAAAATTTGTGTACCATGGAATGGAAGCTAATACTTTCATGAGTTGATCATCTGGTCAGGAGTCATAGATGGGGACAATGTCTATGTCATGAAAGTGAATATGACTCAAATGATCAAAAACTATATTTTATGTACCCTTTGTCTTGTATCTCTAGGTTAGATTCTTGTAGAATGAGAATACATATGATCAATCTTGTTTTTGTGTCCTTCTTTTCCAACAGATAACAGATCACATCATGATCAATATATAGTATACCTTTTGATCCCACAAGGTATTGTCAGAATATATAAAAAGCATACACAACTACTAAGAATTCCTTCCCAATACTTACATAATTTATCTAGGATTCATCAAGAGTTTTGGACACATAATAGATAACATAGTGTTTCTTATCTATGTGCTGGCCCAAAAAGGGTTTCCACTGCATAATCACTAGAGTCACACATAATTTCATATGGACGTGACAAGTCTGGTGCTTGAATAATGGGGGTTGAAGTAAGGGCTTCTTTCATAATGTTGAAACTCTTCATGCACTCATCATTGAAATGGAACTTGACGTCCTTGAGTAATAGATTTGTCATTGGGTTAGCTATCTTAGAGAAATCCTTAATGTATCTTCTATAGAAGCTTGCATGACCTAAGAAGGCTCTGAATTCTTTCGCTCTAGTTGGATGATAAAGCTTAGCAATAACTTTTACTTTTGCATTGTCTACTTTGATTCCTCAGTTTCTGACTTTGTGGCCTAGAACAATGCCTTCTTTCACCGTGAAGTGACATTTTTCCTATTTGAGCACCAAATGTGCTTCTTCACAATGTTTGATTACTAGAGAGAGATGCATAGGCATGAGTATAATTAATATCCATAGATAGAGAAATCATCCATGTAAACTTCTATAATGTTACAATTAACCTGACAAAGATGGCTACCATACAACATTAAAACATAGTTAGCACATTACATATCCCAAAAGGCATCCTTCTGAAAGAATAGGTCCCAAAGGACAAGTAGAAGTAGTCTTCTCTAGGTCATCTGGGTGGATTGGAATTTGATAGAATCCAGAGTACCTATCAAGACAACAAACTTATTCTTGATGAGCTAGGCACTCTAAGACCTAGTATAGGAAGGGTAAGGGAAAATGATCCTTGCACGTAGTTTTGTTTAACTTCCTATGGTCGATGCACATCCTCCACATAATGATATTGTGAGTGTGGATGAGTTCATTTTTATTCATTGCATACCACCATGGTGCCTACATTCTTCAAAAAGACTTGTATTGGGATCATCCACAGTGAATCAGAAATAGGTTAAATGATTCCCAGAGTGAGAAACTTCACGACTTAAAGGCAAACTACTTCCTTACTGTCCAACTTTAGTTGGCGTTGGTGTGCTAAAGATGGTTTGTGGTCCTCAACCATAGGGATCTTTTGCATGCATATCATTTGACTAACTCCTATGAGATCACTGATCTTGTAACCTATGTCTTTTCACCTTGCTCTTAGTTCGGATAATAGTTTGCCTTCATGTTCACATGTCATGTAGAATTGATTATCAGTGGGCAAAATTGCAGGTCATCTAGGAAGACATACTTCACCTCTTCTGGTAAAGGTTTCATTTCATGGGCCTTTGGTGTTTTTTTTGGATCTTCTGTAAGATATACTACCTTAAGTTCTGCAAATTCAGCTCCCATGTCTTCTTCTACTGAATCAAGGTGAATTATGTACTTGTTTACTTGTTCATAAATAGAATCACTAGCCTTAAGATCAACAAGGGAAATCTTTAAAGGGTTGTCAAATCTGGATTCTCTTGTGTGAGGAGTGACATCCTTTCTATACAATATAATAAGAAAACTTCTTCTTGCATGTCAGACATCTTCATGTTGTCAAAAACACTAAATTCAAGATTTTTTTTCCATAACCTCAAAATTAAGGTTCATGCCTTGACATAAATTAATGCTCTTGCTGTGTCAAGGAAAGGTTGGCCAAAAATAAGAGGGTACCTAAGATATTTCGTTATGTCCATTACAACAAATTCACATGGGACATAAAAATCTTTTCTCACTTTGACTGGAACATCCTCAATGATTCAGATTGGGATAGTCATTGAAGAGTCAATGATCTATATCGTCATGCCAATTGGTAGTGTTATGAGAATCCTAGCCTCTTACACATGCAATAAGGCATAATGGAGATGCTATCCCCAATGTCAACTAATCCCTTTTTCATGTAGAATTGCTAATTAGGCATGTAATCCCAAAAGAGATTGGGTCCTTTTTCTTCTTTGGAATTTGATTTTGAATGATATCATATGTTGTATTGGAAAGATTAACCATTTCATATACCTCAATTGTATATTTTCTAGTGATAAACATCTTCAAATACTTTTATCATGCAAGTTTCTCTGCTAGGGTATCTGGGAAAGGGATGTCCACATGAAGCTTTTTCATTACCTCCTTGAACTTCACAAAGCAAGTGTTGAGTCGTGTCTACCTCAAGAACACTTGGAATGGAGGGTGAGTCCTATAGATTGGTATATCTGGATTGACTACACTCTTCTCTATGATGATTGTATCTTTTGAATCAAATTTGTCTATATTTTTTATAACTACAATGTCTTGTGACAATGCATTTCTGTCATACTACTTCTTTTGACAATGAAATAGGTACTTTTAAGTCTTGAATCATTACAAAGTCATCCTCTTATGTGTCCATCATACGGGTCTCAATAGATACATATGTAAAGACTCTTCCCAATCGTGTCACAACAACCTTCAATTGTTCTTGCTGCTTGGGATGACCATTTTAGGATAGCTGGCATGACCATGCTGGTCAGCACAAAGATGTTGTTGGATGAATAGAATGGTTGTGCTAGGTGACATGACCATTTTAGGATAGTTGTGTTGTCACTATTTCGAGAAACTTGACGCCATATATCAACAAGGTTGGGTTTTTTGTAACAACTGATGCCACATGTATGTTTTTTTATAGAAGGTCTACATATCCACCTTCCAACTCTGTTGTTCATTAGAACTAATGGTTCCATCCTGTGTTCAACTTAACAACATGCCAACACACTTGCAAAACCTAAAATAACAAATACATACACACAATTCACCCACCCACTTACATTTCCATTCTTGATTTCCATTCTCTTCAACACTTAATTCCATTCTCATGCACATACACAATTTAGAAAACACACATATAAGATCCATTCTCCAATTCCATTCCCAGGACATGTACAAGTGCAATTCTTGTTATATTCATTCATCTTAGGATTCATTCACACACCCATATATATACACAAAACATTCACACGTGCACCAAAAACAATTCACTTGCATCAAATTTAAAGTTGCAAAAAGTCATAACCACCACATGTATATAGAAATAATGACATCAAGATTTAGAAAACTCGTATTATATCCCAATCAAATTCAAAATTTGACTTCCTTAATGAAGGCATGTGCCCATTTTTATCATATCTCATCTATCTATTAATTTGTATAGGGCTCTATAGTTTAAAAAACTACAAAGAGAATGACATAATTTGGGAGTTTATTTGATTTTTTATATTATCAAATGAGACTATTTACTTATGATAATCAAGACAATATAAATTAGCTTTTGTATACAATAGATGTTAGTGTTTCCTATCTAACAATAATGTCCATATACCTCATTACATAGTGTCCCCATGCCCAATCATTATTCTGTATAGAGAACTATAAGTTTACAGTTATGTGAAACATTAATAAATATAGGTAATAATAGTTGCATATATATACATTGGATTAAAAAAATACCTCAAAATTCTTCCAAATTAATAATTTCATTTTCTTATCTACCTTTCCTCTAGCCTTTTTGAACTCTTTTATGGCCACCCTATAAGTTAAAGTAACACATTTTATTGAATTAGAAATAGTGATGTAATGAATGATGCATACATTAATATATATTGACATATAAAAAAATTACTCACATAAATAATGCTTTTAGTGCATGTTCCTCACTATCTACTTTGTCACCCAAAGGATATATATAATACACAGTTAGCATCTCGGGGACAATTACAAACGACCCCCCAATGATTATTACTGAGTGAAAAGAAGGGAAACAAAAGAAAACTCAAAATTGACAATGAAATGTAATTCATAAGTCAAAATTATAAGTAAAGTACCCAAAACTTACACAATACTAAAAGGAGATATAATCACACTCTTTCTCACATTACCAAAATATTTAAATGCGGTGGAGAAATATTCACCAATAGATTTTGGGCCTTTATCTACACAACTAATGAATGATGGAACTATAAATTCCACATTGGTTAGTGCGGACTCTCCACACACCCTATACAAGTAGCTGTAAAATATATTTTTTATTAATTAATATATAAGAAAATAGATCAACATATATTTTCATATATATAAAATGAGTTATTTATCCATAATATCTCACCATATCCAAAGTTCTATCACAGTTGTATTCAACCAAGCATAAGTAAATAAATCCACAATATCTATCAAGAATACGCTAGTATTGTGAGCTTGAACTGTATATCCTCCATAATATGAACCATCATAGTCGACCCTCTTCTAAGTTTCTTAGCCATAGTTCCAACCCCCTGCACTTAGGACCTAGAAAGTCAAATAGGTTCTTTGGAATCTAAGTAGGTAATTGAATATCAGGAGGAGGAAGTAGAGGATGAACTGTAGGGGTTTCTTAGGTGTTATGATCTGCACACACACACACACACACACACACCCACCCACCCCCACACACACATACACACACACACACACACACACACACACACACACACACACACACACATATATATATATATATATATATATATATATATATATATTCTCCTATCCATTGCCAATCATATACACATGTAGAAAATAATCACAAATACAAACACAATGAAAATTTAGCATACAACAATATAGATAACTCCCACTTTGGTCCACATAACCACACCACTTTCTACATCACCTACATCTCGTGCTTGGGGTGGCCATGTGGAATTGGTGTCTATTTCCAAGTGTAGTAGACAAGCCTGATACACACACAAACTGCATCAAAGAGCATTGGGACACCATATATCATGTCACGTAGAAGGGGTGGGTAAGCGCCGCCCAATGCAACAATATAGTGTTCTAGTAAAATACGACATGACATGGACCCCTACAAATTTATATATAATGTTATATATACCTAAACACAAATATGTTT
The DNA here is from genome assembly GCA_963693085.1 of Alisma plantago-aquatica. NCBI lineage: Eukaryota > Viridiplantae > Streptophyta > Magnoliopsida > Alismatales > Alismataceae > Alisma > Alisma plantago-aquatica. The sequence goes on along the minus strand of OY856409.1, from coordinate 1,055,701,325 downwards.
TAAATATACCCTAAAGACTATTATATTACAAAAAGACTTACACAGGGTGTGCTAGCTGGAGGGTCCATGAGATTACTCCCAACCACCTCTATCTTAGGAGGGTCCACCTCATATGAGACTGGGGAAACACATGTACTGTCTGAGGATTTGAAACTGAGAATCATGTTACTGTCTCATTGCATCCTCTATTTCCTTTCTATCATGTCTTGCACCTACTCTTGTGATTAGACTCCTTTCTAGAGAGATTTGTGCTTCTCTAACTATCCAAAAAAGGATATATACTGACACCAACCCCAATGACTAAAACATTCGAAATGCTTTGGAGTACCCAAAGAAACTGTCAATTCATCCCTTTGGCCCATAGGGATGAATTGTATTTCTTTTATTTGCTTGTAGAGATCCCACTAATCATCATCAATAGTAATTGATCAGTAAAACATAACACTCAAGGTCAAAAATAAACATGCACTCTGAGGCTTAAATTTTACCATTTTTGCAAACTACTTCAGTGGTTGCAGGGTTGGGTATTTCTCCATATTGATTTGTCCTCCCACCTATCAACTACTTGTGGTGAAGTAAAGATGCAAGAGCAGTAGAAGACTCATCAGACCCATCAGTATGCTTCTTAGAAGAAGATCCTTCCAGTCTCTTTTGGCGGCTCACATCATATCCACTTGCTCTCAAGTTGTGGTCATGCACATTCTTTGCATGCCTTTCTTTTTCAATGTTGTGTAATGCCTGGTTAATCCAAACCATATGTTAGTTATGTAATACATTGATTCATAAGAATAAATTTTAAATGACAAGGATGAATACCTTGAATTCATCTATTTGTCTTGAAGAAACAAACACTTGCCACAACTTTGGGTCAAGATATGCCCTTTGTTCAATGGAGGACTTCTTGTTCTTGTTGCTCATTTTGTATTCTCATCATATTGGTCCTGTAATTGCTTAATAGCACCCCACAATTTTGCATCACCTTTTTACATTGTAATTTTTTACCTAGGTCAAAGATTCTCTACAAGAATATCTTTATGTGGATATTAGAATTGTGAAAAAAGTAATATGAATATCTTTAAAAATCATAATATCTCATACATATGTAGTCTTTCATGGAATGATCAACTTTATGCCAAGATTCTATTGTAGTCTCCACTTTTCTACAAGTAATAACCCCTAGATATTGTGTGAAAGTACTGTGATTCTTCCCAATAGGATTTCCTACATCATCAAAGTCAACAACCATGTTTGGTCCTTTACCCCTTTGTGCTACTAACTTGTTCATCAAGGTGATGCCTCTTGTACATGTGTGATCATGTTGTTCTTCTACAAAAACATCAATATCACCTAGGTGAACATCCTTAGGATGCTCATCCTAAAATTGTCAAGAAACACATATAAGTGATACACATATATGTAATAAATATCATAGATAATGTAAAAATGTACATGTATGTAATAAAACAATATATCTTACACAATCATGGTGCTCATCCTCATGGTGCACATCGTCATGGTGCTCATCCTCATGGACAGACGCCATCTAAAAAATGTCATATTAAAAATAGTCAAAGAATGAAATATAAGTGATAAAGAATGTAAAAATGTACTTGTATCATATGAAACATATATGACTATAATAAAGAACGTAAAATGCACATTTAGCATTTAATAATAAAACACATGCTTCTAGTATTAGTTAGATCTTTGATCAATTAAAATCCCTTCTGTGTGATCTCCACACGTATATAAGTCAGTGTTAGCTTCAACATTCAGTGTTGGAAAGCCAAATGAGAATGGATTGGAGTCATCATACTTGTCATTGTACTCTTCTTTATCTATAGGATCTGATATGAACTTCCTTTCCCATGAAGAATGACAAAGCATTTTTCATTTACATGATAACATCTTACTTCCCTTTGATTCCATTATGAATGGTTCAACCTTCTCACCAATCTTTTCAAAATTCATTTATGTGAAACTCAATTCATCCACAACAACTCCTTTAGTGTTATCAACATAATTACATCTAAATACGGGAACTTTGAAATATGTATAGTCAACTCCCATATGTCTTCAATGACACCGTACAAAACAGTTTAGCTTCACATGGACTCTTATCATGTGCACTAAAAAAATACAATGAAGAAGCTTGAAGGGTGACCTCACTATTTTGGACTACACTCTTATCATCTTGATATTTTGTGTAATGTCAAAATCCATTTATGTCAAACCCTTAGTAAGACTTAACATTCATTTTTGGTTTAAAGGCTAGCCATTTGATATTTTCAGCAACATTATTTGGTGTTTGAGATAGTTGAAGAAAGACTTTATCTTCAAACCACATAATAAATGTCCTACTATGCTCTTTGGAAAGCCACATTCATCTGGCTCGAGGATATTTTATCTTAATAAAATTGGTACGTTTGGTTATATAAATACCCACTTCATTGATGTTGTGTAAAAATACAAGTGTTTTTGTTCCCAAAGCTCACAACTAATTACTTCTTCTCGTGCTCCTAAAGTTCCTTTCCCGGAATAGGGAACAATATTATTTTTTTTAGAAGGAGCTTCATTACAACTCAAAAAGTCATTGCAAAAGTCCATAACCTCCCTATCTAAAAAACCCTTAGTAATACTCCCTCCAGGCCAATAATGGTTTCAAACATCACCTTCTAAAAACAGTCATGTATCGATCAAAATGATACATCCAATGCAAGAAAACAAGATCCAACATTTTCACTTCTCTAGTTAAATGGACAATAAGATGTATCATGATATCAAAGAATGAAGGGGGTAAATACATCTCAAGCTGGCACAGGGTAATGACCACTTCTCTTTGAAACTCATCAAGATTTTCTTGATCAAAAAATGCTACATAGAGTGTTAAAGAAGAAGCAAAGCTTGGTGATTGCAAACCTCACATGCTTTGATAGTATGCATCGAATAGCCGCGGGTAATGTTTTCTGCAACAAAGTGTGACAATTATGAGATCTAACACCTATCAAATTCAAATCCTTCATTGATACCAACCTCCAAATATTTGAAGAGTATCCTTGTGATACCTTAACATCAAGAAATCACTCACAAAGAGTTCTCTTATCTTTTCTAGACAACATGTAACAAGCAGGAGGTAAATATGTTTTCCGATCACTGCTAACTAATGTTTTCAATTCTTTCCTTATACCCATTTCAGGTGGTACATTATAGTTTTATTGCCATCTTTAGACTTACCTGGTATATTCAATAGAGTACTAATGACGCTATCACAAACATTTTTCTCAATATGTATGACATCGATACAATGTGTGACTACCAAAGAAATCCAATAAAGAAGATTCCAGAATGTTGACCTCTTCTTGAATAAAGATTTGTCACTCCATGTGAGAATAGTACACTATAATCTCTTACCAAATGCATTGACAAAATATTTTACTCTTTCATAAACAACCCTCATAATATAGGTTTAGGGCACTCCCTTCCTCAGTTGATCCATTGAATGCTTTGTGTAACTTTTGGTGAGGATGCACTTTTGGAAGAAACCTTCAATGACTACGATATACACTCTTTCCACATATTTTATTCATAATATATTAGTGTTCTCCTCACATATTAGGGCATTCTTTGTATCCTTTATGTTGTATCCATACAAATTCACATATGCTAGAAAGTCATTAACAATGCTAAACAACATAGAATGAAAATGAAATGTCTCTCTATGAGAAGCATCATAGGTCATTAAAACTTCTTCCCAGAGTTTCTTTAAATCATCAATCATATGTTCAAGAAAAATAAATATCGTTGCCAGGTTGTTTGGGGCCCAATATCAACAAGGACAACACAAAATACTTATTTTTCATACATAACCAGGGAGGAAGATTGTATGTAACAATCAGAACAAGACATGTGCTATGTTGGTTGCTTAATGTGCTGTATGGATTTATCCCATTGGTACAAATTCCAACTCTTAGATTCTTGACTTCTTCACTAAATTCATGGTACAATATGTTGACATAAGTGTTATAAATTTTCCATATTTTGATAACGACTTAACCATTACATTCATATGTATCCAATATGTTTGTTTAAGATTGATTTTAGGCATTAGGTACATGAAAATTATCAAATTGCTCAAGCCCTAGCTTGATATAGTTCAAGCCAAAAGCAATGCAAATGAGAATTTGGGAGACCACTCCAAATCACCTTAGATCAATTTTGTAATATTTGTATTGATGATATGACATGTAACTAAGATTAGAAAAAACCAAGGACACTTAATTCAAACATTTGATCACTTAAATATAATTTTGGAAAATTCATTACATGCACTTCACCGGTCGAGTTACAAACTTGACCGATCCTTAATGGATTTGGAGAATGATATTGATCAATTGAGTTGTCTATCCACAAAACTTGACTGATGATCTCTCTGCCCAAAATCAATTTAAGTGGATAGATGGAGTTGCCACAGGACAAACTTGATCAATGGTTTAAATTGGTCTTGACGTATAGTGGGATCGGTCAAGTTATTTTTATTATAACTCGACCGAATGCACTGTATAGAAAATGTAGAAAAAGTAAATCTAATCGTTGGAGAGTTGCAAAACTAAAAAAAGTATCCATCGCAACCCTTCAAATGGATAGAAAATGTTCAAAAGTGTCCCCACACTCTATTGGGCAGCCCTAACTATAAATAAGACCCTTAGAGTTCATTCCAAGTTTGCTCATTCATGCTATTCAAGGTCCTTTCCATAGTTGAGTGCTTTTGGTCTACTTGAGCCCCTTTCTCTCTCTTGTTTACACTTCAATTTGTCCATATGAGTGAGATCGGTTGTGTGTGAGAGAGCTACCTCGTTATTCAATTGTAAAGATCTCATAGTCTCTCCTTCCCAATCTCTTTCTTCATGTTTATGATGATGAAGGCTCATCTAAGTGAAGGAGGAGACACATGCTTCTTCAAGTTATAGAAGAAGGTGCCTCAAGCTTCTCTGAGTGAAGGAGGAGATCAGGGAGGAAGATTTAAGGAGATGAGTGGGTAAAGCCTTAAGACCAAAGACTCATTGGAAGAGGGGGAAGACCTTGGTGAAGGCATCCAGCTGAATGCAAGAGTGGTTAAGACATTTGTGAGGTAGAAGACTAGCTATTGGATAGGTAAGACCTTGATTGTAAGGTTGTTGGCTCCCTTGGCCTTAAAGGGAAGCCGGGTATCCTTGTCTCAGAAAAGGAAGGTCATTTATTGTAACTCTTATAAGTGAATATAAGGAGTAGAGAAGCTTAAGAAATCCTAGAGCTTGACCTCTCTAGGTAGTGGACCGGATCTCCCCTAGTTTGGAGAGTGGAATCACTCTAAAACATCTTGTCCAATTGGTTGCTTCAATTTCTCTCATCCTTGCTATGCATGTTTAGATTTCCATCAAATTGACTATTTGCAATTATGACTAGTTGAAGTACATTGAAGGTCTAACTATTTTTGTGTAAGTTTTGAAGCTCTATTCATCCCCTTTAGAGCCCTCCAATCGAACAAGTGGTATTAGATCCATAATCTTCTCTGACATATCTCCCATGAGATGAGAAGATGGGCGACTTACTTGGGTCCCTCAACCTAGAGGGATGCTTCTCCATGAGACCTCTGGTCTTCTACGACACCAATTTCCTTGTTGGAAATGACGGATGTAGTTCGTCCTTTAAGGGACCAACTACGACATGTAGAAGTGGTGATTCTACCATACAAGGAGCCAACTGGTGATGTATCTACTTAGGATGAAGCTACAATCAAGAAGGCATAGCTCAATGCCAAGGCAATAAGCGTCATCTATCCTTTCCCCACTCCTTTTGAGTTCAATCGGATCTCTTCATGGGACACAACCCATGAGAGTTGGAACAAGTTGTGCATCACATATGAAGGCACACAACAAGTGAAGGAGTCTAAGATCTACATGCTCAACGGGATTCTTGAGAACTTCAAGATGGGAAATATGAAAAGAGTGGAAGACATGTACTCAAGGCTCAACACCAACATCAATAGGTTGGCTTCTTTGGGCCACACATTGGATATGGGGACCATCAACTCAAAGATTCTAAGGTCCCTACCCAAGAGATGGGAACCCAAGGTAACTTCAACCGAAGAAGTTAGAATCCTTGAAACTTAGCCACTGAAGAGTTCATTGGAAACCTCCAAGCCCATGAAGAAAGGGTAGACAAGCAAGAGGTAGATAAAAAGAAAGAAGAGAATGAGTCAAAGAAGATTAAAGATAATGACTTCAAAGCTTAAGTGGAGGCAATGATCCTTCAACAACAAATTGCTTGTCAGTCCTCTCATACCTCCACAAGTGAAGATGATGGCCCTAGTAATCATGAAGCCAACTACTCTAAGGGAAAACACTTCAAGGGAAGGCCTTCCTGATCCTCAACCCCTAGGTGCTATGAATGTGGAAAAAAGAGGCACTACAAGAATGAATGCCCAAAGGCCAAGAAGAGCCACCACAAGAGCAGCCACAAGAAGAAGGATGATATTAAGAAGGATGGAAAATACAAGAGGAAGGATAAGAAGGAGAAAATAAGCAAAGGTGAAACTCATGCAACTTGGGAGGAATCCTCATCTTGTAGTTCAAGCTACGATGAAGGAGAATGTCATCTTTCACTCATGGCCTCCACAAGTGAAGACATAGGTGAGTTAAGTGAGGTAAGCTTGCATGGGTTATCCAAAGAAACTCTTATTTATATGCTTAATGGTACCCACTCCTATTATTCCGAATGTAAATCTAAGAAGAAGAGGTCGGGTAAGATCATTGATGATTTATATGCTAAAATTGAGATTCTTGATCAAAACAAAAAAATTGCATCTTGATAGCATTGATTTCTTGCAAGGGATGTTTCTTGATCTTGAGCTCCAATACAATGGAGTTGAAGTTGAGAATGGTGTCTACCTTAAGAACATCACTATTCTTAATGAAGAAAACTAAGACCTAGTAGATAAGCTTTCTTTGCTTGAAATTGAAACTAATGATCTGAATTTGCTTGTAACACTACTACGGATGAAAATAGAATCTTTCTTGATGAACTTGTGTTTCTTAGAACTGAAAATGCTAGGTTTCTTGCTAAAATTAATGATTTATCTTCTAGACCTATTTTACCCAGAAATGAAGTTGCTTCTTTTTCCTTGTATAGAGATTCTTACTTGACTAAAGCCCTCTGCTTTGAGGTCGACCTGCTGCATGCTGATGATGATATTCCTCATTTGTCTTCTACTATTGTCACTCTTACCAATGATTCACAAATTGAGAGCCACTTTGCAAACTTTCCTTAAAGGGAAGAAGTGACTCAATGAAGTCTTGGATCACTCCACCAAACATAGTGGTATGAGTGGTTTAGGACATGAGGGTGCTCCAAAAGGCAAAGGCAAAAGTAAGAAGAAGAGAAAGGGACCTTCAATCTTCCATGGAGAGTCTTCTGTCTCTAAGAACCCAATGGTTTGTGTTCATTGTAGGAGTGATGACCACTATTCTACTTATTGTCCTTAGAGGGAGAAGGGGACCAAATTAAAGATGAAGTATACCAAAGCTAACCTTGGATCCTAAATTTTAAATTGGGCACTGATTATCTTTATTTCTTGTAGGTAAAAGGAAAATGGATTGTTGATAGTGGCTGTTCAAAACACATGACCAGTGGAATCAACCATTTCAATCAATTCACTAAGAAGAAAGGAGGATCAGTGACTTTTGGGGACAACAACAAGAGTAAGGTAATAGATGAGGGTGACGTAGGTGATTCACTTTGTATAAAGAATGTTCTTCTTGTGGATGGATGACATCACAATTAAATAAGTGTTAGTCAGCTTTGTGATAATGGCTATCTTGTTCTATTTACTTATTTAGAATGCTTTCTTCTAGATTCCCTCTCCTAAAATGTCATATATAAGGGAACTAAAAATGGTAATATTTACATTATTATTCTTGACTCTATTAAACCTATTGTTGGTAGATGTCTTGTTGCCAATTCAAATGATATTTCTTTATGGCACCGTAGGCTTGGTCATGTAAATATGCATCATATGAAGAAGTTAAGCAAAAAGGACTTGGTGAACAAACTTCTCAAATTGGATTTTGAAAAGGTTGAGGAATGCCAACCTCATACCCAACAATACAAAACCAAGTCCTCCTTCAAATCCAAATGATTCCTTAGCACCAAGAGAGTTCTTGAGCTTCTTCACATTGATCTATTTGGACCAATGCGTACTCAATTTCTTCATGATAGAAAGTATTATCTTATGATTGTCGATGATTTTTCTAGATATACTTGGACCTTCGTTCTTGTTTCAAAAAGTTATACTATCAATATTTTCTTGACTTTTTATAAATGAGTTCAAAATGAAGCTTCTTGTCGGATTGTTTCTATCTGTAGTGATCATGGGGGAGACTTTGAAATGATTTGTGTGAACGATTTTGTGAGGAATCCGAGTATGCACATAAATTTTCTTCACCTCAACAAATGAGGTTGTAGAGAGAAAGAATAGGTCACTATAAGAAATGTCTAGGGATATGCTTCTAGAGTATGACACTCCAAAAGAAGTTTTGGGCTAAAGTCATTGTGCAAAACTGGGTTTTTACTCATCCTTCTTTGAAGAAAACTCCCTATGAGCTATGGCATGGTAGAAATCCATCAATTGAATTCTTTCATGTTTTTGTTTGTCCTTGTTTTGTTTTGAACACTAAGGATTACCTTGAAAATTTTGATCTGAAATCTTACAAGGCTTTCTTTCTTGGCTATAGCACTACCAACAAGGCTTATAGAGTGTATAACATTGATTTGTGTAAAGTTGAAGTATCTATAAATCTTAGATTTGTTGAGACTAACCCCTCTATTCCCAAAAATGTTGTTAATGATGATGTTGCAGATGAGGTGATCCCTCTCTGAAAGGAGCTCACCATTGCAGATGATGTTTCAAATTTGGTCCAATTTGGACACTATTTGAGCAAGTTATGCAATTTTTTGCACATTTTGGACTTTATTGCAATTTACCCAATTGAGAGATTTATTTGTAATTTATCACTTGCATTATGTTCCTTGGATATTATATCATCATTATTGATCTTATTGATACATGGGGTACCTATTTAATCCTTGGTTTGAAGGTGCTTTCTCCAAGGGTATTTTAGGGTTTACCCCTTCATGGATGAGCTACCTTTAGTAGATATCAACTAATGAATTATTTGTTTTTCTAGGAAATTCAAGAAATTAGGGATAAGCATGTATATATAGATGGTGGGGGAGCTGCTTGTGTGTGTGCTTGTATATTCTTAATAGTTTAAGGCCGTGGACACTTGGAAAGATACTAGAACTTCAACTTTTTCTTTTTCTTTATCTTAAAGTTTCATATACTTATCCCTAAGAACCAAAAAAAGACATTTTATCTCCACCAATTCCATTATATCAACCTTTTTTTTTTGGAAATAGGTAAATATATTGCCAAAAGGATTGTACAAATAGACCGACTTACACAAGCATAACATCATATGGAACCAAAATATACATGTGTGTATCTAACTACAAAAAACCCCAGTATAATTTAGCACGGTGGGGAAACCTTCTATCAACCTTGTTCTCCCTCTGTGCTGCTGCAAATTTCCTGTCCAATGAAGAAGAAAGAGGGGAACTTCTTGAAAAAGATTCTAGGGTTGCAATTGGCTTCCTTTTAGGGTTTGAAAAGCTTCCTTCTAGTGATCTTGATATAAAAGAGTAAGAATCCCCTTCTTTCCTCCATTTATTTGTTTTTTATCCTTACTCCTGCCTTTCTCCAGGTCAAAACCTTGCTATTCCATGATAGAAATTGCTCTAAAGCTCTAAAACCCTACCTTTCTTGCTCCTTATGCTTAGGGTTTGCTCATTTAATAAAGAAAGGTGCTAGATGGATGAGTTCACAACTTATGCTTGGATTTCCTACCCTACCTGCTCGTATTTTTTTTTCTGTTTGGGAGTTTATCTTCTAATAATAGGAAAGTTTTATATCTTGCTCTACATTTATTGCTTACCATAAGCTTGCTAGCTCATGTTCTTATTTGAAAATGATGATCCACGCACTAAAAAGCTATGCTTGACTTGGATTTCAATTTTTATAATGTTCCCTATTATGATTTCAGTTCTAGATGAACTTGTGATCATGTTTAGGTTATTCCTAAGGTATAATATGACTTGGATCGGGTTGGTTTGACAACCTATGGTGCTAAGAACCTATCAACCAATGATCAATTTTAGGGTTTAAAGCTGATTTCTTCTATAAACCCATAACCCGATGATGGTACCATTGCAACAACCCTATGGTGTTGTCTTCATGACAACTGATGGTCGGGATCAAAGGTTTCATATGATGGTGACAGCCTGTGGTCACCCCCTTAGGTTAGGTTTTGGATCAATTAGAAGTTTAATGATCAACCATTAAGTGCCCTATTGATGTAATCAATCAATGATGACATTAGCTTAATATTTGATATTGATTAATGAATATAGTGTTGATCTAACAACCTATGGCAAATTAATGATCACTAATGATGGTGGATAAGGTCTCCAAAACCTATGGTGAGTTAATCAAATAGTTGTAGCATCAATTAATCCTTAGACCAATGGTTTCTTGGGTCACTTGATGCAATGGTCGAACCTATACTGTAATTGATATTTTTAATATATGAACTTGACCCAATGGTCAAGATATAATGCTTATTACTCCAATAAAGTGGAATTATGGCTAATTTAATATGTTGGTCCTAATAATGTGATTTATATGATTTCCTTTATATGATCAACTTAAGGAGCTTACTTGCTGACAATGGATGGCTTGTTTTAAATGAACAATCGATTGTGGGTTTATCCCTACTCTCAATGGAACTTTTTGTGTTGTTAATCAAGGGATGTCTACGGTTAGATGGTGACTCTTTCTAGAGAACAAATCAAGGACTTCATTGGTGGTTTATCCAAGGTGTTCACTTATGTAAACAACCAATGGTATTACGTTTTAAACATCCAATGGTTCTGGGTGACATTGTGGTATGGTGATATGGGTTGAATGATGATGGAACAAATGGAGTGTTACCCTTAATAAGGTAGTCTTACCTATTCACTCATATGAAAAGAAGGTATGATAACCATATCGTGTTTATATGTAACCCTAATGAGGTATAGCTTGTTATATCTAGCTTTAATATAACTAAATGGTGGTAATTGTGTACGAATAGTCCTTGAATGACTAATACTATCATGGAGTACTCTCTTTTTGTTGTTGAAACCCTAGTATGCTATAAACCGATGGTTACACCTTGATTTATGTGTGGGTTCATACTTGAGAATAGTATGGAATGTGATGGTGATGCTTCACCTTATGCATCCATGATCTAATGGGGATGTTGTGAGTTAGGGTTTGGGTACGAGTGCTGATTAGTAACATTAATATAATTTATCTTGTTGAACCTAACTCTAATGAAAATAGATAAAGATGAGTATTCATGTTTAACTTTCTTATATGATGACATAATGGTGAAATAACCTCCTTAACATGATCATAATCTTAATGTTTTAATTGGTGGTTATCATAGCTACATAGTTGATACTTTCTTATGCTAAACATGTGCATTATGAATATGATGAGGGTTAATCAGATATAGATTCCCTGCATGTTGATGTAATAAAGGAATGTTCTTAATGTTAATATAACCCTTCTATGATTGTTTATGAATATCTCCTAGATCATTAATGCAATATTGTGTTGATATGGTGTATTATATGTAAGTGATGTTGTTGAGCCTTGTTATAAGGCATGGAAAGATAATGATGATCTTGAAGGGAATAGTATGATGGTCTTAATGACCTTTGGGCATGGTTGAGCCCTGAATGAGGTGTAATCCTCTTGTGTTGATAAGGGTTGATACCCTGTAATATTGTAAAAAGGATTTATATCATGTGATAGTATGATGGTCTTAATGACCTTTGGGCATGGTTGAGCCCCGAATGAGGTGTAATCCTCTTGTGTTGATAAGGGTTCATACCCTGTGATATTGTGAACATGATTTATGTCTTGTGATAGTATGATGACTAGTGTGGTCTCATGAATGGAAAGTGAATAGTACCATGTGATGATGAGATGATAAATTATGTTCCACACATTTATAACTTTTAAAAGTTGTGATATTTATATGCTTGCTAGAAGTGAATTAGGGTTTGTATGTCCACTTGTTTGATGCAGTCTTAATTCACCCAATTGGAATAACTAATCAAGTGCAACTCTAATCATGTAGTATCCTGTGTCGTAGGGCCATCTTCAATATCAGAACTTGTTGGATGGTGAAACGAGTATTCCTAAGGGAAACTTGGAGCACATACTATTGAGTATGTGGGGGTGGCAGGTTGAGGATATATCCTTGTCATCCACAATGCAGGTTATGGAGGATGGCTATGGTCATGCCTCATACATCTGATGTGATTGAGGAAAACTACAGTTGTACCTCAGATTAGGGGGTTTTGTATACCCTAGTTTCTAGTGTTGTGACTTGTATCAAGGGCGGACTAGTGGTTAGTAGTTTGTCTATATATCGCTATGGTGGCAGCTTTGACTGACATGTCACTGCTTTTTTACTCATACTGACCGAGGGGAAGAGATCTTAGGATATCGACACTCCTAGATCTTATACGGAATCAAATAACCCTTTGCAGGGGTCGGTTGGACTTTGGATGATATGATTCAAATTCCCCAGGGCATAATAAAAGATGTAATACAACCGTGTAGCATATTTCTTTAGGGTTATACATGATGTTTCACACTGGATGATAACCCTTATTTGTTATGTTTCCATAAAGATGATGCTTAGTGCAATTAAGAGATAGTAGATATACTTAGGTTGTGGATATGCTTAAGATTGTAGATGTGCACATACAATAGCTATGCTTATGTTGATAACTATACTGCTACTCCTGATTATAATCATGATGCTAGCTATCTCATCTTGTTAGTTATGTTTAGCATGCTAGCCATGCCTTTGTAACTAGAGATGCATATAATTCTAATCATGCTTATCAAGATAGTTGTGTTTATGTTGTATCTCTTTTTATGATGTTGATATGTTCAACCTGTTAGACATGTTGATGTTGTTAGCTATGTGTATGATACTATATTTATTCATGATGTAAGAGATGTTCATGCTGCTAGACTCCTTATACTATTAATAGGGATATGAGAATAGTCTGGATAATGAAGATAGTTATTATCGGCTCCTTTATGTATTTTGTTAATCATCAGTGTTGTTGAGCTTATTTGTTATATATGATTAAACTGCTTAAACTTTTTCATTACATAAAAATGTTGGAATCAATATACGTTGTTGGAGGTTATATCTCTTGTTGGGACATGGGTCTCACCCTTGTGGTTCGTCACATCTTTTTAGGTAATCGGAAGTGATGAAAACAAACTTGTGGCAGCAAAGAGGAGCTATAGTAATGAATCTTTGAGAAAGTTGATTTGATGTCTAGTGTGTCTAAGAGTCATCCCTGTACTCTCAAGTATGGACATGAAAAGTTTGGATATGGTTTTTCAAATGAATGAAAATTTTCTTAGCATGTTAATGTTTGTTGTGTGGCATATACAAATATTGTTATCCTGTGTATATATGTTGTATCTAAGGTGATAGAACAATTTGTATCAAATTCTTGGCATAGTATGGATAAAAGAAAGATGTTGGGCTCTTATGCAAATGTTTCTGAGTAGGTACTGACATTGAAATCAATTTTAATTTACCCATATTTTTGGGTATGTGGTTAATTGGTGATTGATTGTATTTTATGTTTTGAGTAATCTCGTTTAGAGTAACAGGTTCTCACAAGTTGGTATCAGAGCTTTAGGTTCACTAAGTCTACAGGGACACTATGGCTTAGGACTAGGATGTTGTCAAAATTAGGAATATGACAAAAAAAATGGTGTATACTGCCTAATCTCAGTATTTGGATGCCCTGGCCAGGTATTCAATTATTGAAGTAAAGGTATGGAACTCTTAGATTGTTATCTTTCTTATTAATCTGATCAAGTAGTCATTTTGAGACAATCTAAAGAGCATAATGAATAATAAATCATGATATGAATATCTCAATCCTACCTTAAAGAAGATGGCAATTGCATCATATTCTATCAAAACTTGAATGTTTAGTAACTATAAGAGAAAGATACAACACCATGAAATCTAAATTTGAATACAAATTAGAAAAAGAGGAGTTCTTGAAGATGTGATTCAAGAAGATAATAAAGTAAAAGATAGAAAAGTCTATTCTTATAAAGTGATTCAAGGTATGAAATCCACATAAGATGGAGAGAACTACAATGATAAGTATAAAATGAGAAGATAAATGAGAACAATGACAAAGGAATAAGGTGGAACCTGAGTTAATCTCAGACCAACCTATGTGTGTATGAAAGTGTTAATGTAAAATAAGCATGACGTTTGAAAGAAATTAAGGAAGATGATCCATGTTTAATGAAGAAAATGTGGAATATGATGATTTACCTGTTGATAAGTGGTTGAAAAACATAATAAAATAAGAGAACATACCCAAGTGTGATAAATAGTCATCAAGGAAGGAGTAATGAGATATGTTAATAATGATGATTCCTATGCTAATGGCAAGGAACCCAAAATGAAAAGGGTGAAATGATACATAAGAAGTTGTAACTTGCATAATGAAAATAGAATTGGTTACCATTTTGCTAGTGACCCTTCAACAATGTTGCTATGACGTGGGAAGTGTGTTTCCCTTTGTGTCTTTCCTTTCCAGGGCACAACTTTCAAGTGGATCATTGCCACTTGGTATGTGTGGATTTGTTGTAAACATGAGGGTGGATAGCTTATTATAGCATAAAGTTGTTTGGACTATGGTTCTAAGATCATAAAGCTTGTGATGAGTTTTCTTTTGAGCCTTCCAATAATTTGGGAGACTCCTCTTATATGTTTTGAAATTTATTATGTTGGTAAAAGTAGACGAGATAAGGATGTGAGTTCCTTATAACACATGAGGTGGATACCAAGGTAATGAATCCTAGTATCCAAGATGTATCAACAATATGAGAAATATGTGAAGTTTGGAGATGTTTATTAAATGAACATTCCAAGTATTCCTCTCCTGTAGAGAGAGAGAGAGAGAGTTGACGATGATCCTATAAATATTGTTTGGAAGGAAAAACAAAAGTGACTCTATAATGTTGTGTATGGTCTAGTGATAGCTGGGCAACACCACTATCAAGGATATATGGTTTGTTGATTCAATATATATAATTCCAGGACGATAGCTAGAATTTAGAGTTGAAAGTTACTATCAGATTTGTATAGGTGGCACAACAAGTTTCTATGTTCAATATTTACAAATGTCTTCTTATTTGGGGGTTTTTGTGCTGGCCCAAGATGATATATGTATGAATGATGTGACATCACAATGATATGCATGTAACCATGTGAAGCTAATAGGATGAGGTGCAAAGGAAGTACCCATCTTTGTTCACCTTGGATTTCGGGGGCAAAATCCCTATTAGGGGTTTATAGTTGTAAGGCCTTTAAACTTGCTTTATGAGTTGAATAAGCTTAATTATCATAATTTAATTTTTATAACCCTAATATAACCTTGTAATATGCTTTTAAATCATAAGACAAGTTTAAGTTTCAATTTTGGTCCAATTTGGACATTGTTTGAGCAAGTAATGCAATTTTATGCACATTTTGGACTTTTCTACAATTTACCCAATTGAGAGGTTTTCTTTGCAATTTATTAATTGCATTATGTTCCTTGGATATTAACTCATCATTATTGAGCTTTTTGAGCCATGGGGAACCTATTTAATCCTTAGTTTGAAGGTGTTTTCTCCAAGGGTATTTTAGGGTTTACCCCTTCATGGATGAGCTACCTTTAGTAGCAATAAACTAATGAATTATTTGTTTTGCTTGAAAATTCAAGAAAAGAGGGATAATAATGTCTCTATGGATTGTGGGGGAGATGCTTGTGTGTGTGCTTGTATATTCTTAATAGTTTAAGGCCATGGACACTTGGAAAGATACTAGAACTTCAACTTTTTCTTTTTCTTTATCTTAAAGTTTCATATACTTATCCCCAAGCACCAAAATGAGACATTTGCTCTCCATCACTTCCCTCCTTCTATGAAACTCGTTCTCCCTCTGTTCTGCTCTGAATTTCCTATCCAAGGAAGAGGAAAGAGGGGATCTTCTTGGAAAAAGAATCTAGGGTTGCAATTGACTTCCTTTTAGGGTTTAAAAAGCTTCCTTCTAGTGATCTTGACCTAAAAGAGTAAGAATACCCTTATTTCCTCCATTTATTTCTTTTTTATCCTTCCTCCTACCTTTCTCCAGGTTGTAACCTTGATTTTCCATGATATAAATTTCTCTAAAGCTCTAAAACCCTACCTTTCTTGCTCCTTATGTATAGGGTTTGCTCATTTGATGAAGAAAGGTGCTAGATGGACGAGTTCACAACTTATGTTTGGATTTGCTACCCTACCTGCTCATATTTTCTTCTGTTTGGGAGTTTATCTTCTAATTATAGGCAAGTGTTATAACTTTCTCCACATTTATTGCTTACCATAAGCTTGCAAGCTCATGTTCTTGCTTGAAAATGATGATCCATGCACTAAAAAGCTATGCTTGACTTGGATTTCGATTTTTATAATGTTCCCTGTTCTGATTTCAGTTCTAGATGAACCTGTGATCATGTGTGTGTTATTCCTAAGGTATATTATGACTTGGATCGGGTTGGTTTGACAACCTATTGTGCTAACCACCTATCAACCAATGGTCAACTTTAGGGTTTAAAGCTGATTTCTTCTATAAACCCATAACCCGATGATGGTACCATTGAAACAACCCTATGGTGTTGTCTTCATGACAACTAATGGTCGGTATCAAAGGTTTCATATGATGGTGACAACCTATGGTCACCCCCTGAGGTCAGGTTTTGGATCAATTAGAAGTTTAATGATGACATTAGCTTAATATTTGATGCTGATTAATGAATATAGTGCTGATCTAACAACCTATGGTGACTTAATGGTCACTAATGATGGTGGATCAGGTCTCCACAACCTATGGTAAGTTAATCATATAGTTGTAGCATCAATTAAGCCTTAGACAAATGGTTTTTGGGTCACATGATGCAATGGTCGGACCTATATTGTAATTGATGGTTTTAACATATGAACTTGACCCAATGGTCAAGATCTAATGTTTATTCCTCCAATAAAGTGGAATGATGGCTAATGTAATATGTTGGTCCTAATAATGTGATTTATATGGTTTCCTTTATACGGTCAACTTAAGGAGCTTATTTGTTGATAAGGGATGGCTTGCTTTAAATAAACAGTCGATTGTGGGTTTTACCCTACTCTCAATGGAACTTTTTGTGTTGTTAATCAAGGGATGTCTAGGATTAGATGGTGACTCTTTCTAGAGAAAAAATCAAGGACTTCATTGTTTGTTTATCCAAGGTGTTTACTTATGTAAACAACCAATGGTCTTACCTTTTAATGAGATACAACTTTTTATACCTAGCTTTAATATAACTAAATGATGGTAATTGGGCATGAATAGTCCTTGAATGACTAATACAATCATGGAGTAATATCTTATTGTTGTTGAAACCCTAGTATGCTATAAACTGATGGTTACAACTTGATTTATGTGTGAGTTCATACTTGAGAATAGTATGGAATGTGATAGTGATGCTTCACCTTATGCATCCATGATCCAATGGGGATGCTGTGAGTTAGGGTTTGGGTATGAGTGTCGATTAGTAACATTAATATAATTTATCTTGTTGAAACTAACTCTAATGCAAATTGATAAATATGAGAATTCATGTTTAACCTTCTTATATGATGACATAATGGTGAAATAACCTCCTTAACATGATCATAACCTTAATGTGTTAATTGGTGGTTATCATAGCCACATGGTTGATACTTTCTTATGCTAAACATGTGCATTATGAATATGATGAGGGTTAATCATATCTAGATTCATTGCATGTTGATGTAATAAAGGAATGTTCTTAATGTTAATATAACCCTGCTATGATTGTTTATGAATATCTCCTAGCTCATTAATGCAATATTGTGCTGATCTGGTGTATTATATGTAAGTGATGCTGTTGAGCCTTGTTATAAGGTATGGAAAGATAATGATGATCTTGCAGGGAATAATATAATGGTCTTAATGACCTTTGGGCATGGTTGAGCCCTGAATGAGGTGTAATCCTCTTATGTTGATAAGGGTTGATATCGTGTGATATTGTGAAAATGATTTATATCTTGTGATAGTATGATGGTCTTAATGACCTTTGGGCATGGTTGAGCCCTAATTGAGGTGTAATACTCTTGTGTTGATAAGGGTTGATACCCTGTGATATTGTGAAAAGGATTTATATCTTATGATAGTATGATGACTAGTATGGTCTCATGATTGGAAAGTGAATAGTACCATGTGATGATGAGATGAGAAATTATGTTCCACACATTTTATATCTTTTAAAAGTTGTGATATTTATATGCTTGCTAGAAGTGAATTAGGGTTTATATGTCCACTTGTTTGATGCATCCTTAATTCACCCAGTTGGCATAACTAATCAAGTCCAACTCTAATCATGTAGTGCCTATGCCATAGAGCCATCTTCAGTGTCAGAACTTGTCGGATGGTGAAATGAGTATTCCTAAGGGAAACTCAGAGTGCATACTATTGAGTATGGGGGGTGGCAGGTTGAGGATATATCCTTGTCATCCACAATACATGTTATGGAGGATAGCTATGGTCATGCCTCATACATCTGATGTGATTGAGGAGAAATGCAGTTGTACCTCAGATTAGAGGGTTTTTTATACCCTAGTTTCTAGTGTCGTGACCTGTACCAAGGGCGGACTAGTGGTTAGCAACTTGACTATATGTCGCTATGGTGGCATCTTTGACTAATATGTCACTGTCGTTTTACTCATACTGACCGAGGGGAAGAGATCTTAGGATACCAGCACCCCTAGATCTTATACAGAACCGAATAGCCCTTCACATGGGTCAGTTAGACTTTAGATGGTACGATTCAAATTCCCCATAGCATAATAGAAGATGTAATACAGCCGTGTAGCATATTTGTTTAGGGTTATACACGACGTTTCACATTGGATGATAACCCTTATTTGTTATCTTTACATAACGATGATGCTTAGTGCAATTAAGAGATAGTAGATATACTTAGGTTGTGGATATGCTTAAGAGTGTAGATGTGTACATACAATAGCTATGCTTATGTTGATAACTATACTGCTACTGCTGATTATAATCATGATGCTAGCTGTCTCATCTTGTTAGTTATGTTTAGCATGCTATCCATGCCTTTGTAACTAGAGTTGCATATACTACTAATCATGCTTATCTAGATAGTTGTGTTTATGTTGTAGCTCTTCTTATGATGTTGATATGTTCAACCGGTTAGACATGCTGATGTTGTTAGCTATGCGTATGATACTAGATTTATTCATGATGTAAGAGATGCTTATGCTGCTAGACTCCTTATACTGTTAATAGGGATATGAGAATAGTCTGGCTAATGAAGATAGTTATTATCTGCTCCTTTATGTATTTTGTTAATCATCAGTGTTGTTTAGCTTATTTGTTATATATGATTAAACTATTTAAATTGTCTCATTACCTAAAAATGCTGGAATCAATAAATGTTGTCGGAGGTTATATCTCTTGCTGGGACATGGGTCTCGCCTTTGTGGTTTTCCACATCTTTTTAGGTAATCGAAAGTGACAAAAACAAACTTGTGGCAGAAAAGAGGAGCTATAATAATGAATCTTTGAGAAAGTTGATTTGATGTCTAGTGTGTCCTAGAGTCGTCCATATACTCTCAGGTCTAGGCAGGAAAAGTTTGTATATGGTATTTCAAACGAATTAGAATTTTGTTAGCATGTTAATGTTTGTTGTGTGGCATGTACAAATATTGTTCTCCTATGTATATATGTTGTAGCTAAGGTGATAGAACAATTTGTATCAAATTCTTGGCATAGTATGAATAAAATAAAGATGTTGGGCTCTTATGAAAATGTTTTTGAGCAGGTGTTGATGTCGAAATTGATTTTAATTTACCCATATTTTTGGATATGTAGTTAATTGGTGATTGATTGTGTTTTATGTTTTGAGTAATCTCATTTAGAGTAACGGGTTCTCACAAGCATGATGGGGGAACTCACTTTCTTCCTTGGCATCCAAATCTAGCAAACCAAGGAAAGTAACTTCATCAATCAAGGCAAGTATACAAGTGAGCTACTTAATTGCTTTGGGATGGAGAACACCAAGCCGATGGACACCCCCATGTCAAACACCACCAAGCTGGATGGAGATAAAAAAAGGTGAAAAGGTAGATGAGAAGCTCTATAGAGGTATTATTGGAAGTTTACATTATTTAACTGCCTCTAGACCTGATATAACTTTTAGTGTTGTTTTGTGTGCTCATTTTCAAACAATTCCAAGTAAATCACATCTCATGCCAGTTAAGAGGATTTTGATGTATCTACCCAAAACCCAAATTTTAGATAATGGTATCTGAAGTCTAGGGACTTTACTGTTACTGCCTATAGTGATGTTGAATACATAGGTTGTTTGATTGATAGAAAGGGCACAAGTGGCACTTGCTTCTTCCTAGGACCATCCTTAGTTTCTTGGTTCTCTATGAAACAAAGCACTATGGCTCTTTCAACTACTGCAGTTGAATACATTGCATCTGGAAGTTGTTTTGCCCAAGTCCTATTGATGAATCAAATGCTCCAAGACTGTAACATTTATTTTGATACATCTCCTATCTTTTGTGATAATACTAGTGTAACTAACTTGTCTTACAATCCTATATTGAATAGTAGAGATAAACATATAGAGGTTCGTCATCACTTTCTTCATGACCATATTTCCAAGAAGGATATTTATATCATGCATGTGGATACGGAGAATCAACTTGTAGACATTGTCACTTAACCTCTAGCTAGAGAGCAATTTGCTTTTATTAGATCAAAACTTCTTATAACTTCTCTTGATGATAATGATATGCCTTCTAGCTACTTGCTCTCTTACCTATATGTCTCTTTCTTAGAATTGATCATCTCTTGCTTGATGTAAAGAAGTGAAATCACCCCTTTACTAAAAATTTGAAATATCAAACCTCCATTCCCAACATACTCAAAAGGTATGTTGAAAAGGGTATAAAATTTTCAAATCTTTATTTATATGGTATACAAAAGACCATTGGAAAGCAATGGAATAAAGAATATTTGACTATAATCAATTTCATAAAAGATTATACAAGAATACATCATTCTCCCTTTAGGGTTTACATCAAGATACACAAATATGATCTTGATATAGAGAAGTCTAACAACCACAATCTTGTCTCCAAGCAACATCTCCATCAACTAGGTCCAAGCCAAAGCTATGTTCTCCTTATCTTATCCATCACCTTGCTCAACACCTGAGTGGTTGGGAAGGCACCCAGCAAAAGGGAAAAGGAAAGAAAAGTATGTGTCACAAAACAAGTCTAGGATAACAAGATAAGTAAAGCAAGTAAAAATAGGCTAGGGTTCATCATAAGATGATAACAAGAGAATGAGGCTATATTCAAAAGAAACTTGCCATTAACAATTAAATAAAAAATGATTGCATGTAAGATCATTATGTCTACCTAACTAGGTAGGATTGAGGCACCTACTGGACCTCTAACCTATAAGCGAGGGGAGACTAAGACATTCCCAGTCACCTGCACAATATTATAGGGGAGAATAAGAACATTCCCCAGGGAAATTAAATACATGTCCTCTGTGGATGGTAGTACATAAGTACCGCTACTTTAAATTAAATAGAACTTAAATCTACATGTTAGAAAAGTAGTCATGGCAAGTGTAATCAGAATATTCAATAAGCATGACAGTGGGGTATAAGACCCAAACAATATGAAACAATATTCTGATTTGAGGCACAAGAAATTAGAGTTTCAAGAAAAGATAATTAGATTCAATTAAGCCTTATTAGGGAAGAATGGGTTAAGGCATAAAATTTCTCAACTAAGGTGTTAGATGCACATACCTCTTCCTTAGAGTCCTAGAAACCACTTTTCAAAACCCTTAAATTATATTAGGGTCCACTTGTCCTAACATCATTACCATGTTCATGCATTAGAACTATATTCATTCATTAAGGACTTAAAACCCCAAAGTTACCAACTTTTTACAAAACCATCAATTTAGACCTTGAAATTACCACCATTGTCTTAGTTAGGTTATTCTGATTAAGAAAACATAAAATACTATGTATTTTGAAGATATGGATTTTTAGATGCATTTTTTGTGATTTTTAACTAATTAATTCATTTTCTAGAAAACTGCCTTCGACAAAACTTGAAATCAACATTTGGAAATATTTTTATTAGAAAGAGCACATTTTTTCGAGTTCAAAACATATTTTATTTTTAATTTTGGACAAATTGATAATTAGTTATGATTTATTGAAATCCAGCCATCTAGAAGAAGCCACGTAGGCAAATCAATTTGAAAAACCAAGAGAGAAAGCGAGAGAGAGGCTGGGCCCATGACTTGTCCCAATGGGAGGTGCCCAAGTCAGTGCTTAGCGCTTGACTAGCACTGGTCAAAGCTGAGAAAATAAAAATGAAAAGGATGAGAATGCCCTTCGCGAGATCAGAGAAGGAAATAAAGAATTGGGCGAGGGTAAAAGCATAAAATCACTACGAGTCATCTTCTCTAGTTGATCGATCCATGGTCGGCAAGAAGCAAGCTCACTTTTGGGCATTTTCACGTTTCTTGACCAAATTTGAAAGCGAACATACCGAAAGAAAGCCTAAAAGGAGGCAGACTCACACATACCTTCCATTTGTACGGAGGTGGTGTGTAGAGAGAAGGGGGAGTGCCGCAAGCCTTGGTCAAAATATCCACCACCTACAACCACACACACGATAAATGACAAATAGGAGAAGAGGAGAGTCACATAGGGGTCAGTGGGCATTTTTGTGGTGTTATATATAGGTGAGGGAAAGAGATGTGGCGAGGAGGGAGGTGGCCGCAAGGCTTGGGGAGAAAGCAATTGGGGTTTTTCTTATTTCTCAACCAAAAGACGCAAGTAAGGCATCATTGGATGCGAGATTTCCTCCTGGTTCTAGAGCAAAAGAAATCTCGAAAAACCATTGACTGAGGAAAGAGAAATCTATGATAGAAAATCGGGCTACTATGTGGCATGTTTCCTATTTGCGTGTGAGGTAGAAGATGACTCACAACCGTCTGATCTACCATTGAATGAATGAGGGTCCACACGTAAGATAAAAGGGGTGTGACAAATATTTAAATCAAAACCATATCCAAAATCAGAATCCAAATAAAGTGGGACATTAAATTATTTATTTTTTTCCTCTCTCCTCATTTAGGGTGCAAATGAATCCCAAATTAAGACAAATTTGATATCTAGCCTAATTTTGATATGAGGAATCCGAATATGTAATTATATTTGCCTTTTGAGAACTTTTTATTTATTAAATAAACCAAAACTCAATTTTTCTTTCCTCCTTCATTTATGACTCTAAAATTATCCAAATATGATGAAATTTCACCCACATGTCCCAATTAATGTCTTAGATGCAATTTTGTCATTAATTCATCATGTTTGTTCCATTTATTAAATTAATTATCAAAATGAAGGTTCTACACACTTTCACTCTCCTACTTTTTAACATTATCCAAATATCATCCAAATTAGTTAAAAACTTGCCCAAAGGATTATTTTCATATTTAGATTATGAATTTGGAATTTGATTTCAAATTTGAGGACTTAGACATTTTATTTCTCTTTCTTGGCTTATTTCTTATTTTCCTTTAATAAAGGCTTTTATATTTTCCAAATTAGGTGATACTTGGCCCTTAAGTAACTTTTACTTCAAAGAAAAAAAATTGAATATCGATTTATCTCATGGGTTTCCTATTTGTGGTTTTCGAAACAATAAATTCCATATTATCTCCTTTTATTCAATATATCCCTTATTATCTCCAATTATTACATATATTATCTCCTTTATGTATAATTGAGAGTTTCTCTTCTTTTTCATATTCTAAAAAGTCATAGAAAGTTCTTACATGAATTCCTTTATTATTTTTAATACTTAAGTGGATAATTGCACAACATGCCCATTACTTAGATTTCTACTGAGGTATATGTGCATATAACCCTTTATTGGCATAAAAGGTGAACAAATGTCCACTAAACCACCATAATATCCAAAAAATAAACAGAATGGCCAAGAAGGCTAGAGATGAAAGGTAAAGATGGGAAAGAAGGTCAAAAGACAAAATGTCTAGGATTTAGTATGTCACAACACTCCACCCCTTAAAAGAGGATTTTGTCCCCGAAATCACAAGCAAGGAGGGAAGGTGAAGGTGCAACATCTCATCACAAAACTCCTGGTTATTCTTCCCACCAAAACTGATAATTCAACTACTTGACCTAAGAGTTTAGAAACATCACAAGCATATTCTCATAGGTTAGGTTCTCAAGGATCACCTAGGGTTCCACTATTAATATTATTTTTATGATATTTAGCATTATTAACATTTTTGGCTCATTAGCATTATATTTATTAGGATATCACTTTATCATTATTATTCTTTTAATTATGTCATTTCATATTCACTTTGTTGCCACTAGAGTTATATTTCATTATCATCCATGAAACATTATATATATATATATATATATATATATATATATATATATATTTCTCATTTATCTTATTAATAATTTAGCACAATTTGAGGTTACTCAAGTATCTCAATATATTTTATCATTAAAAATTTGGATTTACACTTCATTATCCTCAGATTATCATTATATTAATTATACAAATTATCTTGCATGTGATAGGACATTTTATTCAATTTGTTATTAAGTCTACAATTAATCCAAATTATGTGACATTGATTACTTGTACATATATTAAATATTACCTTTCTTATTCACATTAATGTCATCATTATTCCTTTTCTCATATTTATTCACTTCTTATTATTGATTATACACATGTATGTGAATCCAGTGATTTATTATCCATATTGAAGTCATTATCTGTATTCTAGTGAACCAGGTTGGACATATTACATATTAATGAATTGATTCACATACCAAGTCGTGATTAGGTGATTAATTAGGTGTGTACAAGGTGATATGCATTTCATATTTATGACTTGAGTAATCTATGATTAGGTGAATATATATCATTTATGTGCATCAAGATATATAATCAGATTATGACACTTAATGCCACTAATTTAACATGAATATCATTAAGGATGTATATGCTAAGGTTATATGATTACAACTTAGGGTTTAGGATCAACTTGATCATTATATTTCATTATAGCATGCATTAAGGACAATATTAGGTTACACTTTTCTTTCTCATCATATCATTAAGGTTTACTGATTCATGACATTATTAGCATCATGTGTATCAGTAATTAGTATTAATATGTGAGTGACCCATATTATGTGCATTGGATATTCATTAGGGTTTGAAAATATAAATTATTCCTCAAACGATCATTATATGTTCATTTACATATGAACAAGCATGTTAGGTTACAACTATAACTTGTTTGGTCAAAACCAAGGATCCACACATACTAACATCCTATTCATGGAGTTAGGGTTTTGAAAGATAGAGTATCTAGATATCAAGATGTCATAGGGTTCCATCCCCCTAAAGAGGATTTTGTCCTTGAAATCTAACCACCCAACATCAAAAAACTAACTATACTCCACCCCTTAAAGGGTTCGACCTATGAAGCCAAACTACTCTAGGGTTAAAGGATGAGTCTACTACACCATGTACAAGATCCATCACACTTCCACTGTGCACTCTGATATCTCACTTAACCCCAAATTTCAAAGTCTAGGTTCTAGGGATAAACTATCCAAGCATGTGGTCCTAAGGGACATAAGGAAACTATCTTGGTATCCATCCTCAAACAAGTCATCATACACCTAAAACTTAGGGTTCCCAAGATATACACATAGAAGTATAAGGTTACTATTGCCTAAAAGCAAATTATTTCATACAATCCATATCAGCTTAGGCCAGGCTGGTATCATATGGATCTGGGAGTCCTAGCAAACCAAGATAGTGGCGTGGAGGAAAATATTGCCAACTCCAAGAACCTAATCCTTTCTAGACACCTTTGCTTCAACTTTATGCCCTAATAGTTGCCTAAAGGCAAACCTAAACAACATCAAGTTATGCATGTTTTAGTTATGAGTATTTTAGGGTTTTATTCATCAAGAATCTAATGTGGAACTATAGGGTCCTAAGTCAACCTTTCATCATCTATAGATCAACTCTAGGGAAACCATGTCACCTAGAGGAACTATGTAAGATAGGGATTCTAACTAGGGAGACAAAACTAAAATAGTCATATTCTGACTACCATGGGCTCTGATACCATGTTGTAAAGAAGTGAAATCACCCCTTCACTAAAAATTTGAAATATCAAACCTCCATTCCCAACATACTCAAAAGGTATTCTGAAATGGGTGTAAAATTTTCAAATCTTTATTTATATAATATACAAAAGACCATTGGAAAGCAATGGAATAAAGAATAAATAACTATAATCAATTTCATAAAAGATTATACAAGGATACATCATTCTCCGTTTAGGGTTCACATCAAGATACACAAATAAGATCTAGATAGAGGGAAGTCTAACTACCACAATCTTGTCTCCAAGCAACATCTCCATCAGCTAGGTCTAAGCCAAAGCTATGTTCTCCTTGTCTTATCCATCACCTTACCCAGCACCTGGGTGGTTGGGAAGGCACCCAGCGAAAGGGAAAAGGAAAGAAAAGTATGTGTCACAAAACAAGTCTAGGATAACAAGATAAGTAAAGCAAGTAAAAATAGACTAGGGTTCATCATAAGATGAAGATAACAAGAGAATGAGGCTATATTCAAAAGAAACTTGCCATTAACAAATAAATTAAAAAGGATTGCATGTAAGATCATTATGTCTACCTAACTAAGTAGGGTTGAGGCACCTACCAGACCTCTAACCTATAGGTGAGGGGAGAATAAGACATTCCCTATCACCTACGCACTATTATAGGGGAGAATAAAAACATTCCCCAAGGCGATTACATACATGCTCTCTATGGGTGGTTGTACATAAGTACCACTACTTTGAATTAAATAGAACATAAATCTACATGCTAGAAAAGTAGTCATGGAAAGCATAATCAGAATATTCAATAAGCATGGCAGTGGGGTATATGACCCAAAAAATATGAAACAATATTCTTATTTGAGGCACAAGAAATTAGGGTTTCAAGAATAGAGAATTAGATTCAATTAAGCCTCATTAGGGAAGAATAGGTTAAGGCATAACATTTCCCAACTAAGGTTTTATATGCACATACCTCTTCCTTAGAGTCCTAGAAACCACTTTTCAGAACCTTGAAATTAGATCAGGGTCCACCTGTCCTAACATCATTACCATGTTCATGCATTCGAACTATATTCGTTCATTAAGGACTTAAAACCCCGAAGCTACCAACGTTTTACACAAACCATCGATTTAGACCTTGAAATTATCACCATTGTCTTAGTTAGGTTTTCTGGTTAAGAAAACATGTAATATTATGTATTTTGAAGATATGGACTTTTAGATGCATTTTTGGTGATTTTTAACTAATTAATTCATTTTCTAGAAAATCACCTTCGACAAAACTCAAAATCAACCTTTGGAAATATTTTTATTAGAAATAACATATTTTTTCGAGTTCAGAACATATTTTATTTTTAATTTTGGACAAACGGTTAATTAGTTATGATTTATTGAAATCTAGCCAACCAGAAGATGCCACGTAGGCAAATCAGTTTGAAAAACCAAGAGAGAGAGAGAGAGAGAGGCTAGGCCCATGACTTGGCCCAATGAGAAGTGGCCAAGTCAATGGTTTGTGCTGGACTAGCACTTGTCAAAGTTGAGAAAATGAAAATGAAAAGGACGAGAATGCCCTTTGCGAGATCAAAGGAGGAAAGAAAGCAATGGGTGAGGGTAAAACCATAAAATTGCTATGGGTCATCTTCTCCAGTTGCTCGCGCCATGGCCGATGAGAAGCAAGCTCACTTTTGGGTATTTTTGCTTTTCTTGACCAAATTCAAAAGCGAACATACTGAAAGAAAGCCTAAAAGAAGGCAGACTCACACATACCTTCGATTTGTACGGAGGTGGTGTGTAGAGAGAGGGGTGCGTTGCAATCCTCAGTTGAAAAATCCACCACCGACGACCACACACATGATGAATGGCAAAATTAGGAGGAGATTCACATAGGGTGGGCATTTTCATGGTGTTATATATAGGTGAGGGAAAGAGATGTGGTGAGGAGGGAGGTGGCCGCAAGGCTTGGGGAGAAAATAATTGGGGGTTTTCTTATTTCTCAACTAAAAGAGGCAAGTAAGGCATCATTGGATGCGGAACTTACTCCCAGTTCTAGAGCAAAAGAAATCTAAAAAAACCACTGACTGAGGCGAGAGAAATCTGTTTTAGAAAATCCAGCTACTATGCAGCATGTTTCCTATTTACGCGTGAGGTAGAAGATGACTCACAACCGTACGATCTTCCAACTAACAACTGAGGGTCCGTGCACAAGATAAAAAGGGTGTGACAAATATTTAAATCAAAACCATATCCAAATCAGAATCCAAATAAAGTGGGACATTAAATTATTTCTTTTTTTTCTATCTCCTCATTTGAAGGTGCAAATGAATTCTAAATTAAGTCAAATTTTACAACTATCCTATTTTTGATATGAAGAATCTGAATATGGATTTATATTTGCCTTTTGAGAATTTTATGTGTTAAATAAATCAAAACTCATTTTCTCTTTCCTCCTTCATTTATGACTCTAAGATTATCCAAATATGATAAATTTTTCCCACATGTCCCAATTAATGTCTTAGATACAATTTTGTCATTAATTGATCATGTTTGTGCCATTTATTTAATTAATTATCAAAATGAAGGCTCTACACACTTTCTCTCTTCTACTTTTTAACATTATCCAAATATCATCTAAATTAGTTGAAAACTTGCCCAAAGGATTATTTTCATATTTAGATTATGAATTTGGAATTAGTTTTCCAATTTGAGGACATTCAATATTTTATTTCTCTTTCTTGACCTATTTCTTATTTTCCTTTAATAAAGGCTTTTATATTTTCCAAATTAGGTGATACTTGGCCCTTAAGTAACTTTTACTTCAAAGAAATTAAATTGAATATCAATTTATCTTGTGGGTTTTGTATTTGTAATTTCTGAAACAATATATTCCCTATTATCTCCTTTTATCCAATATATCCCATATTATCTCCAATTATTACATATATTATCTCCTTTATGTATAATTGAGAGTTTCTCTTCTTTTTTAGATTCTAAAAAGTCCTAGAAAGTTCTTACACGAATTCCTTTATTATTTTTAATACTTAAGTGGATAATTGCACATCAGGCCCATTACTTAGATTTCTACTGAGGTATTTGTGCATAAAACCCTTTATTGGCATAAAAGGTGAACAAATGTCCACTAAACCACCATACTATCCACAAATTAAACAAAAAGGCCAAGAAGGCTAGAAATGAAAATAAAAGATGGGAAAGAGGGTCAACAGACAAAATGTCCAGGATTCAGTATGTTACACTTGATATGTGATATATTTATCTTGTTTCTTTCATTATTTTGCTTGTTTTGAGTATTTTTTGCAAACGACTATTTTATCATAAAAGTGTACGCTATGATGAGTGAAATGTGCCTCAATATATCTAAAATGCATAATAGGATAAATAAATAAATTCAATTATCACCCTAGAGGCTAGGAATTAAAATTTTAAGTTTTTTGACAGGATACCTATCGGTCGAGCTGCCAACTCGACCAATCCCAGGCT
The DNA here is from genome assembly GCA_963693085.1 of Alisma plantago-aquatica. Lineage (NCBI taxonomy): Eukaryota > Viridiplantae > Streptophyta > Magnoliopsida > Alismatales > Alismataceae > Alisma > Alisma plantago-aquatica. Next base: position 1,055,671,275 of record OY856409.1, on the reverse strand, counting down.
GAGTTCAAGTGTTTTCACTCGATCGGTTGAGTTTCCCAAACTCAAAACTTGACCGATAGCTGAGTTGGACCAAACTTAAAAAGGGTTTCAGTCGAAATTTCTCCCTCTCAACTAGAGAAAATTTGATCGATCCCTAGCTCCAAGCTCCCTTGACCTCCAATCCTAGGTTAGCACATCCCTCTCCTTGCCTAGACCAACCTTCCTTGCCTCTCCCACCCCCATCCTAGGTGGTTAGACTGTTTGTTAGTGAGGATCTCTCCCTCTTTTGGTTGTTGTTGCTTCTCAATATGACTTCATGGCATCCAACCAAAGGAAGAGAGCTACCACTAGTAGACCTAACCCATCCTCCTCTAATCCTCGTCTCATATCCTTAGACAGGACCTCTTTTATTTCCTTCGAAGCTCTCAATCGTTACAAGGAACACCTTCCTAGGAACCCCTTCCCCTTTGGAGATTTGGTTGATCCCCATATCACCATGACAAAGGCTATCACGGAGGTTGGTGAGCTATTCCACTCCCATCACCTAGGTGCTTTGTGTGTTGAAGGTTGGTGCTTTCAAAATTTCATCACTAGCACTAACACTACTACAGAAAATGCTTTTTACAATGGGAGATAGACAACAGTTCTGATGATTGTTTTGTAGTTAGCATACTTATCATAACAAGCTTGTTTTCGTGTTGTATATTGTATATTTTATACAACACAAGTCATTTACAACATGCCAAACCCGTTGTAGTATGCATGATACTATAATAAGTATTAAAGTGTTGTAATAGGTTGTACTATCACAACATATTCACACCTGTTATAAAAGACGTTAGTTACACAACATATTGTGACCCGTTGTAAGAGTCACAAATGATAACATGTTGTAATAGACCATCATTACACAACACAGACTGACCCATTGTAATATATAGTAATTACACAACATGCCTTCACATGTTGTATTTAGTACATGTTGTAATAGACCATGATAATACAACATATTAAAACTCATTGTTATATACCAAGATCACACAACAGACTTCGATCTGTTGTTATATATTATAATTATACAACATGTTGTGGCTTGTTGTAATAACCACACATAATAAATCATTATAATAGACCACCATTACACAACGTAAACTAACCCATTGTAATATATCATTATCACACAACATGAGGTCACATGTTGTAATAAACTATAGTCACATAACACGCTATAACCTATTGTTATATGACAAGATCATACATCAGACTCAGACTTGTTGTTATATACCCAGGACTGAGCCAAACCCAATTTCTTATCATAGAATTTTTTCATGAACATGTAATCAGATAATTATTTGTTTATATAAAATTATTGTCAAATATGGATCTGAGTTCTTTTTGGGATTTAATTTTCTCAATATAGGTTTTCTTTAGATACATGGGAACCACCCCCGAGGACGGGCCGCGATTAAGTGAGACCTGCCCTAGCGGCGTAAACCCCCCCTCCCTCGCCTACCCGCACAATGGGGAAACCATTTAAATCACGCAGTAGCTCTTAACCACCCGAGCTACTACCTCGCCGACAATATGGGTGGATTTTGGTTTGAGAGGTCGGTTGAACAAAATTCAATTTCATGTGGTCATGGGAATGACAGTTTTTCACTCTGGGTAGATGTTTTGACCCGGAACCGACCCAATCCCAATATTATATAACACAAAATATAATCAGGAGCATCTAATCACAAAATTATTTTTTATAAATTATTTTACTCGTGTCACATAATTCACCGAATTATTCAATAATTGGCATATTATTCATGAACTTTTCCTATGGAGTATGTAAAGACCAAATTACGTATCATATACAAATTATTCCCGTGTATAAAATGTGTATCTAATGCTGATTACCGAATAATACCCGACTTTATCTTAAAAATTCAGCCCTTTTGCTGGATGCTAGTCGGCCAACTTAGGGCAGTGTTTACTTTCAACTTTTAGGGGCCGTTCGGCCGCCGTCATCATGACTACCATGATTGATACACAAAAGTCCATTACTAATATCCAGTCGTAGTTGTCTGGACTATTAAATATTCACTCTGTCAGACAGTAAATCATCAAGTCAGATCACACACGGCATCTTTTCTCTCTGCCGTCGTACGTGGCGTGATTCAGAAGGCCACATTCTTCCGAGTAAAATCACAATTTAAATACTGGATCAAATACTGAATGACATTTTTGGGTATTATCTGATAGGAAATTTATATATAAATGATGCAGTTGTAATGAGGGAAGCCAAACAGCTCCTTCATTTTTTTCAGCTGAAGTCTTTGCCTTCCCGAAACCCCTGACTCACGTTGTCACACGTTCCGCACTCCCTGGCTGCCCCAGACGTAGTGACGCCTCGCGCCGTTGAGTTAGCTTGCCGCCTCTCCTACCAAAGGCCAGCCGCGCTGCCCCGTACAACTAGCGGCACCGGTCACTGCAGGAGCAAGAGCGACGTCATCCAGCAGTGACCAGTCAACGGAGACCGGCCACAAGAGGAGGCCACCACCGGCCAGCAAGAGCGGTGACCACCGGACGGTAGCACTAGAAGCAAGAGCGGAAACGCCCAAATTAGGTATTTGTTTGGTCTCTCTTCGCTCTTCTCTCCTCTATTCTTCACTTTCATCATTGCTTGAGGCATCCTGCCTCCATTAGGCTTTGTTTGGGCACCTGTTTCATGAATCCCAGTAGTCGGGCAGTTTGTACATGTGCAATTTGTTGGTCAGCTATTAGCTGTGTCAGCAACTGCTAAAATTTTAAAAAGAAGAAAATGTAAAGGGATGGTAGAGGTGGACAGTTGGGTGATTTGAGAAGCCCCCATTTTCTGCAGTACTTGGTAGTTGATGCTATATGGTAGTTATGAGTTGCTGATCTTATAGGACATAATCTAATTTATAAATTTTATATAGCAACTACTAGGAGTTGAGATGATCTCATCCAAACTCAACCAACTATCCTGCTCCCGCTCAACTATTGGTCTTCTTTTTTTTTACAATAGAGATGTTTGACTTGAATTTAGTGTGCTTTTTGGACTATGAAGTTGTTGTTAATTGAATGGTCTCATGTTGAGACAATTACTTTTATCATATTGAGGACTCATCATCATAGTTTTGTTCATGTAGTATCTTATAATTTCTTTTTGAGATTGATAACATGTTATTTAACTTGTTAAATGGGAGGTTGTCATTGGATCAATATGTACATCGTGATATATATATACATACATATATATATATATATATATATCTGAATTTTTTCCAAACTTTTCTTGAATAGTTGACCAAACTTTTATCGAATTCTTACCGAATTTTATCCAAATTTCCCACATAATTTTTGAATGTCGAATTTTTCAGCCTTGTCGAATGATTGTTGAATGCCGAATTTGTGACTATGCTTGACCAAGCATTATCCTGTGACTAGAACATCCTGTCTAGATTTTCTTGGCAAGCAACATCTTATCTACTTCATTGTCATGAGGTTCACAACTGCATTGTTAAATACTTATGTGTCATTTCTCAAGATAAGGATCAGGGGAAGCTCCTTATTGTGGTGAATCTTGCATGTAAGAATGTTATAAGAGTGTAAATAAGAAAAACAATTGTATACTCATTGTCACTTGTAATCAGATTCAGAACCCGATCAAATTGGTGAGTATTCGGTAACTTGTAACTTCAGCAAAAATAGCTTGAGTATTCAGTAACTTGCAACTTCAACAAAAATACTTCAAATCTCTTTATTTTCTATAGTTCAATATGTTCGCATGCTTTACTAAAGAATATAACATTTTTTTGCTGCTCATTGATTGTAGTTCTGACCGCTGGCTCTGTCTCTTTTTTACTATCTACTTTTTCAAGGATATCACCAGTAATATAATGTGTTTCTAACATCTTTTAATACATGACGTAGCTCCAGAAATAGTGATATGTATTTACTATAGTGACATTAATAAATTATGTCAAGACTTAGAAAATTGTCAATCAAATTGGTTGGATCACTTCTCTATATATATCTATTTTTTTGGTCACGTGTAAAATAAATTATAACTTCTTGTAAAACTGCATTTAACAACTGATGGTTGGTTTCATAAGTTACTTAAGTGTACTCTGTTATATATTTTGTCTTAATGCAATTCGTTTGGATCTAAGTAACCACCTACATTTAACTCCCTTCAATATTAACATGATCAATATAGGCTTTGGAACATATTTATTTTATGCATAACTGTAAGTATACAAATTTTTATTTATCTGAAATGTTTTGTTCTCACCCAGGACTCCTTTTTATTTATCTGAAATGTTTCATTCTCAGCAAGGACCTTTATTTATGCATTAAGATTCATGCAATGAAATTTTGAGTTGTTTTGTTTGGTGTAATATGTAGCATACAAATCTTGATTATTTCAAACAATATCACAAACCACATCACGATATCCTTGCTTCTTAGGCATTGGTACTTGCCTCTTAATAATTGATGCATGTGTCTCATACTATCTACCAACAAGATTATCTCTAACCTCTATGTTTCCCTCAGACATACTAATGTTGGTAGTGTCTTTACAATTTACATTAAAAGAATCAACCTATTTAGTTTTTTTATATAAGTCGGGAGGCTATCTTATTCATCCCATCCTCCCCATGCGAGCAACTCAAACGAAATATTACATTCACTAATAAAACTAGAAATCAGAAACATGGTAGTACTACTACCATTACATTCTTTGCTTAAACATTGAAGTACCTCCCTAGGTGGTTGGGAAAACACATTAAATGCCGACATGTTTTTAAGGCCAAACTTAGCCAGCTCATCAGCAACCATATTACCCTCTCTTCATACATAAACCACCTTCCATCCAGGCTGCAACAACTTGAACAACCTGCGTAACAATTTTGCATACTTAGGATTATGCTTCTCTTCCTAGGCAATCATTTTGACTACACCTTGTGAGTTAGATTCAATGGTTATACACTATAATAAATTTACCACAGCTAATTCATCTGCTCTCAGGATCCCTTCCAGTTCTACCTCAATGATATCATTGGTGTTCAGGCGAACTGCTGCTCCTCCAATCCACCAGCCCTGGTCGTCTCTTGCAACCATGGCACAACATTCATTACCACTTTTAACGGCAATGTCTGTGTTGAACTTTATCTTTCCGGGCTCAGGGCACCTCCAAACTACCAGGCTCTGTCTAACAGTGGGTTACGAAGAAGTTCTCTTCTTCTCCTTTGCTTCCATATGTGCAGTCACTTCCCTTTGGATAAATCCAACATGTTGGGCAACCCTGGGTTGAACATTTTCAAACACTTGCTTATTCTGGCCAGACCAAACATGCCAGCATGTGATCAAGAGCCGGATGGCTTTTTCCCCACCGCCTTGCATCTGATTGTGAATCCATTATTTAACATCATTGGTGGTGAAGAAACATGGGAACATTCTGTCTGTGAGCACCTCCTCCCAAACCTCTCTCGCATACATGCAGTCCCTTAAAGTGTGGAGGCTGGTCTCGTCACCATTTTGGCATCTGGGGCAAGCAGAGCTGGTTGCTAGCCGTCGACACACTCTTCTGCTGTTGCTGTGGAGGGCATTGTGCATTAGCAACCATGTAAACAACTTAATGTGGCTTGAGTCATGTGATTTCCATATCTCCATCCAGCTACCCGCAACCTTAGTCCCTTTTCCTTCCCTCAAGTAGTGATAAGCAGACTTAGTGGTGTATAGTCCATTTTGAGTATGTCTCCACACCCTTACATCATCGTCATCCTCCATCGATGGTGGTTTGAGCTTCATTATCTCCTCCACGACCGGGCGAGAAAACCATTCTTCTAGGAATCCATCATCCCACTTCCCATCCAAACACACCATACTAGCCACTTGTAGATCCTTCAGATCCTCAGGAATAGGCTTTACAATGTGGTCTGTAAGTATTGGGCATTGTCTCCACCAGTGATCGTTCCAAACATTTATACTAGTGACATTCATCGATATGATGTAGGAATTTCCATTACTAAACTTACCTCCTTCAAGCACGACCCTCCCTAGTCTTGAAAAATTACCTCTGCCCCTTGTCGTGTTTCCGCTCAAGCGAGTCTTCGTATAGCTATTCCATGTGGAGACTCATCCACTAGCAATCTCACATGAATGTTTATATAGTAAGGCTAAGTTCTAGTCCCTCATACATCTCAAACCCAATCTGCCATCCTATTTGCTGCACGCGATCTTGTCCCAGGAAACCAACGTGAGTGGATGGGCCTTATGGTTGCCCCCCCCAAATAAATCTTTTGATAGTACCATCAATTTTATCGCACAACAGCATAAGAATCACAGTAGTTTGCATAATATAGGTGGGAATTGCCTGCATCGTAACCTTGGCTAAGCAAATCCTTTCAGCAAGGGATAGGCTCCTGGATGATCAAGATGAAATATCGCTATTAACTTTTTCAAGTATATCGTTGTGATACACCGTTCGAACAAAATGTCATTAACTAAGAGGAAGTGATCATTAACAGTGGATTACTAAAAATCATTAAAAATTAAAACCATTTACAAGAGATCCAAACACAGAAAAACTATTTTATCAAGAACCAATGTATTTTATTTACATCCTGGTTCATAAGTACATATCCTGTACCATCCCTTCTCGAGGATTACAAGCATCAACTGCTCTGTTAAAACTATACACAAGCAGCATAAGAACCTTGAGGCATCAAGCTAAAATCTCAGATCGATTCATTAAAAGTACTAACTACTAACTCTGAGGACCTGAGAGTACAAAGACAACACATAGGACTCTCTATACAAAATATAACAGCCACTGCATCCACCTGGAATATCACTGTTGTCCTTGTTGCTACTGCTGCTGCTCTTCCCCTGCTATAGGGTTTCTGCCTCTTCTTCCGCATCTACCTAAAAAGTGTTGGTGACCAACAGAGTGAGACCCAGTCCCAGCGAGAGATATAACTCTCCACCAAAAACATTATTATTGCAGTTTAATAGAATAAAACTAAGCAGAGGAATCATATATATTCAACAACAGATAAATCAATGTCTAAACAGATTAGAGCAATATCCTTATTCAAATTATTTCAGCTATAACTTGATAAAGCAGCATGTCACTTGTCCAATAAGGAATTGAAGAACATGTATAACATTTATCCATCTAGGATATGCTAAGAAAGGTAACATCAACCAATGATTCTCATATTTCAACCTTAAGAAAATACGCTACACGGTTGATTACATTTTACAATCATACTTAAGCCCTGAGGAGATGAGGTATACCGCTCATACTCCAACCGACCACAATGGCGTAAAGCATCGGTTCCATACATAGGTCAAGGAAGAGCCAAATTTCCATGACCTCATCCTCCTCAGTCAGTGTGAGTACAAAATGTAGGTATTCAAACCCTCAGTTTATCAAAGAACACTTGTTACCACTTATCAGGTAACTAATACCTTCAGGTCATCTGACCAAGGTAAACATGATACTTGCTACACAAGCATCTCACATGGCTCTCAAGGCCCATTTAATCTCTTATTACCTCTTACTAGGCAACAAAGCATATTATGGCTCACAAGGCCCATAAAATAATTTCAATAATAAAACATCATATCTCATACCTAGCTATGCCCAACATCTCATGATACCTGCATTGTTAGTACACATGATAACAATTATATCAATTACATATCATCACTATGCAATGTAAGGGTAGCATCACTATTCCCTCATTAGGGTTAGGGTTTCCCAATTCATGTCAATTAGGGATACTCATCCCATTACCAAAAATTAGGGTTATGGTTTATCATCATATTGCCCAAGATTAGGGTTTCATGCACTATAACCCAAAATTTGGGTTTCACATACCTTCACCCTATATTAGGGTTAGGGTTCCATATAGCATTACATAGCATCACCCTGGATTAGAGTTTCACATCACATCAATGCATTAGGGTTTCACATGGCATCACCCTAGATTAGGGTTTCACACATCATTATCTTGAATTAAGGTTCCTTATAACTTTTCCCCAAATTAGGGTTTCATATAACTTTACCCGAAATTAGGGTTTCATGAAGCATCCTCTTAAATTAGGGTTTTTCATTATATAACCCTGAATTGGGATTTCTCGTATCATCGCCCTAGATTAGGGTTACACCATTACCCTAGATTAGGGTTTTACATAGCATTTCCCTAAATTAGGGTTAGGGCTCATCAACCTTCTCGATTAGGGTTTCATGATCTCTTTATCAAGGATCATACCCTAATTACATATTTTATTCATGTTGAAAGTGTTGAGGCTTAATCACTACATGATTATTATACATGTATGAATTCCTCTCTCTCTCTCATCCTCTCTAGGATGTTGATTACTTCAAGCTTGATTAGATTAGGTCAACCCTTCATTCAAGTACATACATTTAGGGTTAGCATAGTGTATTGAGATATTGTTTCCATAAGCATCAAAGGTTAACCCCTCTAAGGGTACTACTAACCCTAGTACCTTAAAGGTACAACCATTGTAATTATCTTTGATATACATCATTAACAATCATGGGGTTAATTGATCTTTCATCACATTAGGTCTTCAAATGGTTTTGGTTGCATTGAACCTCCAAACAGTTTTGACCCCTCAACCTCCAAATGGTTTTTGAAACCATTTTCCCTCCAAATGGTTTTGAAACCATTTGGGCATCTAGGGTTGAGACCGTTTTCCCTCCAAACGTCCCATGTTTTGCGGACGATATAATTCTCTTTGCACACTTAGGAATAGCACAGATGGAAACTATATTAGACTATTTCAAAGCTTTTGAGAGAGCATCAGGTCAGACCGTATCTATGGCCAAGTCAAGGATTTTCTTTTCTAAGAGTGTAGACCGGAGATTGAGGAGGTGCATTACCAATTTTAGTGGGTACCAAAGCACTACTGATCTGGGGAGATATCTCGGTGTCCCAATCATTCACAAGAGAGTCAACAAGTTTACTTACGGCGATTGTAACATCCCTGACCTGGGTTATGCTTTAACCCTAGATGTTTTGTTTAAGAAAGATAATTATATGCTTGCTTTTATCTTTTGAAAAGTAATTAAGGCTCAAGAGGAACTTATGTTTCAATTTTAGTCCTTTTTTAATAATGTTGAAAACAATGTTTTGCCCGTTTTGGACTAAAGTGCAAATTACCCAAGTTGAGGGGTTAACTTGCAAATGTTACATGATAAAATGTTCCTCAAGTTTTGAAGCATACTAAGAATGAAAATGATGCAGAGGTATGGCTTGTGGAAGTTTGAGCACCAAGAAAGAGCTAATTAAGCAATGTTTGTGCATTAAAACCTAGTTTTGGTGTAATGTGCAATTTACCCAAAACCTAGGGTTCAATATGCAAAATACCACTTCTAGAGATTCCCTAATGTTTCTTGGTATAAATTAGAGACAAGAAAATCAGAGGGACGTCTCATTTGAATCTCTTTAGGGGAGAGAAAATCTTGATATTAAAATAATCAAGATTTAAGCATAATTGAAACCCTAATTCAATTTAATGCAAAAATAAATATATTAATGGAAGTGCCCTTCAACCAAAAATGTGATGGTTGAATTTATATAAGTATGTGCGTCCTTGTTTCTTGAATGGCACCGAAATATCTAAAGTGAGTGGAGAGCCCACTCACATTAGTTAAAGAAAAAGTAATATCCACTAATTTTTGGATATTATTATTAAATTGATTAAGGTGCTTAATTGTTTTCTTTTAATTCATGGATAAAGAAGATTATTTCGAAGGGGAGGATGATGGATTCGTATGAAAGGAAGGGAGGGGGATAAGTGGCACCAATTTAGGGAATTGAAGGATTTTTATAACACTTTCTCTCTCTTGAATTTCCCTTATATACACTCCATTCTTTCACCCATACGAAAGGATTTTTCGACTCTTCTTTCTGTCCTTGCTTTGGCCGAACATAAGGGAGCTTAGGAGAAATAGGAGGACGTACCCCAACCTGTAGGTGAGCTCCTTAATCATCTTCAACCTTGATTTCATGGTGGAAATCAAAATTCAATGCTTATTTTCTTCTTTTCTCCATTCAATCTTCAACTTTAGCCATTCTTTTCACTCAAAGACTTGAGGACGGACCTTGGGAAGTTGAGAAAGCTTCATTCACCATTAAAGACGTGAATCTTGAAGCTTGGATTCAACTTTGAAGGTGGGTTATATAACTTGAACCCTTAAATATCATTATTTATTTCATTTCTTCATCATATGATGATTCCTTTTTCTTTCCCGAATTTCCTTTTGATTAATTGTTGAAATCACCACAAAGATCACAGAAAATTTCAAAGGTTTGAATCTTGAAGATGATGATATTATCTTAGCACACACCTCAAGAAATATCAGGTCCAAATGGTTTCAACTTGAGACCAATCGATCTCAAGACCGATTGAAACCAAACGGTCTCAAGACCATTTGGGTGCAAACGGTCTCAAGACCATTTGGGATCAAACGGTCTCAAGACCATTTGGAGATACTTTCTGATGTAGTTGGATGTTGATCCAATGGTTCTAATTGATTGACTCATAATAGGTTCAGTGATGGATAATCCACTAATTACAAACTCTAATCGGGTTGAAGTGTTGAAACCCTAATTGAATTGAATCAATTTCATGGTTGATGGTCCAAATAGTCTCAAGACCGTTTGGAGGCCAAACAGTCTCAAGACCATTTGAGTCCAAACAGTCTCAAGACCGTTTGGAGGTCAAGAGCTGTGATGGATGGTTGGAGATCCAAGGGTTATAATTTGATGTACTCTCAATGGTCTAATTGATGAATGATTCAACGAAGCAAACCCTAATTGATTGGTTGAAGGAAACCCTAGATCATCCTTTCAGTTTCAAGGTAGTTTGGACCAAACAATATTGAGACCGTTTGAGTCCAAATGGTCTTGAAACCATTTGGAATCGAACGATCTTCAAACCGTTTGAGATCAAACGGTCTCAAACTGTTTGGAGGTCCAATCAGTTTCAAGGTTGATTTGTCCAATCAGTTTCAAATGTTGATGGGTCCAATCGGTTTCAGTGTACATGTGATCAAACAGTTTTAAGGGTTGAGTGCCCAAACGGAAGGTATAACTAGTGGATTAAGCACATGAGGCATAGGGGAAGGTCCACCTCAATATCATATGAGGCAGCGGAAGCATCACATGGAGGGGTCGGATAGAAGTGACTATATGCATAAGAAGCATAGTCACCATCAGGTTAGGGTTGGTAGGAGGGGTAGGGATGGTTGAAGGACAAGTTCATGGTAGACATGATCTGGTAGAGGTCCTGGTGGAGGTGATCCTAAACTTGAAGGTTGTGCACCTACTGGTGGATCATGTAACCCATAAGGGCTTCATTTGACATCGAGAAAGAGGCGTGGTCAGGTCGGGGTAGTGGTGTTGGTGGAGGTGGAGGTGCCTAGTTGGAGGTAGAGGTGGAGGCTCCAGGTGTGGTAGCGGAGGTAGGTAGGAAGGTATTCTTGATCGTGGTTTCACTCATGCAAACTCCTTTCTGACTAGCTTTGTAATTGAGATCATCGAAAAGAGACTTCTTTGTAGTAAAGGTAAAAAGACCACATATCAAGGTAGGGAAGGGTGGGTGGGTACCACAGGTGTTCTTCTCGGAGTCAAAGTAGGTAATGTAGTGTAGAATATATGTGGAATGATTGACTCCAACATTCTTCAAGAGACAACTGATGATCACAACAGTGCTTTCTACAATCTCCATTTGGTTTTTCTTGTGGTGGACATTGCAGTTAACAACTAGTGCAATCAGATGGTTCTTGAGATATAGGGAATAGTATGGCAAGGTCGACTTCTTCCTATAGGGTACTTGAGGCTTCTTCAAAAACTTGTGGATATCAGGAAGAGTAAGATCAAAGTGTTTGTAGAAAGCCTCGGGGTTGAGAAGGTCAAAATAGTCAAAATAGTCCTTTCTACACGTGTCAATGACCTCAATTCCATTGAAAAAGATATTCAAGGAATCTTTAGAGATTGTGAACCTGATCTCGACAATCATGGAAGTAAGGATTACCTGGCTATTGGGTGGTGGCACTATAGTGTCATAGTTCCATGAAAGATTGGAATAAAATTCATGGACCGCCTTACACTACTACATAAAATGCTTTTTACAACAGTTCATTTTTCCATTTTACAACATGTGTTAACCATTGTATTAGATCGTGTGGTCTTATGGGGGGTGCTTTATACAACATGTGATCACATGTTGTAATACATGTATTTTATACAACAGATAAAACATGTTGTCTTTTAATGAATGGCATGTTGTAATATGGGTATTTTATATAACATGTGGTGCACCCGTTATAATATACAATATACAATAGTTGAACCATGTTGTCTTTCAATAAACACACCCATTGTAATAGGAGTGTCTTTTACAACATGTGGTGCGCCCGTTGTAATATATATTATACAACAATTAAAACATGTTGTCTTTCACTAAATACACCCATTGTAATAGGGATGTTTATTACAACATGCAGTGCACCTGTTGTAATATACATGTTTATACAATAGTTGAAATATGTTGTCTTTCCATACATTCAACCATTGTAATAGGGTTGTTTATACAACATGTTGTGTGTCTGTTGTAATATACACATTTTATACAGTAGGTTATGCATGTTGTAGTTCACTAGAAACACCTGTTGTAATAGGTGTCTTTTTTCCAGACACAAATGTTGTAATAGGTGTGGATAACACAACATGTGTTGTTTGTTGTAGTATCATACATTTTACAACATATCATTAACTGTTGTCTTTGATTAGAGTTTGACAGGTCATATATCGAACCAATTTTATTGATCAAATTAACCATGTTATTAATAAATTATCATAAATATACAATTATAGTTTTTTCATTTCATGAACAAGCTCATAATTGAACAAAATTTACATCAAACCATGAAAAAAATATGTACTGAATTTAATAAATATTCAATCATCCATACAAAGATTTAATAATACAAAATAATGAGTATCCACTCTAGAATCGAACTGAAAACTAACTAAAAAAGTTTCACACATTGTTCTATGCTAAAGAACAGATGTCTCCCCCTCATGTCACATAATCTTATGTGTGCTCAAGAACACGTCGCCCACTCATTTCAGACCTTGTCGATTTCTTCTCGGTTGAAGCAACGACCAATATACTTCGAATAATACTGCAATCATATGACAAATATATCAACATATTGTCATTTTTTCAATTGATTTAGAAATTTGAACAAACTAAAAGGATATAATGATAAGTAGCTTACACATTCAGGAATATTTCTAATTCTCACATCATTGATGTCTCTCATGTACTTCAGCACATAATACCCGCAATCTGTGTTGTTTGGCTGCTTTGGACACTGTATAAAACAAATATGAATTTCTTATTCAAATAATTGTGAGAACTTGTTAACAAATAAGAGGATGGAAGAAGTATAAATAACCAAAAAACCTAATAAAAGGTATGTGTATACAGAATAAAAAAATGCTTCAATTAGAAAATTACTTGAGGTCCATGCTACTTCTATTAGGAAACATGGACAAAGTGATATTTGATGTGCAGGCTGAACGCTCACATGGAAATTTAATAATTGGTAGTCTGGTTTGATAACACAACTCTTGTGAAGAGTGTCTATAGACAATAAACAAGATATAGGTGGTCCACTTGTTTTTAGGGCAAACTTTCTGATTTAAATATTAAGGAATGCAAAAAATAGTTGGTGAGCAAGCTAGAGCCTACCTAAAACTAAACAGAAGATGAGCGGGGGAAGAGGCAGATGCGGAGGCGGCAGCGGCGAGAGGGGACAAGGCTAGGTTTTTCAGAATGATGGTACTGTTCCAAGGGAACCCCCAGGGGGATAGGAGCCCGGGGTAAGGGGGATGAGGAAAGATTCGGACAAGAGGCGGTCAGGCGGGGGTAAACTACCTGGCGGCGGGGTTAGGGTTACGGTGATGCTAACTGGCATCCATTTCCAGATTGATGGGATGTGGGGCTCCACAAGCTTGGAGGGACCCAGGCATGTTGCCGAATAAGAGGATTCTCAGATATCTAGCGGAGTGGAACAAGATAACCTGGCCAACGAGGGCAGAGATCTGCACGCTACGGACCAGCAAGGCGGAAACAAACATTCATATAGCACGATTGTGAGCGGGGCCGTTGTCCAGTGGGAACGATCAGAGGGTTCTGAAACGTTCTTTATCGAGAAATTGTTTGAGGAGAACCTGGATGACAGAGCGATTGAACTCACAAAGATGAAGGGAACTCCAGCCATAGTCATTGAGCCGACAGTAGAGGAGGAATTGGCATGACCATGGAAGTATGTCGTAGTCATCCAGCTCCTGGGTGCGGATGTGGGATTCATGACTATGCGAGATAGGATCAAGCTTCTCTAGAATCCTAAAGGGCTCTTTAACATGTTCGAGCTGGACCTAGGGCACTACATCGTGCAACTTTCATGCAGAGAAGACTACGAGCATGCGATGACAGGCAGCCCATGGAAATTATTCGGATGTTGTCTGGTCGTATGGGACTGATATCCCACCTTTAAACCATTGGAGGAGATGCCTAGGTATGTGGTCACATGGGTGAGGGTCTTGTACCTTCCCCTACATCTGTATGCCACAATGGTGTTTGAGTACATCGGATTGGCACTAGAAAAGCTAATCAAAGTAGATAACTATACAGTGCTCAGAACACGAAGCAAGTTCGCTCGAATAGCTATTGAGATTGACACTACTAAGAACCTACGGTTGGAAATCTTTATTAATGGGATAGAATACTGTGTGGAGTATGAAGTGGAGCCAGAGTCATGTGGCCATTGCAGTAAAGTGGGTCACAAGGAGCAATATTGTAGATCCAGACTGGCAACCACCACAAATAGAGATATGGGCACCTCTAATAGTGAGCCACCACAAATAGAGATATGGGCACCTCTAATAGCGAGCCACCTAGGGGGACAAGAAGCAATGAGGATGGGTGGCAGCAACAGAGAGGAAGGGGCGGAAGATAGAGACAGGCTAGGCAGACAACACAACTGGAGACAACCCATGACACATCTACAAATATCAACATGTTTGCTGATTTTGAGCAGTTGGCTAATGATGAGGACCATCAGGAAACTCAGGTTTCCAATGAGGACCTGGAGGCAACAAATATAAGAGGACAGGATAAGAACAAAGACAAGGCTGCTAAGATATGGAGACCTAAGATCTCTAAAGACACTGCCAAGAAGAAGAGAGAAAACAAAAGGGTTCATGTAAGGACCCTGACCTCCATTTAGAGATTATCTTGTTTGCTTTGCTTAACCCTGATGCTCAGTTGCTTGCTAATCACCTTTAGTGGTGATTAGAGTTTGTTGGTTCTTGGTTGAGAGATGGAGGTGCTACTTGCAATTATCCCAAGTCTAGGGTTTGTGAGCAAGTTTGTCATCTTGTGAGGTGTTCCTCCCTCTCCTTGCTTCCTTTAGTGTTGAGAGGAAGGGTTGGGCTCGTTGCTTGAGTTCCTTTGGGCTTGGTTGAGCCTTGGTGGGCCTTGTTGTGCCTTGCCTTTGCCTTTTGGACCTTGTGATAGGCAGGTGAGCCTTGTGTCGGCCTAGGTGTGTCGGCCATGGTGATGTCGGCCTGAGTTGTGTCGCCCATGGATCCTTTGACCTCCTTTGACCTCGTTTGTATCACCACTAGTGGACACTTGGTGCATGATGCTTGCATGTGGAAATGGCCTTGGACATGTGTTTAGACATGCTAGAGTGGTGGCATTCCCCATGGACAAGTGTCCCTAGGTGGGCGACACCTTGCCTTGTCTTACCTTGGTTTCTCCTCCATCCTCTCCTATATATGTGTTCCCTTTCTCTTGCTAAGGATCCCTTTTTAGTTCCTTAGTCTCCCTCTCCCTTGGTGCACGACACCCCCTTCCTTTGCAAGCTTGGTGTCTGATCTTTATCTTGGAGTCTCCTTCTTCCTCTAGTGGTGGTCGAACCCTAGAGTGCCTTGCTCTCTTCTTGTGGTGGAGCTTGGAGCTTGGAGTTGCTTAATGCGGGTTACATAACTCCTAACCCTAACTATACTACCATATTCTATATTCTTGTATGTTTCTTGTGATCATATCGGCTATGTATGTTGTTAGTTGAGTTTCTTGCTTAGGTTGTTCTTGTTGGCCGAACTATGTTCTAGGGTTTCTTGTTGAGCAACACCCCTCTCCCTCCTTGGTCTAGAGAAGTGAGATTGAACTCTAGTGTCATGGGCAATACTCCTCTCTCGTTTAAGTTGAGAGGTGAGCTTGTGTTCTAGTTGCTTGAGCAACACCCTTATCTCACCATGGATTCGAGAAGTGAGCTTTGTGGTGGATGTAGACCTTTGTTAGGGTTGTTCCTTGTGTTGCCCGATTGGTGATAAGAAGGTGTGCAAGACCCCTCTCTCTTGATTGTTGATAGGTGAGCCATCTTCTTGATCCACTAGTATTTTGGTGCGCTTGTGCTTGAGGTTGATGACGACCTTGTTGGGGTTGCATCTTGCCCGATATGGTCTTGGGTTGATGTTGCCCGATATCCTTATTTGGCCTAGAGCCTTGGTTGGCATGATGTGGTTGTGTCGGGCATTACACATATGGTTCTTGCCTTGTTGTGTCGGGCATCACACTAGGTTGAGTTCCCTGCCCAACACACTTAACCTAGGAGGTGGCCTGGTGTTGTTTTACCTTGATGTTGTGGAAGCTCTATTAGCTAGTTCTGTGGTGGGCGTTACCCCTTAGCCCTAGCCCTGTGTGGGTTGGACGATAGCATGTGAATAGCTGAGCGTTATGCTTTCTTTGATGCATGCCCTGGTTTCCCGTTAGCATTTGGTTGCACGACATGTCTGGATCAAGTGCCCGTTATACCTTGTTGATATAGAGCTCAGTGGCTAGCTTTGTGTTGGGCGTCATGGCGTAGTAGTAACCCTAGTTGTCGCACATGGATACACGTTACACCTGTTACTCGATGCCTGCTGCTCGACATGCCCATGGGATCAACTGCAAGATAGGTTCTGTGGGTGCATGATACTCTGTGGTGCACGACACAGCGTTGCACTACATGTGAGGTGCACGACACAACATTGCACGATACACCCTAGGTGTTTCCCGTTATCCTTGCTGGTTTGCTGGACCGTTGTGTGGTTGAAGTGGTTGGACGATTTGGGAGAGTACCCTGCCCGATGCCATCTCTAGTGAGGCTGCCCTACCCGTCACACTTCTGGTGAGGGTAGTGGGCACTTCTGGTGAGGGTCTTGTCCCTTCTACCGATATGTTATATCTTATTCTTGCTATCATGTTTGGTTTATGATAGTAACCCTTGATATGCTTGATGGTAATCGTCATAGTAGAGCTCATCTATGTAACTTGACATGACTTGACATGTGCTTATGATCATCTGGAATGATATGTATAATGCTGAGTAAATGATAAGCATATAAGATGCTTTCTATGATGATACGACCTATGTCTATGGTCACAGGTTGAGGCATGATTGATAAAACATATAATCATATATGTTGGATAATATGATTCTTCTGATCAATCCATGATGATTGTGCATACTAACCATGCAAGTGTTTCATACAAATGCATAGCCAGGTAAAGGACTATGAGGTGTATATATATATATATATATATATATATATATATATATATATATAAGTATACACACACACACACACACACACATATATATATATATATATATATATATATCTTTGAGTAACACTGCTTTGATGGTTACTCTTGATGATGAGATAACATGCATGATGTGTTTTGGTCTGAGGACCTGAGTTTGGCTAAAGTGCCCAGTTGAGGTGTTATCCTCTGACGATGATCTGGGATTGATATCCCAAGTGATGAGAATGCCAGTTGAGGTAGTGGTTTCTTGTGATGAGGGATTGAGATCCTGGAATAGCATGATGGTGGTAATAATAATGTAGTTTTATGTTATGCATGTGTTACAACTTGGTTGCCTCAACAATACACTTAAAAGGTACTAACTAATTACAGTGGAACATACCATGTAGTTTGCCCTGGCCATAGATCCATCATCGTCAGGAGCTGGTGATGGTGAAACGGGTTCTCCTACGGGTTAACCTGGAGTGCATATTGTTGAATATGCGAGGTTTCTCCTAGCCTAAAATAGAGAGGACACGAGTGCAGCTGCGGTTGCAGACTCGGGATATGTGTAGAGCATGGTGAACAGGCCCATGGCTCAGGATATGTGATATGGGAGCATGAATGCGTTCACGGCTCAAAGCACGGTGAACTGGCCTGTGGCTCAGATATACTAGCGCTGATGGAGCTGACCCTGTGGCTGAGGCCACTTAAGCGTGAGACTGCGGTCCTTCTTGTGTTGTACTCGTGCACTGACCATGAGGTGGGAGGTCGTGGTGTCCGGTTCTTCCATTGACCTTGTATGGCACCGGCTTGGGTTTCGCAACCGAAGGTTGGATTTGAGCGGTACGACTCACTTCCTCAGGGCATAAAAACACGTAATCCAGCTTAATAGTATTTATTGTTTAAGGCAAAACACGAAACATTGGTTGAGGCCTTGCTTGTGTAGTTAATCTTGATATGCTTGCAGTT
This sequence comes from Alisma plantago-aquatica, assembly GCA_963693085.1. NCBI lineage: Eukaryota > Viridiplantae > Streptophyta > Magnoliopsida > Alismatales > Alismataceae > Alisma > Alisma plantago-aquatica. The sequence goes on along the minus strand of OY856409.1, from coordinate 1,055,652,621 downwards.
TCTTATACGTCTCTTATGTTATGAGGTAAGATCTTATAAATCTTATCTTGTCAATCATGTTCCATAAAGAAATACTTGGTTATCTGCCTTCCGTACATCCTGGTAAGCTTGATGGTATGAATAGCTTTACTATCTAGACTTCTTTTGTTATATCTTCTATCAGTTATCTGCTACTTTTGCTTTAATCTTCTATGGGTTTTTTTTTTGGTTTCGGCGGGGAGTTATGTTTCTCGCTAGGACTGTGTGTCTCACCCCGCTGGTTTACACCCTTTTTAGGTGTTCGAGCTAGACGTGGTGGTGGTCGCGGGGTTGTGGCCGAGCAGCAAGACGAGCAGTAGTAGGCAAGAGATGGACATGCTGCTGTTTTGGTCATTTTGTAGTAGAGTCTTAGAGTCATCCCTGTACTCTCAGGTCCTTGAAGACATTTTGACGTTGTTTCACGATGTATAGCTACTGATGTTTTGTATATCCTGCTGCTGGCCGGATGTGGGCCATTATGTACATATAAACAGGTGACGAACTCATGTGATGACTAAGACAGCTGATCTCCTAAGCTGTGGACACATATCAAGGCTTGTAAATATTTATATAACCTGTTTCTTGTAGGATAAGGATCTGAATGTAATAGTTTCTTAGTTTATCTGCTTTTCGAAATTGGTTTTAATTAACCCATGTTTTTGGTAATTTGTGGTTTATGGTGTTTTCCGCACGTTTTCGCGTAACACCTCGTTGTCTGTGTGATAGCGGGATGTGTTGCCAGTGTTCAACTAATCCCAGCAATAACGACGCGGAGAAGGATAAGAGTACAGATGGAAACATAGACCAGTGCCATAGGGTGGCTCACCCAAGTGTTGGTGAGGTTATCTAGATAATGGAGGAGGATCCGGAGGATGGAGGGGACACTAGAGATAGCACAGAAAATGGCGCAGAGTTGAATACTATGCAGGTTATGAAGGAAGGCTCAGTGGAAGCTGACACAAGTATGGGTACAACTACAGGCCAAGAGGACATGGCAGGAAAAAAATACCTCGATCCAAGATGACAGAGGCGGGACGGATTCGACAGACACTTTGACAGTGATTATCGACCCAACGCCACTTCCACCTGGGAGAAAAATAAAAGGAATTGGACCCAGGATGAAGAAACAACGAGCCACCCCTCCATGTGAAAGGCGAAGGAAGAGCCCACGGGTCTCAATCCAGAATGGAACAAAAGAGGAAGAAGGCTATGATTCTTTTATGGAGATGACAAAAGAAGCAGACACTGGTTCGCCAGAGGCGTAAACCCCTTATTCTTTGCACCATGATGGTCAACATACTCTACTGGAATTCGAGAGGGGTAGGAAGTGATGTTAGACATCGAGCCTTGACGGAGCTCATGGAGTTGCACAAGCCTAAAATCATAGCTATCCTCAAGCCAAGAATTACCGTGGACAAAGTGGTAAGGTCTATAACACGCCTGGGTTTTACTAATTCATACAGAGTCGAGGCCAGGGGCTATGTCGGGGGCATTTGGAACTGTTGGAGAGATGAGCACTGTTCTTTTGAAATAGTATGATGTCATAAACAGTTCATAATATCCAAGGTGAATAGCGAATGCCATGCCACTATTGTTTATGCGAGCCATCAGATCTCTACCAGGAAGCTACTTTGGAAACACATCGTGTGGATGGGAACAAGTTCAAGTCTGCCTGGCTAATGCTTGGGGACTTCAATGCTATCCTAGACCCAGCTGAAAGAAGCGATAGAAATTTCTTCAATAGTTCAGAAGCTACAATAGTTCAGAACGCTCTTATGGAAGCTGACCTAACAGACCTCAGGTACTCGGGGATGAGGTTCACCTATAGAAATGGGCTCCTACAAAAATGACTGGACAGAGTCACAACCAATAGTGCTTTCATTGGTAACTATGGTAACGTTGTAGTGGAACATTTACCCTGGATGGTCTCTGATCACTGTCCCTTACTTGTCCGGTTCCGATCCCAAAGGAGAATCCCAAGATGGTTTGTTATGCGTGCATCATGGAAACATACTGTAGGGTTCTTGGAGATGCTCGAGAAGACCTGAAATAAAGGGCTTGGTTTTACTGAAGCCATCACGGAAGCACAAAATTCGATATCAGAATGGGTCATGCTGACGCGCAAGGAGAAGTGGAGAAAGAAAGACCATTTAGTCAAGAACATTAATAAGTTACAAATGGAACTGGCGATCCATTATAATGAAATTTCGAATGCGCTGTGCACAGATTTCCAATTGGAGCTAGATGATATTCTGAAGGCTGAGGAAGACGTCCTGAAACACAAAAGTCATATTAATTGGTTAACGGAGGTGGACAACAACACCAGGTACTATCACAACTTTATTAACCAGAGGAGAAGGACCAATGTTGTTACTGTGTTAAAGAATTTGACTGGCGAATGGATTATAGGAGATACATAACTGATGAACCTTGTCGTCAATCCCTTTTAGGGGGTCCTCATGAGGTCGGATCATAGTGGACACATGGAGTGTGACTCCGTCCCATCCTGGGCAATTTTCAGACCCTTTCCGATAGCTAGATAGTTGAGATGGGCACCTTCCCTTCAAAGACTGAGATACAAGATATCACCATGAGCTTGGACCCAGTGAAAGTAGTTGGACCCGATGGAGTGAATGGTTCCTTCGTTCAAAAGAACTAGAGGACTATTGTTCCTAGCATAGTCAAGACTGTACAGGAGGCCATTAGGATGGGGCAGGTCCCTGAAGATTTATGTAGGTCCACCATAGTTCTTATTCCTAAGGTCAAGGTGCTAGAGAAATGTGACAACCTAAGACCAATCTCTTTAAACAATGTGGCCTTAACAGTTTTGTTTGAAAGTTGTGGTGGAGCACTTGAAGTAGCATATGCCTTACTGGATTTCTTGAAACCAAAGCAGCTTCATACCTGGGAGATGCATCATAGATAACATAGCTGTGGTCTAAGAAATTATACACTCCATGAAACATAAGAAGGGGGCTAAAACTATGGCTATCAAAATTGACCTTACCAAGGCTTACAATAAAATGTCATGGGATTTCATCCGGGACACAATCAACAGAATAGGGATGCCAAGGAATATCATCGACTATATCATGGAGTCCATTACAAAAGGGGTGACCAAGATTGCATGGAATGGCAAAAATTTAGAAGAGTTCAAGGCTAGCAGGGGACTACGCCAAGGTGACCCCTTATCGCCGTACCTGTTCATGCTCTGCCTTGAGAGGTTAAGCCAGATGATACAGCAAAAGGAGGATGAGGGCAACTGGAAACTGGTGTGTTTGGTCCTGAGACCTCTTTCTACCCTATTTTACAGTCTTGAGGCCTCTGCTCCCACCTTCCTGCAAGTACATGAGTTGATCTCGGCATGTCTTGGAAGGAGCTGAATGCTAGATGGCCCGGTCATAGTTTTGGTCCACCTACTGATGAGGAGATGTCTAACCAGGCTGATGAGGATGCTGATGATAATGATGATGGGGCCACTGAGGATGATAGGGTCTGATGCTGGTTCTGATGTCGATTTTCCCGGTGCCTCTGGAGTTCAAGGTAAAGATGTTGTTGTCTCTATTTCACCTTCAGATGGGGACAAGGACTATGAGCCCGAGGTCGATGATGATGATGCAGAAGATGACATTGTTGATATAGATGGCATAGATTTTGCTTAGATGTTTTAGTTCTTTAGTCTTTAGATGTTGGTCATATCTATCTTTTGTAGACTATTTTATACTAAGGCATTTGGGAACTATATCAGAGGCTTACCATTTTTATCATATGATATTTTATCGTTGGTTTGTAGATCATTCTGTGAGAACATGCTTAGTGTTGTAATCTTAATCCTATGTACCCTAACTCTTTGGTTGACTATATCTTATGAGTTTGTGGTATGTTATCCCCTATTTTGATTATGACATTAGATTACTTGTCTCTCTATGCTTTCTCTGTGTTTGATGTGTACTATACGTGTTTGATTGCTTTAACTTCTATTTGTGGAAAAGACATGCTTTTAACTCTTCTGCCTCCGTGCCTTTTTGAGATGACAAAGGGGGAGAAGTGCTCTCAGCCATATTGGTTTTAACTCTTATATGATCCTTTTCTTATCAATATCTACATATCATGTGACTTGCTAGAGGACCATATAGTATGCATATGTGTGATTATATTTGTGGATAGACTAACCATGCAAGCTTAGGTAAGCATGAATTGAGGGGGAGTAATTCACATTGTTCAATCATGTATCCCCTTGCAATTCACAAGGTAAAGGTTTAACTCTTACACCCTTTCTCAAAGGGAAAGGTTAATTTTCATATCCTTTTCAATATGATGAGCAATCGTTTGTCATTGTCAAAAAGGGGGAGAATGTTGACCTAAGTGTTATACATTGCCCATATTTTGATAATGAGTTAATCATTCCATTCATATGTATATAATATGTTTGTTTAAGATTGATTTTAGGCATTAGGTACATGAAAAGCATCAAATCACTCAAGCCCTGTCTTGGTTTAGTTCAAGTCAAAAGCAATGCAAATGCGCAATTTGGGAAAACACTCCAAATAACCTTAGATCAATTTTTTAATCATTTGTATTGATGATATGCCTTGTAACAAAGATGAGAAAAAATTAGGGACACTTAATTTGAACATTTGATCACTTAAATATTATTTCAGAAAATTCATTACATGCACTTCATTGGTCGGGTTACAAACTTGACCGATCCTTACTGGATTTTGAGAATGATATCGATCGGTCAAGTTGTCTATCCAAAGAACTCAACCGCTGATCTTTCTATCCAAAACTAATTTAGATGGATCGGTCGAGTTTCCACCAGGACAAACTCGACCAGGACAACTCGACCGATGGTTTAAATTGGACTTGTCACATAGTGGCATCAGTCGAGTTATATTTATTGAAACTCGATCGAATGCACTGTAGTGAAAATGCAAAAAAGTGAATCTAATCATTGGAGAGTTGTAAAACTCAAAAAAATATCCATTGTAACCCTCCAAACGGCTAGAAAACATTCACAAGTGCCCTTACACTCTAGTGGACACCCCCAACTATAAATAGGATCCCTTGGAGTTCATTCCAAGTTTGCTCATTCATGTTGTTCAAGGTCCTTGCCATAGTTGAATGCTTTTAGTCCACTTGAGCCCCTTTCTCTCCCTTGTTTACACTTCAGTTCATCCATATGAGTGAGATAGGTTGTGTGTGAGAGAGCTACCTTATTATTCAATTGTAAAGCTCTCATAGTCTCTCCTTCCCAATCCCTTTCTTAAAGTTCATGATGATGAAGGCTTCTCCAAGTAAAGGAGGAGACACACACTTCTTTGAGTTTCATAAGAAGGTGCCTCAAGATTTTCCGAGTGAATGAGGAGATCAAGGTGGAAGATCCAAGGAGCTGAGTGGGTAAAGCCTCAAGGTCAAAGACTCATTGCAAGAAGGGGAAGACCTTGGTGAAGGCATCCAACTGATTGTAAGAGTGAGTAAGGCCTCTTTGAGGTAGAAGACTAGCTTTTGGATAGGTAAGACCTTGATTATAAGGTTGTTGGTTCCCTAGGCCTTAAAGACAAGCTAGGTATCCTAGTCCTAGAAAATGAAGGTCATTCTTTATAGCTATTATAAGTGAATATAAGGAGTAGACAAGTTTAAGAAATCCTAGAGCTTGACCTCTCTAGGTAGTGGACTGACTTTCTCCTAGTTTGAAGAGTGGAACCACTCTAAAACAGCTTGTCCAATTGGTTGCTTTAATTTCTCTCATCCTTTCTATGCATGTTTAGATTGCCATCAAATTGACTAATTGCAATTATGCCTAGTTGAAGTAAATTGAAGGTCTAACTATTTTTGTGCAAGTTTTGAAGCCTACCCCCTCTAGAGCCCTCTGATCCAACACAATGAATCAATTTTCTTCCATTGTGGAAAATCATACACATGTCGTAGGATCTTATCATTATTTTCTTTGTCTTTAGATGCCAATATAAATTGTGTGCATCCATGGTATTGGCAAATAAGTGTCAAAATTGTGCTATTATAGGTAGACACCACATCATCTCAGCAGGAGAGTCAATTTTGAACTTACCCAAAGTCATCATTTTGTACCTTGACAACCCACATTTTGGACAATCTTTTAAACCAATGTAGTTCTTCTTAAATAACACAAGAATTCAGACATGCATGTATCTTCTTAGACATCATTCCCATTGGCCACACCATTTTATTTAACTTGTATGTTGAGATTAGAAGCTCGTTGCCTTCAGGAAGAATTTCTATCAACAAAGACAACATATACATGAATCTTTTGTCACTCCATCTAAAGTTGGCCTTTAAAGTATAGCATATTAAAATGATGCTTGGCTTCATAAACTTATTACAACCTAAGTATAACAGTCTCTTAGCCTCATGTGTAATGTTTCCAAATAAGGAGTCTGGATCAATATGATTTACCCCACAACTGTTTAGCATTGCATCAACCATGTCTATTGGAATCAATTCATTCACATCTACATCATCGTCGACAATTTCATCTTCAACAAAACTACTGCAATCAACATCTACTGATCTCATAGTAGGAATCTCTTTATTCCAGTGCCATTATATATAGCTCAATACAATCATGTTGCACATGACATGACTTTTGATTTCATTAACAATATTGACTTTTAAGTTGTTACTACAATTCCTACATGGATAATAGAACCTATCTCTAGGTTGCCTATGTTCCTCTACAAATCTTATAAACTGATCAAGACCATTAGACCAACAATAAAATTTACATACAACAATTTTAAATGGGAATCTATGGTCGATCAATTCTATGATCACAGACAAAACCAATATTGAATCAGAATTGAGAAATTAGGATTTAGATATTAGGGTTAGATATTAGGGTTTAGGGTTTAGAGTGTGCAATTTTGGGTTTACATATTAGGGTTTAGTAATATATGTGTACCACCTATCCCATTCTTGAGCATCTTATTTCACTAGTAAGTGTATAATGTGTATACGATTTATAAGAACATTTTGGCAGCATTTCCCCATAGTTCTCCAAGTACACTGATGTAGATGGGAAAATACCCACCTACATATGTACTTAGAGAACAAACAGGGAAGTGCTAACAAAACATCTTGAAAACCGAATACACATTACAAAATTACATCCTAAGTGAGATTAAGTGTTTAAGAACAATCCCAAACTAGGGACTATCCAAGATTTACTTATGACTAAATCTCAGATGGGTTTCTAGGCCAACACCTTGTTAGAAAATTAGGATTTACATATAAAGGTTTGTCCCCATGCCACACATCTACCAGTCATTGATTAGAATTTATATCATCATTGATTAGCTTGGGGGTTGGTCTCATAAACAATCCTAGACATAGAAAATTTACATACCAAGTATGCATAGTGATACCAAACATAATATTCAAAATTTATGTGAAAAAATCTAAACAACACAAACAAACAACTATACATGTATTTTAAAAATTATGGCTAATTAAACAAATCAAATAAATAAACAACAAATATTGATAAAAGTTAAACAATAAATAAAACAAGCCACCTTAAGAAACAACATAGGAGGATATAAGGGCGGCGCTCATAGCAATAACAACAGTAGTGGTTGTAACAATGCTCACAACAACAATAGAGGTGGCGACGATGGTGACTCAAGCACCAACATTAATAACGATGCCAACACTCATAGAAATAGCAACAATGATGACATCTAGTGCAACAACAATGGCAGGGGAGCATATGAGTGCCGACAGAGAGTGGTGACCTGATCGCTAGAGCACAAGCAAATGGCATAATGAAATAGAGAATGGGTAAAATAAAGTTTTATGGGTGTTGTTAAGTAGAATATATTTTTTTATTGTTTAGAAAAAACTAACGATAAAGGTTTTAGTCATCAAATTTTTAAAAAACCCATGCGATAGTTCATTCCATGTCAGCGGCTATCCATCAAAAAACTGATGGCATATGTACTTGTCCCTATGGAAAAATTTCAGCCTTGCTAAGGATTTAGTCGTTAGTTGTCGAGGAAATTTGACATCATAGTTCAATCTCTATCATTGGTTACACACCAAGAAACCGACACCACATTTACTTAATCTGCAACAAGAAATGCCAAACTCACTAAGACTTTAGTTGTTAGTTTGTGGGAAAAAAGACACCAAAATTCAACCTTTGTCGTAGGTTACCCACCAATAAATCGACGCCACATGTACTTATCCCTAATAAAAAATACCAACCTCGCTAAGATTTTAGTCATCATTATCTAGAAAAAAATTGTCGACATAACCCCATTTTATGGGAAATAATTTTTGCGGAGCACATGGCGAGAATTCTTTTTTATCGATTCTTTTGGAAAAAATTGATAATACATGGTTTTTGGAGGTGAAACATTTCTCGGTAGGTGTGACCTATGACATCTACTTTTATGAAGACAAATTGAATACATAGCCTTTTTAGAGAAAAAATTTATTTAGGGGGAAGGGTTTTGTCATTGGTTTTTTACAATTGAAGCAATAGGCCTATATCAAAAATTTCCACTAAAAGTTTGAATTTCTTAGGCTATCTTAGACGTCGGTTCTTCATAAAGAAATCGACTTTATAGTAAAATTGGTACCATGTTTTTCTTAGTCAACAAGACTTGTCTAGTAGTGACATTTTTACTTTCCCAACGACATTGTTGGCTTATAGTGTTAGTTTTATTTATGAAACAATGTTAAGAAAAATGACACTAGAGGTCAAAAATGTACTAGTGTAATAGACTTCATCTCAGAGCTACTTTCTGCAATAGCTATCTTTAACACTCCATTGCCTAGAGATATTCCCAATAGGCTTGCATTTTAGCTCCAAGGATCACTACCTTCCAAGTGTTGTCCTAACTTTGGCGTGTGAAGTTTCCTCCAGATGAGGAGTCTAGAAATCTTTTGATATCAGCATTCACACCTCTAAAAGAAAATTCCATGAGTTGATTTTTTGAGATACTATGGTGTGGACACTTGTGAAGAAGCTCATTGTATCTCTCTCATTCTTCTACTAGAGTTTCACCTGGTACCTGTATAAAGTGTGTTATGTGGACTTTGATGGTGTATGTGAGGGGAGGAGTGTAGAATTTCTCAATGAATTTGTTCTAGAGTTGTTCCCAAGTGGAGATGAGATCACCTGACAAAGATTGTAGCAATTCCTTGCTCTATCTACAAGTGAATATTCGAAAAGATGGAGTCTAATTGCATCATAGGAGACTCCATTTTTTTTCAAAATAACATATTAGGTCAAAAACTTCAAGATGTGCACTTGAAAATTTTCTCCTTGTTTTCCTAGAAAGGGGATGCTTTGTAGTAGTGTGATCCAATGTGTCCTTATGTAAAAGTTGGGGGCATCGATAGGAGGAGGTTTTACTAAACGTCAAACATTGATAGCCTTAGGGTTGATAACTCCCTAAGATCCTTATGTCACTTAGTCTCTTGTGGAACTATTTGGATTGTAGGGGTTTCCTCTTGAATAATAACCCGAGCTTCTTATATAAGCCTCTCTCTATGTTGCAATGGCTAGGTTTACCCTTCGTGTGATTTCCTCCTCAACCACCATGGTTTTATTCTCTTTATTACGATGATGAAAGGTTCAATCTATATCAAGATCAAATCTTGATGCAAGGTAAACATTACTTGAATGTTGCTTGCAATAGTTATGGTACCTGAGATGGAAAGATCTTCCACAAGTTAGATGAATGCTGACATATTAAGTTCAAATGAATATGAAATAATAGTAATGGTAAAAATAAAATTCTAAATTAATCTTAATAGAACTAAACTAACTAGATGATTTTATTGTCCCTGAAAATAATGCCAGAATTTGATGTGGTATTTTACGAAACTAATAAATTCAGCAAAAAAGTGATTCCCTAGTTTTTACCAAAATAATGTGCAATAATACCACCCCCAAGTACATTGTTCTTATTGTAGTATAGTTGAGGATCCAATACCAAGGGACAACCTTTTTAACCACCTTGCCAGTGGTATCCAGTTGCGCAAAGACTAATATTTAAAATAAAGAGTAGACGAGTTTGAGGTAAACTAATTATATAGGGAAGTGAAAATGCAAGGATAAAATTGGTACTACATTAATGATGGAAGACACTATGGTGTAGTTGAGTTTCACCACCGCTTCATGCACAAACACATCCATAACATATCTAGACCTAATAAATCTGTTCAAATGGAGGAAGTAAGATTCCATCTGTTAGGAGCAAAAAAACCACATAAATATCTCTGTGAGCATGATGTCTCGTTACTCACAGATTAGATATCTACTACTGCGAAGACATCCCTTCATAAGTTCTTTTCCAGGCATCAACCAAGTTAAATCAATAATTGAAATCAAAGCATTAAAGTTCTAGCAACCTAGGATTATCATAGGTGATGCAAACAAGGAGATCAAGCCACTAAACATGCAAGCAAACAATTAACATCGAATTGGAAGAGTTATATACAAGTCATGGAACATAATAAATGTATATGCAAGTATAGGTAGGGTGGCTAATCCCTACACTCCAGTGAGGAGGAATACTCTCTCTTCATGAGAAGATCATAATAGGCAAGGTAGAAGGAAGAATTAGCCATCATCTTTGGTCACATGGGAGATGTGGATCGGTGTGAGCGGAAACAACCCTTGAACTTGATGGAATGGTTATTTCCAGTAGAGGGAAGTGGTGAATAATGAGGACAAACGTCATATCACTAGTACAGAAACAACATTCAATGTCACTTTTCTGGGCGTCAGTTTTTTAGGAAAACCGACGCCTATAACGTTCAGCGTCGGTGATGTAGGTCATCCGACGTCTATAGCCAAGACACAGGTACCACTTTGCATTCAACGTCGGCTAGATAACAAACAATTGACGCCTAAAATCACCCGCGAAATCCAATTTTCGAGCGAAAAAAATTTGGCACATACAACGTCGGTTTTTTACCAACAAAACCGATGCCTTTCTAAAATGAAAATTTGCATGAAAAGTTCCAGCTTAGGTGTCAGTTATCCTTTGATAACCGACGCCGATAATGGTTCCCGCCTAATTATTTAGGGAAAATTTTGCCGAATTGGACGTCGGTTGTTAAGGAACAACCGACGCCGAAGACTTTAGGTGTCGTTTGTATTTGATAACCAACTCCTTTTATGAACTTAATAGACCCACGATTGATTGCATTTGTTCCCCTTTCCTATTTCATTGTCTTCATCACCCGCTAGCTGCTGCTCGATCGCCCGCTAGCTACCTGCTAGTTCTCACCGTCACCGACGCTGCCTCGCCTCACCGTCGCCGCCGACGCTGCTGCTGCTCTGCACCGCCGCCGACGCTGCTGCTGCTGCTTCGTCCTGTGTCGCCACCTCCGCCCTAGCTCCATCCTATGTTGCCACCGCCGCCCGCTCCTTCCTCCCTGCTCACGCCCGCCACGCCGCGCCACCTAACTTCAGTCTGCTCTCCAGGTATTATCCGCGCGTAGCCTCTGTTCTTCTTTCTCCCTAGCTTTTTACCTACATGCAGCAAACACGGTCGTGGCTGTGTTGGCCTACCACGGCCGTGCTGGGTAGCACGGCCATTCTGGATAGCACGGCCGTGCTGCCCAACACGGCCTTGGTAGGCCAACACAGCCACGTCCGTGTTTGGTATTGGTAAGGATATTAACAAATCTATATGTAATGCTTTATGTAAATTCTAGGATACGAACAAATCTTTTGCTTGCATATATTTGTGCTTCTAATCCTAATGCTTGACCTAATTCAGTAAATTTTGATGCATGTTGAAATAAGATTTAAACTTGTCCATTCTAGCATCCTAATTTGATTTGATTAAACCCTAACATTGATGAAACCCTAACATCAATTGTGATGAAACCCTAACATGTACATATCTATTATTGTGTTTGTTGGCCTAGAAACCCATCCAAGATTTACTCATTAGGAGTAAATCTTGGATAGTCCCCGGTTTTGGACTATTCTTGAACACCTAATCTCACTTAGGATGTAAGTGTATAATGTGTATTGGGTTTTCGAGAAAATTTCAGTAGCATTTCCTCGTTTGTTCTCTAAGTACATATGTACTTAGAGAACGGCGGAGAAATGCTGCCGAAATTTTCTTGAAAACTCAATACACATTATACACTTACTAGTGAGATTAGGTGTTCAAAGATGGGATAGGTGGTACACATTTATTATATATAAGAATGACATTACATGTGTTTGTTGGCCTAGAAACCCATCCAAGATTTACTCATTAGGAGTAAATCTTGGATAGTCCCTGGTTTGGGACTGTTCTTGAACACCTAATCTCACTTAGGATGTAAGTGTATAATGTGTATTGGGTTTTCGAGAAACTTTCGGTAGCATTTCCTCGTTTGTTCTCTAAGTACATATGTACTTAGATAACAGTGGGGAAATGCTGCCGAAATTTTCTTGAAAACCCAATACACATTATACACTTACTAGTGAGATTAGGTGTTCAAGGATGGGATAGGTGGTACACATTTATTATATATAAGAATGACATCACATGTGTTTGTTGGCCTAGAAACCCGTCCAAGATTTACTCATTAGGAGTAAATCTTGGATAGTCCCCGGTTTGGGACTATTCTTGAACACCTAATCTCACTAAATTATATATTGTTTGTCTGGAGTCCGGCTTCATTGTAGATAATAGGAGTAAATCTTGGATAGGATGTAAGTGTATACCCTAATCTTGTCCTAATATATACTTGTTTTCTCTTTGATCATAGAATGGATAGATCATGGATGTCCATTCGCAATCGCTGCACCCCAGAGTTTATATCTGGTCTTGATCAGTTTATTAGATTTGCCGAGGAACATAGGAAAAAACCTACAGATAGGTTCTACTGTCCATGTAGGCATTGCGGTAACAACTTGAAAGTCAGCACTGGTGAGGAAATCAAAAGTCATGTCATGTGCAACGGGATTGTACAAGGCTATACATAATGGCACTGGCATGGAGAGATTTCAAACTTGAAACCAGTAGATGTCGATAGCAGGGCTTGGGTGGAAGAAGAAATTGCCTCTAATGACGTAGATGTGAACGAACCAGTTCCAGTAGACATCGTTGATGTGATGCTGGATAGTTGTAGGGTAGAGCACACCGATCCACCTCCTATCTTTAGAAACATTGTGCATGATGCTGAGATACCATTATACATAGGTTGTACTAAGTTTACAAAGCTTAGCGCTGTGTTGAGATTGTATAAGTTGAAAGCTAACAATAGATGGAGCGACAAAAGCTTCACTTCATTGTTGACTTTGTTGAAAGAAATGCTTCCTGAAGGAAACGAGCTGCCAATCTCAACATACCGGGTAAAGAAAATGTTGTGCCCAATGGGAATGGAGGCCAAGAAGATACACGCATGCCCAAATGATTGTGTATTATTTCAAAAGGACTATGTCGATTTGAAAGATTGTCCAAAATGTGGTGCGTCATGGTATAAATTGACGACTTCGGGGGAGTCCAAAACTGGTTCTCCTGCCAAGGTGTTGTGGTATCTACCTATAATATCATGGTTTCAACGCTTGTTTGCAAATCCAAAAGATGCGAAGAATTTGAGGTGGCATGCAGATGTTAAGAAAAATAATGATGGGATCCTACGACATGCGTCTGATTCCCCACAGTGGAAGAAGATTGATCTATTGTACCCCAAATTTGGTGAAGAAGATAGGAATCTAAGACTTGGGCTTTGTACAGATGGGATGAATCTGTACGGGACATTGAGCAGCCAACATAGCACTTGGCCAGTCATGCTTGTTATATACAATCTTCCTCCCTGGCTGTGTATGAAAAATAAGTACGTTATGCTGTCGTTGTTGATATCGGGCCCTAAACAACCCGGAAATGATATCGATGTTTATCTTGAACCTCTGATTGATGACTTAAAGAAACTTTGGGCTGAAGGTGTGATGACCTATGATGCTTCAGGAAGAGAGACATTTCGTTTGTACACTATGTTGTTTTGCACTATTAATGACTTTCCAGCATATGGGAATTTGTCTGGATATAGTGTCAAAGGAGCTAAAGCGTGTCCTATATGTAAAGAAAACACTGATTCAATAAGACTAAAACATGGCGGCAAGACTGTATATCTTGGTCATCGAAGGTTTCTTTCAAAATTCCATCCGTATCGTAGGAAGCGCAAAGCATTCAATGGATGGAATGATGAACGGAGTGCACCTAAACCTATACCAGGGGATGTTGTTTATGAAAGAGTAAAAGACATTGTTAATGAATTTGGTAAGAAATCACAATGTAGTATGGCCACACAGAGTGACAATTCTTCATTCAAGAAGAAGTCAATATTTTGGGATCTTCCTTATTGGAGTTTTTTGACAGTCAGGCATTGTATCGATGTAATGCACATTGAGAAAAATGTCTCTGATAGCATCATTGGTACTCTATTAAATATACCAGGTAAGACTAAAGATGGGATAAAATCTAGACTGGACCTACGTGAAATGGGAATAAGGTCAGAATTAACAGAATTACGTGAAATGGGTAATAAAAGAACATACTTACCTCCCGCTTGTTACACGTTGTCTAGAAAGGAGAAGAAAGCTTTTTGTGAATGCTTGGTAAATGTTAAGGTGCCACATGGTTACTCATCCAACATCCGTAGATTGGTATCAATGAAAGATCTGAAGTTGATAGGTCTTAAATCTCATGATTGTCACACTCTAATGCAACAAATATTGCCCGTGGCAATTCGATCTATATTGCCGAAGCATGTAAGGTTTGCAATCACCAGACTTTGTTTCTTTTTCAACAGTCTATGCAACAAAGTTATTGACCCTGATACTCTCGATAATTTGCAAAGAGAAGTGGTTGTTACTCTATGTCAGCTTGAGATGTATTTCCCTCCTTCGTTCTTTGATATCGTGGTACATATTGTTGTCTACTTGACTAGGGAAGTGAAAATGTTGGGACCCGTTTTCTTGCATTGGATGTATCCCTTTGAATGATACATGAGAATTTTTAAAGGTGATGTTCGAAGCCGTTATCGGCCTGAAGGGAGTATTATTGAAGGTTATGTGGCGAGAGAGGTTATGGATTTTTGCAATGACTTTCTGAGTGGTAATAACACTCCTATTAATGACAAGAATATTGAGGAGGGCAAAGGAATTTTGGGATCACGGGTGAAAGTAATCATCCGTGAGCAGTTGGAACAAGCTCACTTGTATATTTTACACAACATGGATGAAGTGAGTGTTTATATCGAGGAACATACCAATTTCATCAAGAGACAACATCCTCGAGCAAGTTCAATGTGACTTGCTAGAGAGCATAATAAGACTTTTATTAAGTGGTTTGAAGATAAAGTCTTACATCAACTATCTCAAACACCAAATGATATTACAGAAACTATCAAATGCCTCGCCTTTAAACCAAAACCGAATGTTATGTCTTATGAAGGGTTTGACATTAAAGGGTTCACATATTACACAAAGCGCCAAGATGATAAGAGTGTCATCCAAAACAGTGGGGTCACTCTTCAAGCGTCGACTATGTATTTTGCAAGTGCAAAGGATAAGAGTCCACGTGAAGCTAAAATGTCATATTACGGTGTCATTGAAGACATATGGGAGTTTGACTACATAGATTTCAGAATTCTACTCTTTAAATGTAATTGGGTTGATAACACCAAAGGAGTTATAGTGGATGAATTGGGTTTCACTTTGGTGAACTTTGAAAAGATTGGCGAGAAGGGTGAACCATTCATATTGGCATCACAGGCGAAACAAATATTCTATATCGATGATCCTACAAATGCTAAATGGTCAGTTGTTCTTCATGGTAAAAGACAGTTCATTGAAGATCTTATAGATGAAGAAGAGTACTATGATAAGTATGATGACTCCAGTCCATTCTCAGTTGGGTTGCCAACTCCACAAAATATTGAAGCTAATGATGACTTATATGTGCGCGGAGATCACAATGAAGGATTGTTAATTGATAAAAGATCACAATTTTAGAGGCATGTATGTTTATATTTTTTATTGAAGCTAAATAGTTGCTTTTTTAATATCAATATCATTTTCAGATTTGATTTACCCAAAATGCACACTTGTAGCCATTTTGACTTGAACTTGACCCATTCTAGGGCTTTGGATTTTAGATTATTTTCAGATTTGATGTTTCATTATCTTCTAGTTAATACAAATGCTAAATGTTTTCCTTTTTAATGACATTTTTAGATGGCTGACCATGATGAGCATGATGTCCATGATGAGCATGCTGTCCATGACGAGCATGGCGAGTATACCAATATAAGTTCTAAAAACATATCCTGTATTTCTATAAAATTCATTATCTTTTAGTTATGTCATATATCCCATATTTCTATATTGCGCTAATTCAGTGTGTTTATTTTTGTCAAATTTTAGGTTGATGATGCGCATGTACCCACGGAAGCACTGGAGCAACTTGATGCGCATCACCAAACACTTAACAAGAAATGGGGCATCACTCTGTTGAAGAAGTTAATAGCGCTAAGTGGTAGTGGATCCAAATTGGTTGTGGAGTTTGATAATGGTGGAAATGAAATTGGAGTGAACCGCAATAATTTTGTAAACTATCTTGGGTGTGTCACTCGAAGCCATTGTGGTGTTAAGTATGATAATTGGCATAAAGTTCCTCAGGGGAAGAAAGACTTGATATGGAAGGATTTATGCGTGAGTTATTATTATTTGCAGTTCTATTTTGTAGATTACAAATTATATTATTTGCAATTCTATTTTTGGATACTAGTTAATAAGAATTCTATTTTACAGAATCTGTTTGCATTGGATGAGAAGCTGCATCGTAAAAGTGTGATGCAACGCACTGGAAAGATGCTTAGGAACTATAGGACAAATCTCAACAGAGAATACATAAAAGATGGTGATAAGAAGAAGAAGTCAGCCCTTGAACAGTGGAACTTCTTGGACAAAGAAGATTGGGACAATTTTGTTGCTTCAAGAAAATCTGAAGAATTCAAGGTATTAGGCGTCACTCCCAATTTAATTAATATATGTTGTATTCACCTATTCAAGATTAACATTTAGTGCTACTAACCAAATCATTAATGTGCATACTAACTAGGCCATCAGTGACGCGCAAAAAGCAAGGAGTGCACTGAATGTGCATGACCACACTATGGGTCCAAAGGGCTATGCAAGCGTTCACCAAAGACTACAGGCGGAGTCCACGGCTACACAGGAGTCTGCTCCTACTCCGGAGTCTGCCACACCCATGCCTCGCCATGATATCTGGATAGCTGGGAGGCAAAACAAGAAGGGTGAAATAAAGAAGCCCGTAACTGTTGAGGCGGCTGCGAAAATGGTAAAATACAACTCTTAGAGCAATCGTTTGAATATTGATTATTTGTGGTGTTAACTTACCAATTTCTGTTGATGGTGATTAGCGGGAGCTGCACGAGCAGAGGAAACAAGGCACGTTCATCCCTCAGGGAACAAGAGATGAATTGACAGTTGCTCTGGGTAACCCAGAGCATCCTGGACGTGTTAGGGGTGCAGGCGCTGGTGTGGGCATCAAAGCATTCTTTGGGCCATCCCAGCGCAAACCCAGAGCGGGACTTTCACAAGAAGAGGTAACTTATTCTTTTTTTAGAATGTTACTGCAAAAGGGAATTCAATAATAAGAAGCTAATGTTTCTTTTATCCATGTATAGGAGAATAAGAGAGTCGAGGATATAGTTGCCAAGAAGGTCAATGATATAGTTGCTGAGAAGGTCAAGGAAGAAATAGTGCGGTGGCAGGCATCTCAGGCTTCCAATCAGCCTATAGTGACCCACTCTTCTCCTGATGCACAGACTGTGAGTAATCCTAGAGACCCATCGCCTAACACGTCTGTTGTAAGTATTGTTTATGACATTGTAGCTAGTCTTTTCAAGATGATATGTTTTCAATATGATATGTATATATGTATAATATTCTTTATGTAAATTTGTAGGCATTGAAGCCATGCCGCTTATGAATGCAAGACTATGTTGTTGCAGAGGCGCAGGCTTACCCGTCCCTTCCTGGGGCAATGTTTCACGGGACTCCAATGCCACAGGGCTACGTTCGTGTGAGCCTGATACGTGTGTTACCCGATTGGAGGGAAGCTACATTGCCATATCCCCACCCGGATATTGATACACTTGTTGAGGCAGAAGGCGGGGTGATATTGTGGCCCAAAGCAGATGTCGTCTACACTACTGAAATTGTAAGACAAATTTACATTACTTTAGATTGTTAATGTGTATATATGAGGTCAACTGATATGAAATTATATATACAGGTTAAAAAGAAGACACACGGAGCACCTAGGCCTCCACCTCCACTTCCTGCATTACCAAGTTGGGTTCCAACTGACCTAGAATACCCGTTAGGTCCTGCTTGTAGGGGAATGGCATGTTGGCTACAGGCACATAATATACATTGCCCTATAATTGTTTCTTTAGAAGTAGATTATGCAGGTCAATCATACGATAACTCTTTATTTATACAAGATATTATTGAGTTGTTTATGTATGATTGGCTGAATACATCAATGATAGAGACATGGATACGGTGAGATATTGTTTATACATCCATATACCTTGTGTAAGATCCGGTGATCTGGTTTCTTATATATTAATGCATACGTAATACATGTTTTGCAGCTACTTAGTCGAAGATCAATGCAAACAATTTGCATTTGATCATGTGGGTTTTTTTATTCCATCATTGATTAGTATGGTAGATAAAGACCCTGATAGTGTTCAACAATACTGTATAGATGCTTTTAGAATTTTCGGTCAGCAAAAGAAGACGATAATAATAGCTCCATTCAATGTCAAGTAAGTTTACCTTATTTGTAATTTGGACTTAAGAAAATTCCATTTTTATTGTGCATTTTGAGTTATTAATTTTTAACTTTTTTACCTCTAGCGGTAGACATTGGGAGTTACTAGTTATTGTCTCCGGGACGTTCACTGTTTATTATCTAGATCCTGCGGGAAGTACATTGAACACTAAAATTGGACACATATTGAGAATGCCATTATTCCGGTGAGAAATATTTCATTTTTATATCCGTTAACATCTGTTATTACATTACTATTTAATTATACAATTTACTGTGTTACATTAACATGTAGGGGTTTAGATGCATTCAAAAATGCTGGAGGAAATGTCCCAAAGAGAAAGAACCAGCCAATAATTTGGGAGAAACGTAAAAGTAAGTTCCCGACTCCAATGTATATAATATTTATGTGAACTGTGCTTAGTTGTATTTTTTAATATTTTGTATGTTTCAATTTATAGTGTGCTACACAAGACAACGGCTGGGCATGCACATACTATGTGATGCGATTTATGCAGATGATTATCCGACATGTCGCATTGGATATTAATACCATACATGAGGTATTATATATAGTCTCATTAGTTAGTATGAAATATATCAATCTTATTTTTATATTATTACTTATATATACATCATTCTCTTTGTAGGTGTTTAAAACGGACCACACTATAGGTAAACGCTTAAAAAATATACATGCTCCATATACGATGGAAGCATTAAATGAAATAAGAGAAGAATGGGAAAAAGCCATACAAGCAGTGGCGATTGTAAGATATAATTGGGATGATGATAGCGATGCTGAATGATATTTTGTAAATGAAATTTTTTGAATGTTTATACATGTCTGAATGTTTCTACGTGTATTTGAATGTTTCTACATGTGTGAATGTGAGAATTGAATTGATGTCTGAATGTATCTACTTGTGTGAAAAAATATTGGTTGATTTTGCAGGTTTGTGGCCTGTTTGTAGGCTGATATCAATGGATGTCGTAAACCTGCAGTTTAGAAAACTGAACTGTAGGTTCTCATCCTGCTGACCAGCCACAGCAGGCCTGCAAACTGATAAGAAAAAAAAATATAAGTACATGCATCAGTTATTTATAAAACACCGTCATCAAAGGCCTATATCGTCAGTTATTAGATAAAAACCGACGCCTAATATGACAAACAAACCCGATCGTGCAGGAAAGCACGGCCGTGGTGGAAAAGGCGTCGCTTATTCCGTGACATCAAACTTGACGTACCAGTAGGTACCAGAGGAGATTGCTATGATCGTTACTGTATCCGTATCGAAGAGATGTGACAAAGTGTTCGGATCATTGTGCAATGTCTGGAGCAAATGCCGGGGGGCATGATCAAAGCCGATGATCGTAAGCTATGTCCTCCATCACGATGTCGAATGAAACTATCCATGGAATCGTGCGCCGTGTGAAACGTGGATCATCGCCGTTCTTAACCGAGACTCAGGTTAAGCTCCGTCTCGGAACCGGGGTGAGGAGTAAAGCATCCCGAGGTTGACGCATCTCGTTGGGCGTGGAGAAGCATTGGGAACCCCAATCTCTTTCTTCGGGGCAGTTTCTTTTCCCGTCCCCCCTGCCGGTTCTTCGGAAGAAGCTAATTCTGATCTGGGGGAAAAGGAACCGAACCGTCTACCAGTTGGGAAGCTAGACATCGACGCTTGTGGCTTGATGAGTACCACTAAGCTGACACGCCGGAGTTGGCTGCTGGCACAACAGGGTGGTGCCTTACCGCACCGCAGGCTAGCGCGGTAGCGTTCGTGGTGGTGCTTCAGGATTCCAATGTACTGCGTCCGACGATCAGAACGAGCTTGCCGGCGGACCACTGCCGTCCCATTCTTGAGTGAGATGGAGCGCAGCCATCTTATCCACTTTTCGGTACCGAATCCGGGTCGAAGCACTAAAAGAAAAGGACCGGGAAACGCGGCGGCATAGGAACCACGGGACCCCCCGGGAGAAAGACGATGACGGGATACGGGATCCTCGTAGTAGGCTGGACCAACATCCAGCCGAGAGAGGGCAGCCTTTAGAATCCGAAGCGAAACCAAGAGAACGCTTCGCCTTTTCTTCTTCCCGTAGGAGTCGCACAAAAAGACCGCTTCTTTGACTCCATGAGAAAGCAAGCACTCAAACCTTCCGCGCACTGGGAAATTCCGCGACGGGCGGCCACGCTTTACGAAGTGAACTCCAGGGGTAGAGAGGTCCCTCACAGTCAGGTGCGAAGCAATTGCCCCCGGAAGAGGAGGCGAGAAAGGGCGTTCGCCACGCCCCGGCCCCTTTCATTCACTTGAAACTCGTAGAGTCTGTAAGGTAAGTACACACCCCCCCTGAAATCAAAGTCACGTGGGGTTGAAACACGAGAGTGCCTACCTCCGAGCCGAGCCGCCCTTTCTTTCAAGTGGGCTCCTTTTTCCGGAGCGCAGTCCGTTATATATTATATATAGTCGATTTCCCTGATCTTTCTTTCGAAATGTCCGGAATGGGAGGGAACTTGACGAGCGCGGATGAGGAAGCTCCCGCTTCCCCCTTCTTGTCCTTTGACAGGGGCAAAGAGAAGCGCTTTCGCGTTATGTTATAGAGAGGGGAATCGGGGGAGAAGACCAAAAATCGGTGCAGTGACTTTCAGAACGAAGCGAGCCTCCGGGGCAAACAACGCAACGCGTTAGCGATGGAGCGAGAGGAACTAAGTGGCTCGACCGTATGGGAGAGGTACAAAGTGACTCGACTGAAAGGAGAGGAACGAATCGACCTATAGGTCGATTCCGCGAAGCGCTGTAGGGGAGCCGAAGCCCCATGTGCGGGGAGGATGAACCGAGGGCGCTCCGCCTTATCGGTACGAAGCAGTCAACTGAGTTCTGAACGAATGGGATCCTTGGCAATGGCTCAATCTATATACCGAAAGCCCTATGATGGGAAACTACCACGTCCGGTCTGGAGAGAGATGGGACCGGCGGGGGTTTTTTAGGAGTAGATGCGACGCTTTTTCTTTCCACCGCCAGCCAAGTCTACTCTACCTCAATTCACCATTTCGAACCTTATACAGAAGGTTTTTCCGTACCAGCTCCTTCTACCTATACCGCAGTTGAAGCACCTAAAGGAGAATTTGGTGTCTTTCTGGTCAGTAATGGAAGCAATCGTCCCTACCGTCGTAAAATAAGAGCACCTGGCTCTGCCCATTCACAAGGACTCGATTCTATGTCCAAACATCACATGCTAGCAGATGTAGTCACCATTATAGGTACCCAAGATATTGTGTCTGGAGAGGTAGATAGATAGTCCCCCGCGACGATCAGGACCGGGGAAAGTTTGGGGAACTCCACCCTTCCATTTATGCTACGTCTCAGTCGAAGGGGAAGTCTCTGACCGTCACCTTTCTTTGTTCGTCGAACCGGCAAAAAAGACCTAGTTTACTCTCCCGCGCATCCATGGCTGAATGACGCGCCCAACTCAACATTGGCTCGTGGGTCCTGCGCACGGAAGTTCAATCCGGTCCCTTTATCTCCTCATATGACCCGCCCAATTTGATTGACCAGGGGTAGGGGTCAAGGAGAGGTTCTTTCACGATCTCCTTTGTACATTTGGAGGGATGTCAGCGCATACTCTTTGCAACTTGACAAGAAAGTTTCACAATCGGACACTGAGGATCTATTCTTTCCTTTCTGGTCCCACTTTGTCTCGGGTCTCGTTCGAGACGCAGGGGCAATCAAATCAAGTATGCATCTCCTTTGTCCCGGAGAAGGAAAAGTCCTACTGGGTAGGCTGAAAGAAAAGAGAGGAAGGAGCAGAGGTCTGTTCGTCTGGGAGTACCTCGCCATTGCGAAACGTTGGACTCCTCGTTCTTCAGTGAGATACTCCGGAGCGGAAGGAGAAGTCAGAAGTGGGGGGGGAGGAAGAAATGATCTTTTTTTGTTGATGGAGGACTTGTTGGGATGTCTCATTCTATGTCTGCTAAGCCAAGTGAAGTGAGCCACTCTGAGCTTCCACTTTCCCCGGACTCGTCCAAGTAGTTTGAAGTCCGCCCCCCCCAAAAAAAAGAGTATAGACAGGTCGGGAAAGAGAGCGAAGAGAATCCCCCGAAAGAGAAACCCGACGTTTCAGAACTCCAATCTTTTTTGGGTTGGCCCCGGGAGGACGGGTAGGTCAGTGACATGATTGCTATGTTTACAATCTCTTTCCTCCCCCACTACTGAATCGGTTTCCCTCTGACTTCTTCTATTTGGAGTTGGAGGTGACGACTTGAGTAAGGTGGTTCTCCATGGAGCAGGATCTCCTTCCCAGTTTTTCGAGGACTCGAGGAGCCCGGGGAAAACAGGGTCGTTTTCATGCTCAGGAAGAAAAAAAGTACGAGGATTTCCACAACCAACTGTCGAAAAAGAGCAATTCTCAAGTATGAAAATGAGAAATGGAAGAAAATCCAATAAGGAAGGATTTTATTTGACCGTTCAGCCCTGCTCTTTCCTCAATACCTCGTTGGTGAGTGAGAGACCCAGTCCTAGGTCCCACTATTGGTCCTTTGCCTCCAACATACCTTTGAATGGAGAAACTGGAGGATGACCTTCTTTCCACTTTTGTCTCCCCATCTTTCATTCGAGAAAAAAAAAGCAAAATGCGTGTTCGCTAAACTCGTCCTTCCCTTCTTGTTTCCATTTTCTTCCTCTCCGAATGAGGAGTCAAAAAGTGCCTCCCCTGACTTCAAAGAAGAGAGTCCAAGAGTTTCGGTATTGTGCCTTTCATGTAAAGAGTTTTTGACCCGGAAAAATGCCCCTCACTACGTCTCTCTCCTAGTCCACTCAACAGAAGGACCAAGAGACGTTCCGAGACGGGATGGATATAGTATCGGAATCAACAGTCCAACCACCGGTCCGGAGCCTGGTACAGGTATTCGGCAACTTCCTTCCTGGATCTTCAACCCGACTTGGTAAATTGCATCTGTACCCGCCGTAGACAGAGACCGCCTGCGGAACCTCTTTGGTTGGGGCATAGGGATTGTCCCGAATGAATCGAGACGTCGGGCCTATCGTCTTGATTCCCGTAGTGCACAACTTCCTTATGGCACGTTCAGTCACGGTATGTTCTCTTTCCCCACTACCCCGTCTGAATGGAGAGACTGGTTTCGCCCCTGACTCGTGACTCTTGCCTCTCGGTCAATCCATTCCTCTTTCGTGCCGCCAGGTGCGCCCTCCAATCAAGTCTATGGGGAGAAGGATTGATATCGAACAATCCATGTTGGAGCTTATTGTATGGCTGAAGCAGTGCAGACTTGCCTACTTAGGGAATGATGGTAGGGCCCTCGTGCCCGAGTTGACAGAGCCTGTTGATTGAGGGGACCAAGATGTATTGAGGAGTAGGAGAATGGGTGAATGAGGCGACGGTTCCTTACTTCCATTCTTGCGGGATTCAATGCCGATCCCGCATAGCGATTGCGCTCTTTGTTGAGAACTCCCAATAAGCGGAGTCCTTTCTCCTCCCAAGCCTGAGCAGGGGGAAAATGACATTCATCTCTTTTCTCAACTACCAGAACATCTTCGACGCTTAGGCCCACGACTGACCTTCGCATCTCGTTCGAAAGCGGCAGTCTGACTGAATGTGGAAGGATATTGATAAAGAGGGGTCACCGCCAATTGAGGTCTAAAAGAGGAATGAAAAGGCAAATGGTTTCCTAGCAAGGAGAAGGTGGTTGGTCGACTAAAGTGGCCGAGGACCAAGTCAAAGCGCAGCGCATAAGCCCATCTCTCTCCAGGTTCCTCTGTTTGTTGCGAGAGAGCCCCTCGAACGGGAGGGCACTCAACCCCAGTTCGCAAAGAGAAGTAGCCTCCTTGGAGAATCAAGTTCCTTTAGCTTACTTTGGCTTTTCCCCTTGTATAGGTTGGGGAAGGGCCGGGTGGATTATCTTTGGCCGTCGAAGATCTGGGTGGTCTTGTGAGTGGTTGATAAACTGCGATTGCAGTTTGATTTAGGAAGTCCCATAGCTAACAGACAAAGAGGTGGTCCACTAGTTTTTTAGAAGGTGACGACCCCAATCCTAATGAATCGACTATGATGGTGGCTATTAGCTACATAAGCGCTCAAATTCCTGACTTCTTTTCCGAGTAAGGAATGAGAACTTTGCCTTTCTACTTGCGACTAACTGCACCTTCTCTTTGATATCACTCGACCTCGCTACTGGCTCCCGGAACTACCCCAACCCAAAGTGGAGGAAGAAACTCTTTGATTTACTATGAAGGAGATCGAGGCACAGATCGGTCCGAAGCGAGAGTCTGAAGGGAACTATCCTCCGGGCATATTACCTAACCGACTATGATTCGCACCGGGGCTTGACTTCGGTTCCGTCACTCGTCTGTTGCTTGCTTTCGTCACTTGTCATTCAGTTACCCGTATATGTAAATCAACTCCACTCTTCCATAGTTTCGATTTCTGGGCGACTCACAACGTGACTTTCGGGCAATCAACTCTTTCTTGTACCTGGTTTCAAATGTCGGTTCATGCATGTCACAACGACTCTATCGGCTTATAGTCATTCCTGGCACTCGGCGCATGTCTTTGATCAACAAGGGTTCCGTCACTCCGGTTGAACCAGTACTGACTTCTAGCCCTTCCTAGGGACTACCCACTCCCGGGATTGGATTACAAAAGTTTTGGCGTATGGTTGCGGTCAAAGCCGGTCGTTCGTTCGCCGTGAAAGCAAGACAGGGTGAACACGTAATATGGGTATGAGTATAGTAGATGTACAAAGAAGTAAGTGAACTACGCCCTACTTCAATAAGCTGGGCCAGGGTAGGGTTTTGAGTAATGGGAAGCGATCCGTCTCCAAGAATATTGGCAGACTTTTCAATGAGATGGCATGTGAATGAGTGATATGGGGAGAAATTCTTTGACGTATGGGGTCCGATACACATATGGTGAACAGTCAAAGCGAGGGATGGAGTCTGGTCACTAAAAAAGAAGGTCATCAATGGGCTAGGTTGGCGCAGGTCATCGAGGGGGGTGGGAAAGGATTTTCCCCATTGGAAACTTCGTCAATCAAAGGTTGTTGCGTCCTTTTCATGACTTCTCCGTCGGATTCCAATCAATGGATGGGACGTCAGGAACGACCTTTTCTTTTGATCGATTGAAGGGCGGGCAGGTCTTTCACTGCTTCGATCTTCAGTCTGCGACGGATCTATTTCCATTGCGGTTTATGGTTGAGGTGGTGACCCACCAGTTTGGACGACAGTATGTGAGTTCTGTTGGGGATTCTGCTTTGTCACATCTTTGATGTCCCTTTCGCAAGAAAGCGAGGTCTCGACGTTCAACCGCGCGGGCAACCTCTCTGATTCGTCTTGGCCTCTCTTTGCTCTATCCCACCACAAAAAAATGTGGTGGTGTGCTGGTCGATCCGGGTCGATATTTCGACCGCTATGCGGTTCTCGGAGATGACATTGTGATCGCGGATAAAGCAGTGGCTAATGTGTACACATCTGCACTGGAGAAATCCGGGCTTCAAATGAATGTACAGACTGATTTCATAGACAGGGTGTGCTGAGTTCGCCAAAAGATTCCAATGTCGTTTTATTTCACAGGGATTTCTCCCCAGTGTCCATGCGTTTGATGATGACTCGGTTCCATTTCTGGCAGTTTTGCCTTATGGACATTTCGTAAAAGTCTCCTCATTTGCCTTCGACGACGCTCATGCGGATAGGTGGAGCGGATTATCGTCAATTGGCCTCAGCTCAATCACATCTTTCTCTCCGCTTTAGGCGGGGAAGGCGGAGGTGGAAACAATCCAAAGTTCGTTCACCCTCATATGAGTGGTGGCTTGCTGATGGAATGCCCCTTCATTTCTATCTGAGTGCTCTCTCTGTATAGAGATCATGCGATCGGAAAGCGGTCGACTGCTCTGTCCATCTGATTTGATGGAGTTCTCCTTATTGAGAGGGTGGATGGAAGAATGGTTACAGTATTGTCAATGGTACTGAACGCTCGCTTTATCAGCGGATGTGACACTCGATGAGTTCTTTCCCGGTCTGTGCAAAGTCATGGAAGAGAAGACCCGTGATCCAGACCAGGAAATGGTCAGATTCTGGTGGAAGTGGCCTTTGTGGGACTTGGTTCGGGAGAAGGGTCTTAGTTGGAGACCTCCCATTTTTCCAGAATGGTCTCGAGGAAATGGTTGTGATGACATTACTTCTTTTGTGGAGTCATCGGGTCCTGTGATTTTAAATGAGACCATCGACTATAAGACCGGTCCACTATCATGGCTGGAGCAACAGGGGATCCTACTATACTATTAGAACCCTAGCCCTAGAAGCTGATGCTGGCTATAGATTCTACTGGATTGGACTCTGGAAATGAATCAGTTACTGGGTCTTGTCTCTGTACGAGTAATAACCAATTAGGACGAGGATGTGTGCTTGAAAGGTTGGATAGAAGTCTCGTCAATGCAGAATGGATGGAAGCTTTCCCCGATTCAGTGTGGTGGATCATCTTCCGAGGAGATCGGATCACTCACCAATTATTCTCTCATTCACTGAATCATCCGGGGAATTTCCCATTTCAATTTCCGCAGATGTGGATGGACAAGTCATTCTTATTCAGTTGGTAGCAAATTCATGGTCTGCAGAAAGAAGTAGATGGAGATCCTTCCTTTGTGTTTCACCATCAAGGTCAAAGCCATTAGAGAATGGAATCAAACATTGGAGATGTTTTCCAAAATGTGGCTAAGGCAGAAGATGGGGTGCTCAGAGCTCAAGCGGATTATGACAACCAGCCGGGGGAGGACAACACCAGCAATCGGAGCAAATGCCAAATGTGCCTTAGACAAATCGTCCTATAAAAAATCGAAAGAAACTTCGACAGAAATCTCATATTCAAGTGCAGCGAGTCCGGATGGATACTCAGGTTTTATCGAGTAGCGCAGTCAGGTCAAGGGGAAGAGAGAGTGAATTTTTTATGGGAGGTAAACTACACAAAAGTTTGACATCCTCTTTGATTGTGCTAATTCCCAAAAGAGACAATCCAACAACCCGGGCTCAGTTTCGTCCAATAGGCCTCTTTTCTTTAGTTATATGAGGAGATTCTAACAACTCGCCTTGCTCCGGATCTTCTTTCAAAACAAAAGAGGAAGCCGCTTCGCTTAAAGAGGTGAAAAGTCACTTCTTGAGTTCTTTGTGCTTGGCTAATTTCACGAGTTTTCTCTTTTCCAATGGCCAAACGGACGGATAAAGGAACTACGGGATTCTATACTATCACCGCCGCATTCCATCAATACTCGACTGTGAAGTCTGAATTCCATCCTCAACCACTGACGCGGTGCTTGCTTTGATTTCTCTTACGGTGATAGGCGCCCCAAGCACATCTTCGGGACAATCTCTCTTTCCCGCCCAGTCAGTAAGGGACGCACCGATTGCTATATTCCCTTCTTGTCTCCCCGTTTCCTGCTATGCTTTCCCCGAGCCCTTCGCTTGTATTATACTGGGTTTCCTCTTCTTGCTATCGCTTCCGAGCTTGATGCGCTGATCTCCCTCCACCTCTTCTATTCACTCGAACTCCAAGACGGAGACGAATCGGTCCTCCGGAGGGATCAGGGTGAATCGCTTGTATGCGTAGGGGATGATGGATGAAATCAAGGTCAAGTACCGTACGCCGGGATAGGGACACAACACACCGATCACGGACTCATTCAGCCTTATACTTCTAATAATAATAAATAGATATAGCGGGCGCCCTATTTTCAATAAAAGCGTCACAGTGACATCTATTGACTCTATACCGACCAAATCAACCTGGACGGAAATAGAAGATAGATTAAAGGAAAGGAAAACAAGCATATCTTTTTCATAATTGGGCGCCCTCGGGCAGACCTCTTCTTCTCCACTGAATTCCATGCTTGCCAGCCTTTCATCCTAAATGATGAGTCCCCTCGGAGGGACTCCTTCTCATTTGAGTTTGAACGGGGGGCTAGGTGCATGAGAAGAGAAGCATGAGAACGCCGTGCCTTTGTTCATCGGGATCCCATCCGGGGTAATTAGTTTGAGGAGGTCAGTTGTGCATTTTCATTTCGATTGGGAGGCCCGTTTATGCCCATTTCCAGAATCGTGGAAAGACATGCATGCATTGGATCAAAAAGAAAAAAGCCTACATAGCGCAGCCAGAATATGGAAGCAAAAGAGCCAAGATGTCTACATCACAAAAGGGGGAATTCAACTAAGACATACAAGAGGTCCAAAGAAAAGAGAACAAGCTAAATAGTCCAACATCATTTTCCAAAATTCCAAAACAAGGAAAAAGATCCAATGGACATTGGAGACTAGGTCCACATGTTTGCTTCAACAAGCAAGCCATATCTAGACTTTCTTCTTTTGTTTTGCCAACCCATGTGCACCTTACCCTTGTGGCGCCTCTCGGAAACCTCAGGAGATCCATGCACTTTCTTTCTTCACTTTCCTCCTCTGGTCTCTCGGGCCCGGCCCACCTTATTCGCAGCAAACACCCCTCACTATTCTATTGGACTGGACTCCCCAACAGATTCGGTTGTGTAAACTCCCCCAAAGGGGAAGAAGGGATTTCATTCACTTGCGTACTGTGAGACTAGTTACTTTCTTACCTTGCTTACCGCCCTATAGGAGCTATAGAATTGACTTTATAGATTATAGAATAGAAGCAAACAGTAAACCCATTTGATTTTATAGTAAATCGAAGACAAACGACCAAAGACCTATGAAACAATCACTCCCGAGTGAACATCGAGGATGGAAAATAATGTGACGATCCAGGTACACACCTGGAACAGGCAGAGAAAAACAGAATCATCAAACCAAACCTAAACCACCTCACCTATAGAACTGTCACAAAGATCTAGAAACCAGGGAAATAGATATGACGGCTTCTCTTCACAAGAAGACAAGAAATGGACACGGGCTAAACGATTCCAATCTTGAGGATCAATTTCAAGCATAGACGACCTTCTCTACCCGCAATTGGACGGAAAAATCTCTCTTTGATCATCCTCCTATCCCCGAGAAAAGGGGACGTGGCGTTTCCAGCCCATCCCCATAGTCCTTCTACCGACTGGTACCCCTCGAAGAGACAAGTGTTTTGCCCTTCTTCCGTAGAGTGGAGTATGGCTCCCCGTGTCTTTCTGGCATATCTATCTTTCTTTATTCGATTTTTGTGCGGAATCATTCACCAAACTTCGTGTCCCTACAGCCCCCAACAAAAAAATGGAGTTGCCGAAAGGAAAAATCGTCACCTGCGTCGATGTTGTCCGTACCTTGCTTTTTCAAATGCATGTCCCTAATTTTTTGGCCTGATGCAGTATCCCCTGCCAATTACCTCCTCAACCGTATTCCATCGTCTGTTATTGAGAATCAGGTTCCTTTTCAACTCCTTCATCCACATGCCCTTTTCTCTACCACCGGAGGTGTTTGGTTGCCTGTGTTTTGTGCATGACCTGCGTCCTGGTCTTGATAAGCTGTCTCCTCGATCTATCCTGTGCATCTTTCTTGGTCCCTCTCGCACCCAGAAGTTGTTTTGATCCAGTTGGACACAAGAGTCAGTGCGGATGTGACCTTCTTTGAGGATACTCCTTTTGATCTTCCTCCTGTCGCAGTCCACCACCACACTGTCAGTGCCCTTGCCTGTTCCAGTTTTTCCTTCTCCTGAGACGTCTACTTCTGATACTGTTGTTCCAGACCAGCCAGCCCTGAAGGTATATGAGAGGAGAAAGAAGCGGTCTGCACCTGAACCCCGTCATGCAATCTGATTCTCCTGCCAGCAGCATCCTCTGATATAGACTTGCCTATTGCTGTTCGCAAGTAGCCCCGCACTTGCACGAAACATTCCATTACTCATTTTGTATCTACAGATCATCTTAACTCTACTATGAACCGGTTTGTTTCTGCTTTGTCGTCTATCACTATCCCGTCGTCTACTGCGGAGGCTCTATCTATGCCACTCGAACCCAGACTGGTTCTCCCCGAAATGCGTTGAGGCGCAGCAGTTGACTGGACATGACGGGGTTTCGATGCGGGCCGCGAGAGCGGTACCACAAACTCTGAATACTAGAGCCAAAACTCACAGGTCTCTTAGGACCCGTCACAGGATGTCACGTGTCAAAGGCAAGCCAAAGCGGAGGCGGCTGAAGCGTCGATCAAAGAGGGCCCGCATGACCTCAAACACAATAAGCCTATCAGTTGCTGACGTCAAACCATGATGGCCCACACATCCTCCCGGACAACCGGGAAAATGGACCCTATAGTTGCCATCAAGCTTTTTCTCATTTTGTTGAATCAGGAGATCTATCTCGAACCACAGAAAGCACAGTCACAGGAGCTGTAGCTGTGAGCATTCCTGAATTTACATTTACTAAGCGGACCATCCGTTCAAAGTGAGCGAGAACTCATTTTTTCTTTTGCTTCTCTTATTTCTCCGCTCGTGGAACATTATTTATTATACGTTAAGATGGAGATGGCACTTGCTTTGATCATTCCTAAATCCGTTTCACCGTCCACTAGCTAACTCGATGGGACGTCAACAGCGGGAATGCCAAATGCAAGACCTGGACCTGGTTCACGCAGTCAAGCAGCAATCTTTCTCTTCGGTTCGTAACGGCTATGCTATAAAGAATGGATCTTTCTCCTCGTGAAAGGCTATTGGGATCGATCCCTTCAACCCTGCTTGGCATGGAAGGTCGCAAGAGAAAAGAAAAACGATGATTGGCAAACTGAGATATTAGGTATTTCAGTTCAGTTCTTCAGTTGCTATACCTCTTTTTCGATTCCGTTCGTGCCCCAAGCATCACTCACTTTTCTTTTATGAAAATCAAAAAGAGTGTAATGAAGTTCAGTCGACTTTGACTTTTGGGGCCTTGGAATACAAGTTTCGAAAGGCAGTATGGAACTGCTCTATTTACAGGATGGGCGGGGGCAAGGACAGGACTACTGACTTGTAGTACGAAGTACTCTCTCAATCTCAATCTAAAGAAGGGGATTTCGATGAAAGCCAGGTAGGGCCTGCCGGGAGAGTTTGGCTTCAAAGTCAAAGGGCCGGCAGTGGTACCGGGCAAGGATAGAGTCATTAGATAGAGAAGTCGTGAAAAGTTCGGTCAAGCAAGGGAGAAGGATCGAAGATCCGCTGCTTCGCGTCTCCCGAAACCGAAGGGGGCATGCTTTCTGCAAGAGCTACGGTGAGTGGTAAGCGTAGGAGGCGTGCCCGAAGGGCAGCGGCAGCAGTTCCAGGTGCCCAATTACAATTCATATATTCATTGAGATCCGCAGGGTGGCGGGGACTTCGACGTAGGGGTGGTAGGCTTAGTAGGGCTCGAACCTACAATATCACCGTTATGAGCGGTACGTTTCAACCAATTAAACTATAAGCCCCTACTGGTATTTACCATGCAATTCGCTCAACTTCGAGAAGAGCGGACGGAGAAGGCCGTCTGCTCGGTATGCTTCTTCCTCAACCCGGGGCCCCAAACGGAATGAAAGAGCGAGAATCTGATTGGAAGACGACGGTACGCTTTCTTTCCGGCTCGCGGGGACTCAAAGGGCGGGGGCTCTCTATTTGCTTGCAATGTTGGCTGTTCGCCTTTCGTCAACAAAAGCGAGGGGAGAGCTCGAGCTCTTGATCCTATTGGGAGCGGGAGGGCTGAAAGAGGGTTCTCTCACATCCCGTTTCCGTAGTACAACAGAATGTCGTTCGCCCCCTGAGGGGTTCTTTGGCCAACGGAGGTCAGATGCAACGCCCTACCTACTAGGAAGAATCCCAGTGACTTTCGGGAACCCAGGGGGGACGTCGGAGGGGACCCGCTTTTCTTGTCGTTGGCGACCTCTATTTCCCGAAACACTCACTCGATTTTGGATATCTAATTTCAAACAAAGAAGCCCACTAATAGCTTAGATAGTGGCCCGTCACACTTTTGTGGGGGGGACCCTACCTATTGACTCGGCGGTTCCCCGGAACTGCCCTCTGTAGTGGCCCGGTACGTCACGCTTGGAGGAAGGGGGCCAATCCTCGATTTTTTGACCGGCTGTTCACCGGCGGGTCAGTGGGCTTTTCCAAAGGCGAAGCCCTCTCCCTATCGGTCGAGCTACTTTGTCCCTCGATCTTGTTCGCTTTTGTCAACAGAAGTCGCGTAGCGCCAATGGAGACAGAGCGCGGCGAAAAAGGGCAAAAGAAAAAAGAAGGAAGCGTCGTACTCCCTTTTGTATATTCCCAAAGGGGAACGGTGGGTGACTTTTGAGGGGGTAAGGGGGAAATAGCTCAGTTGGTTAGAGTGCTGGTCTGTCACGCCAGAAGTCGCGGGTTCGAACCCCGTTTTCCCCGCCCGATCCTCCTCCTGCCCGACGGGTCCAGAAGCTGCTGATCCCGATGTAGCATTCAATCCAATTTGTCCTCCCTGTGAGTCAATCGTCGAAAGTGTCATTGCCCCCCTCCCCTCTCCCTATAGGTCGATTTGTTCCTCTCCCTGTACAACCAGCGCGGTTGTTCCCCTTTCATTTGCATTTTTGCACGGAGTGACTCCGAAATACGGAAAGGAGAACTTTCAACTATGTCAAGTAGAATGACATGTGGGGAGCATGACGCTTGACTTCGGATTCTTTCGAATTCAAGTCAAGAAAGAAGAGCAAGTCAGATAGGATCGTAGGCGTACGGTGACCGGCTTCGCGAGACCACTTTTGGATCTACTCATGGCAACTATTGGGCGATGCTTTCTGGATATTCTTTCTGACTCATTTCTCCTCATATGATCTTTCTTTCTGCGTCCGAGTCTCACTTCTTCCTTTTCTTCTTTCTCATATTCGATTCTGATTCTCCCCCATGAGAAATGCTTACAAAAGCGGGTAGGCCAAAGCAAATATATGGGATACATTGACCGGACATCGCTTTCCGGATTGGAAGCTGTATCGGAACTGCTCTATTGCAACGACAGAGAAGAGACGCGCAAACAAGCAACGGACTGAGCGCCCGCGCGAACCGCGTCCTAAAGGAGTTTGTCTTCCCCTTTCTCTCTTCTCTCCGCTCCGGAGGTTCAAGTCAAACTTTTGGCTTGCTACAGGACTCAGGGGCCATTGATGGAAAGGGCAGCCGCTGGAGTCGTTCTTGACAGATCCGATCGGAGGAGATGGAGTAAAAGGATTCGAACCTTTGCATGCCGGTACCAAAAACCGATGCCTTACCACTTGGCTATACTCCATATGGACTGGGGAGAGGGGTAAGGGAGAAGCGGAAGAACGAGCGAGCCGTGCAAGGACGCGGGGAGGGGCCCAAGCGATGTCCCTTTAGGACCGACTACAACAAGCTCGCGACTCGGAGAGAAACAAAGGGTCAGCTCTCTGCTCTATTTGCTTGCAATGCGTTGCAGCCTCCTTTCAGTCTTGCGCACTCTGACCTGTTGGATGAACTTGTGACCGGCACTGGGAATAGGAAGAAGCACAGAAAGCAGCAAAGCAGCCTGCCCAGTATAGAAGTCAAGCAAAGACCCGGACAGTGAAACTCTTTCTTTTAAGCGGGAAAGTGTTTGACTTACCGCTTATTGGACTCTATGTATTAACGAGCAGGAATCCTCGAGGTATTTGTGCAAATAGGGATAATCCATGGAATCGAAGAAACTATCAAAATGAAAGAATCGAATAGCTATAAGTATATGAAAGACCCCTTTTTTTGTAATTCCTATGATGCAATTGTATCGGCAGAAAAGCATCAATGACGATAGTCCTTTGCCGGTGGCGACTAGATCAACGCGTTATTGCTTCAAGCGACCATCGAAGTTCACTATGAATCAAAGGGTACCTATCATGAGATTTATGGACATTATCTAAATCTAATAGTACGAAGTGTCAAAAAAGAAATGGAAAGTATATACATTCGGCGTTGGTCATATTTCTCTTGATCGATAAATCGAAGAAGCGATACAAGGGTTTTGTCGGGCCTGCTCATATGGTACCTAATCATATGGTGTCTAAGCTAAGTAATTCTATGACACCGGTGTGAATTCGGGCCTTTCCGGTTCAGTTCAATTAGGATCGTAGTTCCTGACCTTTCTACGCGAATCAAGATCGAGAAAAGGAAGTTTTCCAATCATTGACTCAAACCCATTGTCGAATCCTACTCAGCGGAATAGGGAGGTACTTATGTTATGGAGGAACGGGCGGGTCTGGTCTTTCACAAGAAAATGATAGATGGAACTGCCATTAAACAACTTCCCCGCAGGGGGATAGTTCGGAATGGCATATACATCACACATCCTGGATCAAGTAAAGACTCTGGGTTTCCAGCAAGCCACTGCTACATCCATTTCATTAGGAATTGATGATCTTTTAACGAGACCTTCTAAGGGATGGCTAGTCCAAGATGCTGAACAACAAAGTTGGATTGTGGAAAAACACCTATGGGAGGTAGAAAAACTGCGCCAATCCATTGAGATATGGTATGCTACAAGTGAATATTTGCGACAAGAAATGAATCCGGATGACTGATCCTCCAGTCCATATAATGTCTTTTTCGGGAGCTAGAGGAAATGCATCTCAAGTACACCACTCCGTAGGTATGAGGGGAGGGAAGGGATGTCGGATCCACAAGGACAAATGATTGATTTACCTATTCAAAGCAACTTACGCGAATTCTTTAACGGAATATAGAATTTCATGTTATGGAGCCCGTAAAGGAGTTGTAGATACTGCTGTACGAACATCAGATGCCAGATATCTGACGCGCAGACTTGTTCTTGTTGAAGTAGTTCAACACATTGTTCTACGTCGAACAGATTGTGGCACCATCCGAGGAATTTCCCTGATGATACTCCGAAGAAGCACTGACGAGGGTTCATCTTCTGTATTCTCTGCATCTAAAGAGGGGGAGTACTCTCATATTATATTATATTCTATTATAGAATAGCTGGCATCAGTCTTATCCGCGCATCTATGAATCCAAATCCAAACCCCCCGAACACCCTACTCTGATTTACTTGAACAACCCTCCCTTACAGTGTTTGGCATCAATCCCATGAATCTCAACCTCCTGCTCTTCGCCTAAGCGGACGGAATGCTTACCGAAGCCCATATCTGTGGAATGCTCTAAAATAGCCATATGTCTCTGCCCTGTCCTCTAAAGAAAGACCAGTGCCATCCCTCTCCTTTCAGTCGAGTCACTTTGTACCTCTCCTTGAAGGTCGAGCTACTTCGTTCCTCTCCTTACAGTCGAGTCACTCCGTACCTCTCGCTATTCTAGAGAAGAAACTACTGGCTTCTTCCGTTCGCGTTCTCCAGCCTGGTTTGACCCACTTCCTTAGCTACCGAGCTCAAACCCTCTAATATGACATTGAACTGACTGACTTACTTGTTAAACGCATCTGTCTGGAAAGCCAAAGACTCACATAGTCCTATACCGAGCATTCATGAGTGCAGATTGAGAGAGATGGTGGCCCAAACCTAGGCTGTGACGCTTCCTCTTGAGTACACAATTCAGACTTGAAGTTTGTTTACATAGTACGAGAAAGACAATTATCAAGAATGGGACTTTCCTTTTTGAGATTCTATTCTTTAATATAGCATCAACATTACAATAACATTAGAAAGCGAGATTGGCATTCATCCATCAATCGAGAAAGAGACCTACGTAACTAGGAGCGCGCTTCTTTATAAAAAGAGTTCTGAAAAAAGCCCACATATAAGGAGGCGGAGGCTCGAAGGAGCGCGCCATAGTGCCCTCCGTTTTCTCGCTTGGTCTGCTAGGGCTAATGGGCAAGGGCCTTCCTCTTCTAGCGACTACCAGATCAGCTTCGAGCTGTGCGGTAAGCCGTCCTGAACCAAATCTATTCCCAGAGTCCTTCTGTGCATCTTATCCTTCTTGTTAACCGCTCGTGGCTATCTGACTCATTCCTCATTCGGGCAGGGCATTTCCTTTAATGGTGCATCCCTTTACCTTTAGTACTACCTTTTCAATTGCAAACAGGCCTTCCCCCATTTGGGTTGGCATCGAAACTTTTCGGACTGGGAATTAGCAATAAGGTATTGGATTGGATTCTGCTTTCACTAATATCACCAGCGCTACCTCCTCTTTTGAGACTTCGCTAGGTGACAGCGTGCCTGTCTTCTTCTATTCGTCTTCTATTGATCCAGTACCTCCGGGAAGTGGGGCAAATCAAGAGGGGCAGATCACTGCGTCAAAGATCCTGAGACATTCTCGTTCCCAAGGGACTAAGCGCTAGGCATCTCTTATTTCACCGGATTTCTCGCATCAATCCTCCATGAGGGACTTTGTTCACCACAACCTACCCTAGTAACCAGTGTTCTGTTTGCAATTTTTTGCGTATCAGCTGTGATTGAATCAGTAAGCGCTGCAGATCTGATCTATAAAGAATTACCCTCATTCGATCTCAGATGGGATGAATACAAAGGAAGTCAGTTGAATTTGGAAAATGCATTCCCCTTCCTCATTAACTATCTCATGTCACTTCCTCCCTCACATACTATTTATGCAAACAACCTATTCTTTCAAAGACCTGCCGGCGCGAAAGAATTCCTTCTCCCTTCTATAGCAGCTTGCATTCGATGCCATATTAACTATCTCATGTCACTTTTTCTTTAGTTTCGTTTATCTGGGCATGAACGATTCAATAGCAGTCTTCTATCCAACCTATCCCGGTAGTTCTGACCTTCTTTCTTGACCTTATTACTTCTCTGATTCCTTACCTTGGATAAGAGGATAAGATCACCGTCTCTTCTTCCTTGCCTTGCTTAAGGATAGGATTCTTCACATCTCGAAAGAGTGAAATCTCATCTTCGCTTACCTACCATTCTCATTCACAGCTACCTATGAGTGAACGGTCGATTCAACAATAGCCAAAATTCTCCAAAAGACATTCCAATCTCGGATGCTTCCTCCGTGAAGAACAAGCGTCGTCTTTTTTCCACTTTCAACCTTTCTATCAATTTCTTTCGGGATTTGTTAGTTGATCTTGGATAGCTTCGTCGCTTTCTGAAGAAGAGGAGAGGGTCTATGTAATTGACCGAGACTGGCGAGAGAGGACTCCTGACTCCTAAAAAGGGAGGATTCCCGGGTTTCACTAGAGAATCTCGTAAGTCAGAAAGAACGTTTTCACTAATTCGAGAGAAAATCACCCACTTTTTTGGATTTGACTGGCCCGGTGATGTTCATAAAAGATCCCTGTCAGTAAGTTCGACAAACTCCTCTTTCTTGGTCCTGAGGATGCCAACTCGGTAATAGATTCATTCTATATAAAAGAAAAGAAAGGCAGGACAGAGTATAAAGGACCGTCCGTCCAAAGTGAGGTTTGATTCTCAGAATCAGATCCAAGCCAGGCAGGCAGTTCTCTCTTGTTCCCCCCTCGCCGGGAGATGTTCCATTCTTCCCACGGGTATGGGGATGTCTCCACAAGTAGGATTCATCTATCAATTGTCTCTCGATTGAAAGACCTCGTACCAAGGACAGGTAATGGCAATGAAACTCGGGCCTTGCTATTGCTTATCAACTTCTTATGAAAGTGAACCGGGCGTAGTAGCGAACAGATCTTTCTCTTCCTATGAATGCGCTGCTGAGGAAGAAGAAGTAGCGATATGCCGAAAATCGTCTGTTAGGAGAATCATCTCCGGATCTTTCTCTTTCTCGATAGCCAGCTATGTTTCGTACCTTTACTATACTATGGAAATTGGATTCCCTTACTATAGAAGACAAAAGCAATCGGTTTATGACCGTCCCACTCATCTCAGATGCGGGATTACCGGTCTTGTCTCTTTCCTGTGTTTTGCCCTATCTCTCTCTTCACTCTCATCCAGCCTCTTATGGGTGTTTGTAGTACGGATTATGCTTTCACATGCTCTTGGACTTGCCTTGATCTGCTGTCGGAGACACATATATTCATTCTCTTCGGTAAATATGGCTGGGATGGCTCTCTGCCTGCCTCTCGGGGCTCGGTAGGTGGAGGAAGTACTTCCATTGGCCTGCCGAGGGAGTATGGGGATACGTCTGCATAGCCCCCGGGCTATTCCGTTTTGCAATCGGGCTAGTGACTTTGAAAGCCTGGCCAGTGTGAATCGAATCTCCCAGTCTCCCAGAAGTCCTTACAGTCATAAGCCCGTCGATCAATGATTGCTTTCAAGCCAGAGGCGAGGGACAACAACCAGTGTCCGGGGATGATGTTGATGCTGGACCATTCACCCGATGATCAAAGAAAACGCTGAGAGAGTCCCCGTTGGAAGGCGAATAAGAGATCCAGTTCTGTCTACTTGTGGTGTGCATGACCCGAACAAAGAGATGTCTAGCCAATCAGAGGAGTTGTTGCACAGCGTGCAGGGGGCCAGGAAAGAGAAGAACTCTGGAGTGGCAAATCGACTCCCAAAGACGAGTGCGGGATATGTGCTTCTCGTCTGAAAAAGTCTCCAGTAAGCCGTTCCGCTACTTGCTTTCCACCGTCATTGGACGGCCCGGTCCTAACGAGATGAGACTTCTCGAACTAATATGCTATTTCGACGTGTCTTGTTCTGGTTTCCCAAGATGGGCTATTGAGGTCTTTCAGAGCCTTTGAATAAGTCCTAACAGGAATGGAAAGAATCGCTTCTCTCACTGAGGACGGGGCAGAAGAGCGATTTAGCAAACCAAAGCAAATCGAACATTTTGGATTCTGATTTTCCATATGTTGGTGTCGGGATCTGTCTTTAGAATGCCCATAGGCCACCCCTTTCGTCTCCCATCAAATTCCCCCTCCTTCACTTCAGGGAGGCCTCTTTCCGTCTAAATCTCCGTACCGGAAAAGTCACTGTCTTTTCGAGTTTGAAACGAATGCTATATGCGCCAAAATTGGACCTTGTTTTCTCGCATCTGAGTCCACATTTTTCGTTCCAAAGACGTCTTGCCCGCTGGAACTCCTATTTGCATAATCCAAAGAAATCGATATAGGAGAAGCGGAAGTCATAACCACGAGTTATGCCGAAAACCAAGACTTTCTTGCGGAATAAGGGCGCAGGAAGAAAGCTACGGTCCCGACTCCATACTTTTTCCTACTGGAGCGAGCTTCCACTATTTCTTATGGGTCGCTGACTTTTTTGTTATTATCAAATAATAAACGTTGCCACTCCCATAGTCGATGTGAACCATGACAAAGCGATGGATTCCAACGTTTTTTTCTCAAAAGAAAGACGTTATCGGATTGGTTATTACGGATATCAAAAAAGAAGAAGTTTTTGACATCACGGAGGGAGAAGATAAGTTGACCCGAAGCTAATCTGTAGCGATGCCTTACCGGGCTTTATACTGTCCCGCATTTCGATCATAGTGGATGGTTTCTTCCTCCGT
Organism: Alisma plantago-aquatica; assembly: GCA_963693085.1. Lineage (NCBI taxonomy): Eukaryota > Viridiplantae > Streptophyta > Magnoliopsida > Alismatales > Alismataceae > Alisma > Alisma plantago-aquatica. The sequence goes on along the minus strand of OY856409.1, from coordinate 1,055,612,422 downwards.
CCGTATCTCTTGGGCGGCTGATTCGGCGACTTGCGGACG